>OZ022500.1:118162580-118739920 GCA_963989385.1 Ctena decussata | reverse complement strand
TTATTTTATCCATTATTATTATTATTATTATTATTATTTAAATATTAAGATTGATGAATGAAAACACTTGTAACACGTAAAACCCAGTTCTTGCATGCTGTTGTTGTTGTTGTTGGTAAATGTACATGTATCTTCCTCCACTGTCTGGAGAACTTCACATATGTGAATGTATCTTATATGTTTACATATTATATAGCATCCCACCATTTGATAATGACTGACTATCAATAAATTACTGAAGAAGAATGACATTCAAGTTACAAGTTCGTTTACGATGCAGAGCATAACATAGTCCTCTGGAGACTTAGGAAGTTATTCCTTTGGGTTTCATTCAATTTCAGATCTACAACTGTACAATCCAAGATAAAACCAACTACATGTTACAAATTGGGGTCTTTGCAAATTTCCTGTTGTATTGCAGATCCTAGGTATTCAGTTAGGAGACGACTAATCTTTCTAATAAACGGGTCACGGATCTCCGACAAAGACCGACACTTCAGCAGAAAATGTTCCTGATCCTCCGGATCATGCTCACACAGCATACACGTTGGGTTGACACTATACTGGTTGAACTTAGCACGGTTTGACTGAAATATGTATGTGCCTGTCATAAGCCTTGCCTTAATGCCTGCTTTTTTAATTGCCATAAGACTGAAAGTAAAAAGTATGCAAAGACCAGGAACTGAAACAATCAAAATCCAAATCCAGCCCTCAAACCATAGTTGGAAACAACTAAGATTACAAATAATCAAGATACAGAGAACATATGGCCAACCGAGTGAGCAGCTTGTTCCCAAAAGGTGGCCACTCAGCAACCCAAACCGAACCAAAAATAATAATTACATACATAAGGTAAAACATCACAGAAACTCTGACACCAAAAACAGGCAACAAAGAACCACAACAGAACTACCGCCTTGGAACGAAGCCTGTATTTTTCCAAACATAATGCGCAAGAACAAGATCAAGTAAAAGATTAGTGGCAAGTAATACTGGAGACTGACGCTATTAAAACTGGATATTGTGGAGGTTTATTCACTATAGGCTAATGTAAGCAGTACCCTGAGCCTGCAGCCGCGAGGTAACTGCCCTATGTATGCTGCCCAGTGAAAATAAGAACTGATAAACAAGATAATTTCGCCCTGTTGCGTCATTAGTGTATGCTGCCTCGTATATATGTATGAAAAAAAAACAATAAATAATCCGCATAACTCACGAACACGACGTATATCATACGGTGATCCTATCAAGGATGGAACTCCATTAGTTCAAGTTCAAGTTAAAGCACACGTTCAGCTTTTAACAAAAAAAGCTCGAAAGGTACTTGCAGCGGAGTAGGAAACCGGAACTTACCAAAAGCTTCAAATTTATCGTGTTTTGTATGATGGTAAAATTGCCTTGTCATCAATGTGAGCTATTTTGTCCAGTGCCAGCTTTTGTTAGATAAGCTGGACCCTACCGCTTGGAAGCATTTTTTTACAGATGAGCTATGCTGTCCTGTGACTGCTTTTGTCAGGTACGCTATGCAGTAGTAGTCTGCGGCCAACTTTGCTGCCTAGTTAAAGCTTATAATAAGGAGAGGGTCATTAATTTATCGAATGGGATGTATGGATGGATAAATGACTCGCGATTTTTCGTCCTTTTCAACAGTATTTCAGTCAGATCAGGACGATGACATGGTGATAATAAAAGGTTGTGAGTAGTAAAGGCTGCCACTCTGGACATGTCCGTCCGGAGACTAAGTCCGCAAGTCAGTACTTGTTCTTTGGGATTATAAAATCTTATATCTCAAGATTTTAATGTTCTGGACTGAGATTATCCTTACTAGCCTTCTAAAGCCTGACTACTACATTTGATGACGAGAAGATCTCTGCTCCCAGTGTGATTGAACTTGTGGGTATATAGTGGAAGGTCCACATATCCGCATTGAAATTGTGGAGTGATGTGGATGTCAAGTGGAAGGTCCACATATCCACATTGAAATTGTGGAGCTGATGTGGATGATGTTGTCTTGATGTGTATGCAGTGTGGAAATTTAAAGAGTAACTACACTTCAGGAACTGACTGAATCAGATCCCAAACCCTATCCCAACATCAAAGGGAAAGATTGACAAAGACATCCCAACAAACAATAAATTACAAGTGATAAGCCGAGTCAGCAGCTCTTTCCCAAATAGATGGCAACTCAGCTATCTTTATTGAACTAAATAATTTAGACCAACAGACGGGTTACAACGGACTAAGCAAATTATATGAAAAACATTTAACAATTATTTTTACCTATTTTCTATTTTTATGATAGAAGGATTAAACTGAGAACACAATAAATTAAACAGCACCGAACATAAAACAAATGAAACCGCAACAAAAGCACCGCCTGGGGACGGTCAGTAATAACTACTGGGGGGGGGGGGGGGGGGTTAAACCGGTTTTACTGGGCCCAAACCTTCACTCTCACCCTCCGCTGCGGTGCACACAATTAGTTGGTAGTTCGGTTCGTATGGAGGTCCCCTAACTCATCAGAGAGTCATCACGGTCAACAATTAAGATCAAGAAAAGACCGTGATGAAGCAAGGATGAGGACTCGACAGCCAAAACGTGTTGAGACACCCGGAGATCCTGGAGGTTATGTAGATGATGTGGAGCCACAATGTGGAGTTTCCACATGTCCACATCTACACATTAGACAAATCGGCTAACCCTGTCCCATTTCTGACAGACTGACGCAATGCATCTCAAAACCCCACTGTTACAATAATAAGAACTAGGAAGAAAAGAACAAATAACAACAGATTAAATTCAGAACAACTTTATTTGTCCCGCTCACCTATTCATAATGACAGACAGAGGATTAGGACCGTCCCTCTGTTTTCGTTGACATAATGATCATTAGTCTTCTTTAGTAAATAAAACTCTTTTGATAGGTTCCACTGCAGTTCTACTATTAATTAAATGATCTCAATGCTTTGCCATCGCTGAAATGGTTAATTTCAAAATCCTATCAAGAATCAATGTCATTGGGTTTCCTCTTCAACAGTTAAAGTTGGTCTTTCATATTCGTCAAGTTTTCGTTCATGTAGTTATCTTCTTTTTTTCATTGCATACTGCATCACCCCTTCTTCATCATAGTTTTCATCTTCTTTCAATCTGTGAGCTGTTGATATTACTTTCTTGCGGATAGGATCCTGTCTCAAAGCAGACCCGAGTGCCACGAGGTCTTGATACTTGGTAACCAGCGTTGACCTGTATTTTGGTTTCAGTTCTTCATATGCCATTTCCTGCTGATTCAACATCGATGTTAGGTGTCTCCTGCATGGTATTTCCACTGTTTCATCGAGCTGATCTTGATTGTCTCTGTAAGTGCTTCTCATTAGTCTATCCCAAGGACTTGTCTTTTGAATTTTCCTGCGTTTGGCTCTCTCTATTTCCTCTTTACTAGCAGACTCACTGTCTGTCTCGACTTCTGACGATTCTGTATCTGGATCGTCTGAGAGTTTACCATAATCATATTCTCCAAAGATATCATGTCCTTTCATTCCCTCCAAATATTTTCTGTTTGTACTTACATCTGATGCTTCTGAGATAGTACTTTCTTCGCTGTCAGACAAAGTTGTAGTTGCTTTACAAACACCAGTGGACATATGTCTTCTCAGACTGTCTGATCGAGCAAATTCACGGAAGCACTGCTTGCACTGGTATCGACCCATTAACGACTGGTTGAAGAATGAAGTTATATCCTTTGACTCTTTCTTTTATAGTCTGCAATAGATATTGAAGAACATGTGCTAAGATTGGTAAACCACTGCAATTCTTACATTTTTACCAATTGCATGCGCTTTTGTGAACTAAATGATGTAGAAAATTGTGAGAAAATGTGTATAATTTAAAATTAGTTTTATTAATTCTGTCAACAATCTAAATACCAACTGAATTCTAACAAACATACATTAGAAAACTGATACAAGTTTCCAATGTTACTAAATCATCATAGCGTTGAAAAAGTGACTAACACTTTATTTCATTGTTTTTAATTAAAATCTTAAAAAGTTCCTTCAAGAGCAGACAAATACATACAGAAGTAGAAGCAGGGGCGTAACTAGGGGCAATTTCATAATACGCACAACCATGTTTTATTCTCCACTACTTGAAGGGAAAGCTAGTATTTCAGCCACTTCGGTAATTGGTATTGAAATTTTGTCTAATTTATAAATTTTCAGCATGAAATATGCAGGTGCGTTTTGAAATTTTGTCAATTTTGACAAAATTTCAATACGCACTTGCGTATTTGCCGTATAGGTAGCTACGCCCTTGAGAAGTATGGGCCAGACTACGTAGTTTCGGCTAATAAAGCCTCATCAGTGACCCTGACAAAATCTGGTGACGAAACCAGAAAAGGCATACTATAATTTCTTAATTTTAATTGGGCAGTCGATTCAAAGAAAGACTGATTAGTTTCAAAAGGATCCAAATAATATAAAAGACGATGATCTAGAATAATAGTCTAAATCGATCTCAAATTTTAGATTTCTCAGAATCTATCCTCTGATCTCAAAGGATGTAAATAAAATATATTCTGCACTATGGATGATGTACGGGGAGACGTTTTACGGCCGCCACACGGCACAACACCAGCTTGTTCCCTGTCTGTCTGTTGATATCTTCTTTAGCTTCACTGCTATAATCTCGTAAATGACATTTCTGACCCCCAGAATCATTCTTTGTCCGTCTGGAACTTCTTAAATGTTTATTCTTCTTGTGTATGCAGCCTTCGAGTTTTGTGTTGTTTTTCTTTCTCCTCACGACATAATGAACGAATTTCTGCTCTGCATAGTCGGCAATACTTTAAAGGTCTACCCTCTCTGAGCCTTTTGTCTAAAGCAGTTGACAATCGTTTCATGAGGTATCGAATCTGTCCAAAGGTAGAAGGATTTCTTTTTCTTTTTTTTTACAACAGGCATGACAGGTAAACCTGAAGATTCAGAAGTTAGCCCACAGTGTGCATTTGTTAGGTTATTGGAACTACCAGACATTCTGCTTTCTCTCAGGATTTTACTTGAAATGGTGACCTTTGTAACAGTGTGTTGTATTTATACTTATTTTCTGTTTCTTATTCAACTAGAAATCAAACAATTTGCCGCCTGAAATGTAACTTAATTAAAGTCTTTCCAGAGCTGAACTGAATATCTTTACCGGTATCACCTTTGATACTGATATGAACTTGATCAATATAAGATTTTCCTACTGGAACGTAATGCATGTTGACAAATTCTTTGTGTGACTGCTTAGAGCGTTTTGAATTCTCAAATGGTACAACTCTCAAAATAGGTGCCGTCACGTCACCAAGGTATGTATAATCAACTACATCTGAGTACACGTACAAGCGATTATGCAATATATTTAGGTCTACTCCATATTTGAAAGCATATACTTCGTTTCCACTGGGTTTTTCTGACATATTCGGATTAACACCAAGAGCTTCTCCAAGTGAAGCGGGAAAGCGAGTCCTGAGCTGGTTTGGATTTTGTGCAACAACTTTTAGACGATTTGTGCTTTTAATATAAGTAATGCTGATAGAAGCATTTATTTGTTTCATTAAAGATCCATGTTTTGTATCTATTACAGATTGCATCTCATCCACCAAATGTTGTGGAGAGTTGTAATTTCAATTTCCTTCAGGAAGAAATAATTTATATTCATGACAACCCTCTCCACTAGCACAAAAATCCTAGTCGTATCTATTCCTTTAGCATTTAATACCGCTTGGTCCAGATATGACAAAAAGAAAAAGTTATTGTTTTCTGAAATATTATTGACTCGAGATGATGTAATCAATTCCACCAAAGCAACTTCCCACTTTTCGCTTTCGATATTTATCGGGTGGTCTAATCTCACGGTAAAAGAGCTCTGTGTGTTTTGAGGGAAAGATTTCAGAGAACCATCACTCAGCAGTGTTAGATAGAAGTACTTCATGATCAGGAGATGAATTAGAACTCATCAAATATCTTTAACTGCTTTGTTTTTTTTTTCTCTTGCCTCTTACTTCTCTCTGTTCAAAACTAGAATGAATTCATATCAGAACACCACACTTTTTACCGGTTAGCATTTAGCGTTTCATATATTATTTCACACAATTCTCATCAAGATTATAGTGCCACAGAAAAATGCAATATTTATTTTTTGCATGCAAGACAAAATTAAAATATGCACTTAAAAATTTAGAAAGAAGTGAATGCTGTACAACACTTTTTCTTCCCCGGTCGGTTACCCTGAACCTGGGAAGCCCTGGCGATTTGAAGCGCTATCTACATGATCACAAGCCCTGAATGTCGCTATGGACCAGAGACCTGCCAGCGGAGGTACCTTTTACGAAACCATGGTGTCCCGACCCCTTAAGCCATAGGTTTCTACTGTTTCACATGTAATCGATAGACTTCGCATCTGCATGACCAGGTGGTATAACCGTTGTGCACACCAGTTCCAGTCCAGTGGTGACTGGCAAACCAGCAATATTAATATGCGAGGTCTCAATATATATAACTAAACATAAGCCCAGTCTACGGGAAACAAGTTGAAAATTTGCATATCATGTATATTTTATTTTAATTATGTCATGTTACTATTTTACAGTAACACATCTTAAAATAAAAAAAATATTTAGAGACTAATAAAATCTACATTTTGGTGTTTATTTTATCAAAATCGGACAAACGGCCAAAAAAAAAAAATAACAAAGTTATTCAATTTTTTCATATTATGGTGTTATTACAAGGGAGGTAAACCTGTATTGACTTTAAATAGATTATACAAGTAGAAGCTTTCAGAAAAATGATACAAATGAAAAATGAATATGTGTATGTATGCATCACTTCAGTCATGAGTATATTATGTGTTATGTGCATACACATCAAGTCCACATCATCCACATCAGCTCCGCAATTTCAATGTGGATATGTGGACCTTCCATTTGACATCCACATCAGCTCCACAATTTCAATGTGGATATGTGGACCTTCCACTTGACATCCACATCAGCTCCACAATCTCAATGCGGATATGTGGACCTTCCACTAGATACCCACAAGTTCAATCACCCTGGGAGCAGAGATCTTCTCGTCATCAAATGTAGTAGTCAGGCTTTAGAAGGCTAGTAAGGAATAATCTCAGTCCATAATATTAAGATCTTGAGGTACAAGATTTTATAATCCCAAAGAACAAGTACTGACGCTATAGAGTTATGCCTCTGGTATGGTGAGGCCCTGAGATACAGGGCCAAGAGACTGATAGCAGACGCATATTACTGTAAAGCCTCAGAAATTGAACCGAATGAATAAGAGTATGCCACAGCAACTCACACCATCAACTGACGCTATAGAGTTATACCTCTGGTATAGTGAGGTCTTGAGATACAAGACCAAGAGACTCATAGCAGACGCATATGACTGTATAGCCTCTTACGACATCTCCTACGCCATTTTTACATAGCCTTATCGCCCATGAAAACGACTAAGTTATTTCAAACTAGCCTTTTCAAGCTTACTAAAGCGGTGTCACCTCTGGACACGCCCGGCCCGAGACTGCCCCAGCCTGCGGACTTAGTCTCCGGACGGACGTGTCCAGAGTGGCAGCCTTTACTACTGTTGTGTGCAATGGAACTTATCGAATGGGGTATGGAAGTACGTGGAGATGGTGGTGGAAGGGAAGAGTGGCTGTAGGAATTTTGTGTGTGCCTGGGGGTGGGGGTGAGGTGGGGTTTAACAATTTGAAACCTTGCTTTAGTGGAGGATGGGGATGGGGGTTGTGGCAAGGGTCAATTGATTCTGGAGTAATGTTGGGAGGAGGGAGGGGATCAGGAAACGATATGCTTTTTGTCATTCGTATGAAAGTAGCTTTTGTTACTACCTTTTGTTTGGATGACATAGCCCTTCCAAGATGGGGCTTGTTCTTGGAGGAGGGAATTTGCTCCTAGAGTAGCAAATTCTGTCCTTTAGAAATTGGCCCCCTTGGGAAGAGAAAATAGAATGGTAAAGCTACTTCCTCTGAGGTGTGTCCAAATTTGCTGTTTCTATATGTTATTGCATTGCTTGTGAATAACTGATTGTGTTTTGAGATGTGTGACAGTGCACCTCCATATCTTCTACCATTTTGCTAGGGAGTGCAGCTTTTGTGACTTCCTTTTACTTGTTTGAATGACATATCACATTCAAAATGGAGTTTGTTTTGGGAGGAAGAAATTTGCGCCAAGAGGAGCAAATTCTGTCCTATAGAAGTTTGCCCCCTTTAGAGGGGGAAATAGAATGGTAAATCTACTTCCTCAGAGTTGTGTCCATATTCCTTTATTAGCTGTTTCTATATATTATTGCATTGCTTGTTAAAAACTGTTTGTGTTTTGAGATGTATGACCGTACACCTCCATATTTTCTACCATTTTGCTGAGGAGAACAGCTTCTGTGACTTCCTTTTACTTGTTTGGATGACATAGCCCTTCGAAAATGTGGTTTGTTCTGGGAGGAAGGAACTTGCTTCGAGAGGAGCAAACTCTGTCCTTTAGAAGATGGCCCACTTTGGAAAGGAAACTAGAATAGTAAAGCTTCTTCTCCTCAGGTGTGTCCATACACTAATGTGCTTCAGTATTGGGACGCCTAGAATCATTAATTTTGCATCCGGTCCCAAATGGAAAATCAATGTATTTTAGGTGTCCAAATATGTGAGCACTTTACCTCATTGACGGCATGATTACGCTGACGTTGTTTCTTAATGCATATATTCACGCAATATTTCTAGCACTCTGTAATTTCTGTCATTAAAAATTCTCCAGAATTAAAAACAGACTTTGGATGTTCTCGCCCTAGGCTAGAAATCTGCCATAAAAAACAGGATTTAACAACTTACAAAGCGTTGACCTTTTTTTTTTCTTTTTTACTTTTTTTATTGTATTGCTCTGGCACTTGACCAATACTGTGTATATATGTTTAACAGTGTTTCTACGAAAAAACTCCTTGCTAAAAATTATATTTTTAGCATGGAAATATTTTTTTTCTTAGAAATATTGTTGGTCAAGTGCAAGTGGTGTATTGTATCACGTCTAATTCCCTCGCATGTAAATTGACGTTTTATGTCTCATATAGTCAAGAAGAAAGCAGAAAACTATAAGAAGTTTTTTTATTATAAAATTCCACCAGAATCAGTTAGGAAATATTGCGTTTCTATTTTTCTTAAGTATATGTTTGTTCTGTCCCTTTCACTCTCATCTTGAAGTCAACACGGCCTTGTAACCAGTGCACATTAAAATGAAACAGTCCTACATCATCAAGTATTTGCATCTCTTACTGAAGTACTGGAATTGTCGAAAATCAAGGACCGAAAACTTCATGCATTCATATGCTTCGGTGTTTACAGAACGGTTTCAGAAGTTTGCCATCTTTCTAATGCCCCATAGCTACTTTGGCTGAAGGCATGCTAACTGTTTATGTGTTTGTCTGCTGGTGCATCTGACTGAATGTCTGTCTGTCAGACTGTTTGGTTGTATAAATGATTAATGGTATTTTGTCAGGTTGTGTTATTTAGGCTTCATTGCTTGTGTGTTATTTCTCTGTATGTGTGTCTATATATGACATCTTTCAGATATATACAGTCTTCATTCTGGATTCAGTGCAATTTTATCTTAGTTGTTTCCAACTATGGTTTGAGGGCTGGATTTGGATTTTGAATGTTTCTGTTCCTGGTCTTTGCATACTTTTTACTTTTACTATAGATTTAACGCATTTAAGGTTACACCTAACCGGCCGGGTGATGATCTGAATATAAAGCATTTCCTGACGGATATGCAGCTGTACTACGCGGTAAAGAAAGTTCCTTTTGCTTTATTTATGCATTTGCACTACTCTGTGTACAACTTTGTGGACGGACACTCGGCGCCAGGTGTGTGCAACTATGGTTACGTACCGCTAATCGAGCCACTTGGGGAACGTCGTTGGGAGAATTGAAACAGAGCCGAACAATGTACATCTTTAGTTTAGTCACGGCATGGCTCATATGGCTGGCAAAACTACAAGAAGAAGAGATCATCAACTAACTATATAACGACATAAATATTGATACTTTGTGCCTGTGAAAGCTTGTGAACACACCCGAAGTTTCTCTGAATGACAGTATGTGTTCGGAGTGAGAATACTTTATCCGCCACGATTTGGTTTCTTTCATTTCTAAACCCATGATATTCTATTTTCACACAGAAAGCTCCACGATTAAGTGGGTTGCTAAAGGTTAGGTGGAATGAATAGCCTACCTGGTTTACACAGAACTGAGATAGAAAGATAGTGCAAGCATTTTTATAGGTTTACTAGAAGTTGTGGTTTCAGAAAAAATAATCATACAGACTAGACACTCGTCCCAATGCCTGTAACTATCAACGTTAATATAAGTTACACATTCAATCGCAAACAATTAAATAAATTAATGAAAGAAATAGAAAAAAATGAAAATAATAGTAATGGTGATACCAAATTATAAAGGGAGACCGATAATAAACCATCATGACGTCACACTGTTTTGGTACGGTGTAAAGTAGTTTCTTAGTACACTTTACGATCCTGATTTGAATGTATAGCGTTTGAGAATAATAATAATAATAATAAACAAGTTTTTTATCAGTAGGTACCGGAGCTCAAGACTAATGTCCAGTGAAATTTTAACACAGTGATAATGGACCTATTTTGTGTATCAGAATGAGACAAGAACCCAGGGGATTTCCCAAGACTGACAACCTTAAAGGTGCAGTCATTGTCCCCTGAAGCACATGTTGGCACGTTATTTAAGAATATTGTGAGAGATGTTTGCAGCACGAAGGATCTGTTCGAATATACTTCCCTGAAGACGAGACATAATACGGCAAAAGATTTGGGACCTGCATAAGAAAGTAGTTAGCTGCATATGCATGAGTTTGCAGCTTCACACAAACCATTGGCAAGAACGTAGCTGCCTATACGCAAGTGCGTATTGAAATGTCGTCAAACTGACAATTTCAATGCGCGTTTGCGTATTTTCACATTAAAAATTGGATTAATTATGCAACGGCACGTGGCAAATTTTAGATGCCTTACCAGGAGGGATAAACCATGATTGTATGCATTTGCAAACCGTCCGTACACCAGAGTTGACCTATTAGAAACTACAAGTTGTTTGTGTTTCAGCTTCCTACAGGAAGGCTGTGCCTTGCATTTGTGTATAGCTTTCGAGTCTAGCGACAAAGCTTAATACCAAAATGTTTGATTTAATATTGCGGTTCTTTGGAAAATCAGTTGGGTTTCATGAGCATTACAACAAAAGTAAGAATAGCAGCAGCTTCGTTGCCACATCTTTTACTTGTAACACATCATCAGGAAATGAAACAGAGAAATTAGTGACAGTCAATCATAAATTTTCAATAAAATGCGATTCAATTCATAGAGCGGACTAATCCGGAATATTCAGTGTGCTTAATAGAGAAATTCGGTGAAAATGTAAAAGCATGAGAAGATTAAAGAACACAAAGAAGGATAAAACTAGCAAATGTAACAGCAGCAACAACAAAAAAACAAATAAGAAAAAAAAAATCAAGAAAACAAACACAAAAAGTCTACAGCACCTGGTATTCCCAGGCGGTCACCCATCCAAGTACTAACCGGGCTCGACGTTGCTTAACTTCGGTGATCGGATGAGAACCGGTGTTTTCAACGTGATATGGCCGTAGACAATGAAGTGGCGATTTTTAACATTTATAAACGTTTGAATTTGAAAAATGAGCATAAATGATCCTGTTGAATTTTTGATTCTGAATTTGATGTTTAAATATTGAAATTCACGAGAAAACAGTACGTGTGCCATTGCCGAAAAAGAAACGAATATTCTAAAACGAGACACGATGTTTTTTTTCTTGCATGGCGGACGATGGTAGATAACTCAATTCATTTCACAGGACATTGTGTATATATTTGTTATGTCCCTTCCACTCTCAGTATTGGCAAGTCTCACCTGTCATGCATCTTGAAGTCAACCCGGCCTTGTAAACAGTGCACATTTAAATGAAACAGTCCTATCATCATTAACTATTTGCATCTCTAACTGAAGCACTGGAATTGTCGAAAATCAAGGACCGAAAACATCATGCATTCATATGCTTCGTTGTTTACAGAACTGTTTCAGAAGTTTGGTTTCTTTCTAATGCCCCATAGCTACTTTGGCTGAAGGCATGCTAACTGTTTATGTGTTTGTCTGCTGGTGCATCTGGCTGAATGTCTGTTTGTCAGACTGTTTGATTATATAAATGATTAATGATGTATTTGTCAGTTGTGTTATTTAGGCTTCATTGCTTGTGTGTTATTTCTCTGTATGTGTGTCTATATATGACATATTTCAATTATACAGACTTCATTCTGGATTCAGTGCAGTTTACTATAGAATTAACGCGTTTAAGGTTACACCTAACCGGCCGGGCGATGATCTGAATACAAAGCATTTTCTGACGGATATGCAGCTGTACTACTCGGTAAAAGAAAGTTCCTTTTGCATTACTTATGCACTTGCACCACTCTGTGTACAACTTTTTGTTTTGGACGGACACTCGGCGCCAGGTGTGTGCAACTATGGTTACGTATCGCTAATCGAGCCACTTGGGGAACGTCGTTGGGAGAATTGAAACAGAGCCGAACAATGTACATCTTTAGTTTAGTCACGGCATGGCTCATATGGCTGGCAAAACTACAAGAAGAAGAGATCATCAAGTAACTATATAACGACATAAATATTGATACTTTGTGCCTGTGAAAGCTTGTGAACACACCCGAAGTTTCTCTGAATGACAGTATGTGTTCGGAGTGAGAATACTTTATCCGCCACGATTTGGTTTCTTTCATTTCTAAACCCATGGTATTCTTTTTTCACACAGAAAGCTCCACGATTAAGTGGGTTGCTAAAGGTTAGGTGGAATGAATAGCCTACCTGGTTTACACAGAACTGAGATAGAAAGATAGTGCAAGCATTTTTATAGGTTTACTAGAAGTTGTGGTTTCAGAAAAAATAATCATACAGACGAGACACTCGTCCCAATGCCTGTAACTATCAACCTTAATATAAGTTACACATTCAATCGCAAACAATTAAATAAATTAATGAAAGAAATAGAAAAAAATGAAAATAATAGTAATGGTGATACCAAATTATAAAGGGAGACCGATAATAAACCATCATGACGTCACACTGTTTTGGTACGGTGTAAAGTAGTTTCTTAGTACACTTTACGATCCTGATTTGAATGTATAGCGATTGAGAATAATAATAATAATAATAAACAAGTTTTTTATCAGTAGGTACCGGAGCTCAAGACTAATGTCCAGTGAAATTTTAACACAGTGATAATGGACCTATTTTGTGTATCAGAATGAGACAAGAACCCAGGGGATTTCCCAAGACTGACAACCTTTAAGGTGCAGTCATTGTCCCCTGAAGCACATGTTGGCACGTTATTTAAGAATATTGTGAGAGATGTTTGCAGCACGAAGGATCTGTTCGAATATACTTCCCTGAAGACGAGACATAATACGGCAAAAGATTTGGGACCTGCATAAGAAAGTAGTTAGCTGCATATGCATGAGTTTGCAGCTTCACACAAACCATTGGCAAGAACGTAGCTGCCTATACGCAAGTGCGTATTGAAATGTCGTCAAACTGACAATTTCAATGCGCGTTTGCGTATTTTCACATTAAAAATTGGATTAATTATGCAACGGCACGTGGCAAATTTTAGATGCCTTACCAGGAGGGAAAAACCATGATTGTATGCATTTGCAAACCGTCCATACACCAGAGTTGACAGCCGGGCCGGGTAGCGCAATCGGTAGGGCACCTGACTCGTAAGTCAGAGGTCCTGGGTTCGAATCCCGGTCTGGCCACATACTTTCGTTTCTCCTTCCGCTGATTCAAGAAGGGCAGTTGTCAGTTACTGGCGAAAGTATGTGCACTTAGTACTGGTTAACCGCTTAGGAGGTCTAAGCCTGCCCAGGAATAGTGTGGTTAGGTTAACTGACCGTCCCGACATGACCTTAGTTGTTTACCGTGGACGTTAAGCATCAAATCAACCAACCAACCAGAGTTGACCTATTAGAAACTACAAGTTGTTTGTGTTTCAGCTTCCTACAGGAAGGCTGTGCCTTGCATTTGTGTATAGCTTTCGAGTCTAGCGACAAAGCTAAATACCAAAATGTTTGATTTAATATTGCGGTTCTTTGGAAAATCAGTTGGGTTTCATGAGCATTACAACAAAAGTAAGAATAGCAGCAGCTTCGTTGCCACATCTTTTACTTGTAACACATCATCAGGAAATGAAACAGAGAAATTAGTGACAGTCAATCATAAATTTTCAATAAAATGCGATTCAATTCATAGAGCGGACTAATCCGGAATATTCAGTGTGCTTAATAGAGAAATTCGGTGAAAATGTAAAAGCATGAGAAGATTAAAGAACACAAAGAAGGATAAAACTAGCAAATGTAACAGCAGCAACAACAAAAAAAAACAAATAAGAAAAAAAAATCAAGAAAACAAACACAAAAAGTCTACAGCACCTGGTATTCCCAGGCGGTCACCCATCCAAGTACTAACCGGGCTCGACGTTGCTTAACTTCGGTGATCGGACGAGAACCGGTGTTTTCAACGTGATATGGCCGTAGACAATGAAGTGGCGATTTTTAACATTTATAAACGTTTGAATTTGAAAAATTAGCATAAATGATCCTGTTGAATTCTTGATTCTGAATTTGATGTTTAAATATCGAAATTCACGAGAAAACAGTACGTGTGCCATTGCCGAAAAAGAAACGAATATTCTAAAACGAGACACGATGTTTTTTTTTCTTGCATGGCGGACTATGGTAGATAACTCAATTCATTTCACAGGACATTGTGTATATATTTGTTATGTCCCTTCCACTCTCAGTATTGGCAAGTCTCACCTGTCATGCATCTTGAAGTCAACCCGGCCTTGTAAACAGTGCACATTTAAATGAAACAGTCCTATCATCATTAACTATTTGCATCTCTAACTGAAGCACTGGAATTGTCGAAAATCAAGGACCGAAAACATCATGCATTCATATGCTTCGTTGTTTACAGAACTGTTTCAGAAGTTTGGTTTCTTTCTAATGCCCCATAGCTACTTTGGCTGAAGGCATGCTAACTGTTTATGTGTTTGTCTGCTGGTGCATCTGGCTGAATGTCTGTTTGTCAGACTGTTTGATTATATAAATGATTAATGATGTATTTGTCAGTTGTGTTATTTAGGCTTCATTGCTTGTGTGTTATTTCTCTGTATGTGTGTCTATATATGACATATTTCAATTATACAGACTTCATTCTGGATTCAGTGCAGTTTACTATAGAATTAACGCGTTTAAGGTTACACCTAACCGGCCGGGCGATGATCTGAATACAAAGCATTTTCTGACGGATATGCAGCTGTACTACTCGGTAAAAGAAAGTTCCTTTTGCATTACTTATGCACTTGCACCACTCTGTGTACAACTTTTGGTTTTGGACGGACACTCGGCGCCAGGTGTGTGCAACTATGGTTACGTATCGCTAATCGAGCCACTTGGGGAACGTCGTTGGGAGAATTGAAACAGAGCCGAACAATGTACATCTTTAGTTTAGTCACGGCATGGCTCATATGGCTGGCAAAACTACAAGAAGAAGAGATCATCAAGTAACTATATAACGACATAAATATTGATACTTTGTGCCTGTGAAAGCTTGTGAACACACCCGAAGTTTCTCTGAATGACAGTATGTGTTCGGAGTGAGAATACTTTATCCGCCACGATTTGGTTTCTTTCATTTCTAAACCCATGGTATTCTTTTTTCACACAGAAAGCTCCACGATTAAGTGGGTTGCTAAAGGTTAGATGGAATGAATAGCCTACCTGGTTTACACAGAACTGAGATAGAAAGATAGTGCAAGCATTTTTATAGGTTTACTAGAAGTTGTGGTTTCAGAAAAAATAATCATACAGACGAGACACTCGTCCCAATGCCTGTAACTATCAACCTTAATATAAGTTACACATTCAATCGCAAACAATTAAATAAATTAATGAAAGAAATAGAAAAAAAAATGAAAATAATAGTAATGGTGATACCAAATTATAAAGGGAGACCGATAATAAACCATCATGACGTCACACTGTTTTGGTACGGTGTAAAGTAGTTTCTTAGTACACTTTACGATCCTGATTTGAATGTATAGCGTTTGAGAATAATAATAATAATAATAAACAAGTTTTTTATCAGTAGGTACCGGAGCTCAAGACTAATGTCCAGTGAAATTTTAACACAGTGATAATGGACCTATTTTGTGTATCAGAATGAGACAAGAACCCAGGGGATTTCCCAAGACTGACAACCTTAAAGGTGCAGTCATTGTCCCCTGAAGCACATGTTGGCACGTTATTTAAGAATATTGTGAGAGATGTTTGCAGCACGAAGGATCTGTTCGAATATACTTCCCTGAAGACGAGACATAATACGGCAAAAGATTTGGGACCTGCATAAGAAAGTAGTTAGCTGCTTATGCATAAGTTTGCAGCTTCACACAAACCATTGGCAAGAACGTAGCTGCCTATACGCAAGTGCGTATTGAAATGTCGTCAAACTGACAATTTCAATGCGCGTTTGCGTATTTTCACATTAAAAATTGGATTAATTATGCAACGGCACGTGGCAAATTTAAGATGCCTTACCAGGAGGGATAAACCATGATTGTATGCATTTGCAAACCGTCCGTACACCAGAGTTGACCTATTAGAAACTACAAGTTGTTTGTGTTTCAGCTTCCTACAGGAAGGCTGTGCCTTGCATTTGTGTATAGCTTTCGAGTCTAGCGACAAAGCTTAATACCAAAATGTTTGATTTAATATTGCGGTTCTTTGGAAAATCAGTTGGGTTTCATGAGCATTACAACAAAAGTAAGAATAGCAGCAGCTTCGTTGCCACATCTTTTACTTGTAACACATCATCAGGAAATGAAACAGAGAAATTAGTGACAGTCAATCATAAATTTTCAATAAAATGCGATTCAATTCATAGAGCGGACTAATCCGGAATATTCAGTGTGCTTAATAGAGAAATTCGGTGAAAATGTAAAAGCATGAGAAGATTAAAGAACACAAAGAAGGATAAAACTAGCAAATGTAACAGCAGCAACAACAAAAAAAACAAATAAGAAAAAAAAAATCAAGAAAACAAACACAAAAAGTCTACAGCACCCGGTATTCCCAGGCGGTCACCCATCCGAGTACTAACCGGGCTCGACGTTGTTTAACTTCGGTGATCGGACGAGAACCGGTGTTTTCAACGTGATATGGCCGTAGACAATGAAGTGGCGATTTTTAACATTTATAAACGTTTGAATTTGAAAAATGAGCATAAATGATCCTGTTGAATTCTTGATTCTGAATTTGATGTTTAAATATCGAAATTCACGAGAAAACAGTACGTGTGCCATTGCCGAAAAAGAAACGAATATTCTAAAACGAGACACGATGTTTTTTTTTCTTGCATGGCGGACGATGGTAGATAACTCAATTCATTTCACAGGACATTGTGTATATATTTGTTATGTCCCTTCCACTCTCAGTATTGGCAAGTCTCACCTGTCATGCATCTTGAAGTCAACCCGGCCTTGTAAACAGTGCACATTTAAATGAAACAGTCCTATCATCATTAACTATTTGCATCTCTAACTGAAGCACTGGAATTGTCGAAAATCAAGGACCGAAAACATCATGCATTCATATGCTTCGTTGTTTACAGAACTGTTTCAGAAGTTTGCTTTCTTTCTAATGCCCCATAGCTACTTTGGCTGAAGGCATGCTAACTGTTTATGTGTTTGTCTGCTGGTGCATCTGGCTGAATGTCTGTTTGTCAGACTGTTTGATTATATAAATGATTAATGATGTATTTGTCAGTTGTGTTATTTAGGCTTCATTGCTTGTGTGTTATTTCTCTGTATGTGTGTCTATATATGACATATTTCAATTATACAGACTTCATTCTGGATTCAGTGCAGTTTACTATAGAATTAACGCGTTTAAGGTTACACCTAACCGGCCGGGCGATGATCTGAATACAAAGCATTTTCTGACGGATATGCAGCTGTACTACTCGGTAAAAGAAAGTTCCTTTTGCATTACTTATGCACTTGCACCACTCTGTGTACAACTTTTTGTTTTGGACGGACACTCGGCGCCAGGTGTGTGCAACTATGGTTACGTATCGCTAATCGAGCCACTTGGGGAACGTCGTTGGGAGAATTGAAACAGAGCCGAACAATGTACATCTTTAGTTTAGTCACGGCATGGCTCATATGGCTGGCAAAACTACAAGAAGAAGAGATCATCAAGTAACTATATAACGACATAAATATTGATACTTTGTGCCTGTGAAAGCTTGTGAACACACTCGAAGTTTCTCTGAATGACAGTATGTGTTCGGAGTGAGAATACTTTATCCGCCACGATTTGGTTTCTTTCATTTCTAAACCCATGGTATTCTTTTTTCACACAGAAAGCTCCACGATTAAGTGGGTTGCTAAAGGTTAGGTGGAATGAATAGCCTACCTGGTTTACACAGAACTGAGATAGAAAGATAGTGCAAGCATTTTTATAGGTTTACTAGAAGTTGTGGTTTCAGAAAAAATAATCATACAGACGAGACACTCGTCCCAATGCCTGTAACTATCAACCTTAATATAAGTTACACATTCAATCGCAAACAATTAAATAAATTAATGAAGAAATAGAAAATAAATGAAAATAATAGTAATGGTGATACCAAATTATAAAGGGAGACCGATAATAAACCATCATGACGTCACACTGTTTTGGTACGGTGTAAAGTAGTTTCTTAGTACACTTTACGATCCTGATTTGAATGTATAGCGATTGAGAATAATAATAATAATAATAAACAAGTTTTTTATTAGTAGGTACCGGAGCTCAAGACTAATGTCCAGTGAAATTTTAACACAGTGATAATGGACCTATTTTGTGTATCAGAATGAGACAAGAACCCAGGGGATTTCCCAAGACTGACAACCTTTAAGGTGCAGTCATTGTCCCCTGAAGCACATGTTGGCACGTTATTTAAGAATATTGTGAGAGATGTTTGCAGCACGAAGGATCTGTTCGAATATACTTCCCTGAAGACGAGACATAATACGGCAAAAGATTTGGGACCTGCATAAGAAAGTAGTTAGCTGCTTATGCATAAGTTTGCAGCTTCACACAAACCATTGGCAAGAACGTAGCTGCCTATACGCAGGTGCGTATTGAAATGTCGTCAAACTGACAATTTCAATGCGCGTTTGCGTATTTTCACATTACAAATTAGATTAATTATGCAACGGCACGTGGCAAATTTTAGATGCCTTACCAGGAGGGATAAACCATGATTGTATGCATTTGCAAACCGTCCGTACACCAGAGTTGACCTATTAGAAACTACAAGTTGTTTGTGTTTCAGCTTCCTACAGGAAGACTGTGCCTTGCATTTGTGTATAGCTTTCGAGTCTAGCGACAAAGCTTAATACCAAAATGTTTGATTTAATATTGCGGTTCTTTGGAAAATCAGTTGGGTTTCATGAGCATTACAACAAAAGTAAGAATAGCAGCAGCTTCGTTGCCACATCTTTTACTTGTAACACATCATCAGGAAATGAAACAGAGAAATTAGTGACAGTCAATCATAAATTTTCAATAAAATGCGATTCAATTCATAGAGCGGACTAATCCGGAATATCAGTGTGCTTAATAGAGAAATTCGGTGAAAATGTAAAAGCATGAGAAGATTAAAGAACACAAAGAAGGATAAAACTAGCAAATGTAACAGCAGCAACAACAAAAAAAAACAAATAAGAAAAAAAAAATCAAGAAAACAAACACAAAAAGTCTACAGCACCCGGTATTCCCAGGCGGTCACCCATCCAAGTACTAACCGGGCTCGACGTTGTTTAACTTCGGTGATCGGACGAGAACCGGTGTTTTCAACGTGATATGGCCGTAGACAATGAAGTGGCGATTTTTAACATTTATAAACGTTTGAATTTGAAAAATGAGCATATAAACGATCCTGTTGAATTCTTGATTCTGAATTTGATGTTTAAATATCGAAATTCACGAGAAAACAGTACGTGTGCCATTGCCGAAAAAGAAACGAATATTCTAAAACGAGACACGATGTTTTTTTTCTTGCATGGCGGACGATGGTAGATAACTCAATTCATTTCACAGGACATTGTGTATATATTTGTTATGTCCCTTCCACTCTCAGTATTGGCAAGTCTCACCTGTCATGCATCTTGAAGTCAACCCGGCCTTGTAAACAGTGCACATTTAAATGAAACAGTCCTATCATCATTAACTATTTGCATCTCTAACTGAAGCACTGGAATTGTCGAAAATCAAGGACCGAAAACATCATGCATTCATATGCTTCGTTGTTTACAGAACTGTTTCAGAAGTTTGGTTTCTTTCTAATGCCCCATAGCTACTTTGGCTGAAGGCATGCTAACTGTTTATGTGTTTGTCTGCTGGTGCATCTGGCTGAATGTCTGTTTGTCAGACTGTTTGATTATATAAATGATTAATGATGTATTTGTCAGTTGTGTTATTTAGGCTTCATTGCTTGTGTGTTATTTCTCTGTATGTGTGTCTATATATGACATATTTCAATTATACAGACTTCATTCTGGATTCAGTGCAGTTTATTATAGAATTAACGCGTTTAAGGTTACACCTAACCGGCCGGGCGATGATCTGAATACAAAGCATTTTCTGACGGATATGCAGCTGTACTACTCGGTAAAAGAAAGTTCCTTTTGCATTACTTATGCACTTGCACCACTCTGTATACAACTTTTTGTTTTGGACGGACACTCGGCGCCAGGTGTGTGCAACTATGGTTACGTATCGCTAATCGAGCCACTTGGGGAACGTCGTTGGGAGAATTGAAACAGAGCCGAACAATGTACATCTTTAGTTTAGTCACGGCATGGCTCATATGGCTGGCAAAACTACAAGAAGAAGAGATCATCAACTATCTATATAACGACATAAATATTGATACTTTGTGCCTGTGAAAGCTTGTGAACACACCCGAAGTTTCTCTGAATGACAGTATGTGTTCGGAGTGAGAATACTTTATCCGCCACGATTTGGTTTCTTTCATTTCTAAACCCATGGTATTCTTTTTTCACACAGAAAGCTCCACGATTAAGTGGGTTGCTAAAGGTTAGGTGGAATGAATAGCCTACCTGGTTTACACAGAACTGAGATAGAAAGATAGTGCAAGCATTTTTATAGGTTTACTAGAAGTTGTGGTTTCAGAAAAAATAATCATACAGACGAGACACTCGTCCCAATGCCTGTAACTATCAACCTTAATATAAGTTACACATTCAATCGCAAACAATTAAATAAATTAATGAAAGAAATAGAAAAAAAAATGAAAATAATAGTAATGGTGATACCAAATTATAAAGGGAGACCGATAATAAACCATCATGACGTCACACTGTTTTGGTACGGTGTAAAGTAGTTTCTTAGTACACTTTACGATCCTGATTTGAATGTATAGCGATTGAGAATAATAATAATAATAATAAACAAGTTTTTTATCAGTAGGTACCGGAGCTCAAGACTAATGTCCAGTGAAATTTTAACACAGTGATAATGGACCTATTTTGTGTATCAGAATGAGACAAGAACCCAGGGGATTTCCCAAGACTGACAACCTTTAAGGTGCAGTCATTGTCCCCTGAAGCACATGTTGGCACGTTATTTAAGAATATTGTGAGAGATGTTTGCAGCACGAAGGATCTGTTCGAATATACTTCCCTGAAGACGAGACATAATACGGCAAAAGATTTGGGACCTGCATAAGAAAGTAGTTAGCTGCATATGCATGAGTTTGCAGCTTCACACAAACCATTGGCAAGAACGTAGCTGCCTATACGCAAGTGCGTATTGAAATGTCGTCAAACTGACAATTTCAATGCGCGTTTGCGTATTTTCACATTAAAAATTGGATTAATTATGCAACGGCACGTGGCAAATTTTAGATGCCTTACCAGGAGGGATAAACCATGATTGTATGCATTTGCAAACCGTCCGTACACCAGAGTTGACCTATTAGAAACTACAAGTTGTTTGTGTTTCAGCTTCCTACAGGAAGGCTGTGCCTTGCATTTGTGTATAGCTTTCGAGTCTAGCGACAAAGCTAAATACCAAAATGTTTGATTTAATATTGCGGTTCTTTGGAAAATCAGTTGGGTTTCATGAGCATTACAACAAAAGTAAGAATAGCAGCAGCTTCGTTGCCACATCTTTTACTTGTAACACATCATCAGGAAATGAAACAGAGAAATTAGTGACAGTCAATCATAAATTTTCAATAAAATGCGATTCAATTCATAGAGCGGACTAATCCGGAATATTCAGTGTGCTTAATAGAGAAATTCGGTGAAAATGTAAAAGCATGAGAAGATTAAAGAACACAAAGAAGGATAAAACTAGCAAATGTAACAGCAGCAACAACAAAAAAAACAAATAAGAAAAAAAAAATCAAGAAAACAAACACAAAAAGTCTACAGCACCCGGTATTCCCAGGCGGTCACCCATCCAAGTACTAACCGGGCTCGACGTTGCTTAACTTCGGTGATCGGACGAGAACCGGTGTTTTCAACGTGATATGGCCGTAGACAATGAAGTGGCGATTTTTAACATTTATAAACGTTTGAATTTGAAAAATGAGCATAAATGATCCTGTTGAATTCTTGATTCTGAATTTGATGTTTAAATATCGAAATTCACGAGAAAACAGTACGTGTGCCATTGCCGAAAAAGAAACGAATATTCTAAAACGAGACACGATGTTTTTTTTCTTGCATGGCGGACGATGGTAGATAACTCAATTCATTTCACAGGACATTGTGTATATATTTGTTATGTCCCTTCCACTCTCAGTATTGGCAAGTCTCACCTGTCATGCATCTTGAAGTCAACCCGGCCTTGTAAACAGTGCACATTTAAATGAAACAGTCCTATCATCATTAACTATTTGCATCTCTAACTGAAGCACTGGAATTGTCGAAAATCAAGGACCGAAAACATCATGCATTCATATGCTTCGTTGTTTACAGAACTGTTTCAGAAGTTTGCTTTCTTTCTAATGCCCCATAGCTACTTTGGCTGAAGGCATGCTAACTGTTTATGTGTTTGTCTGCTGGTGCATCTGGCTGAATGTCTGTTTGTCAGACTGTTTGATTATATAAATGATTAATGATGTATTTGTCAGTTGTGTTATTTAGGCTTCATTGCTTGTGTGTTATTTCTCTGTATGTGTGTCTATATATGACATATTTCAATTATACAGACTTCATTCTGGATTCAGTGCAGTTTACTATAGAATTAACGCGTTTAAGGTTACACCTAACCGGCCGGGCGATGATCTGAATACAAAGCATTTACTGACGGATATGCAGCTGTACTACTCGGTAAAAGAAAGTTCCTTTTGCATTACTTATGCACTTGCACCACTCTGTGTACAACTTTTTGTTTTGGACGGACACTCGGCGCCAGGTGTGTGCAACTATGGTTACGTATCGCTAATCGAGCCACTTGGGGAACGTCGTTGGGAGAATTGAAACAGAGCCGAACAATGTACATCTTTAGTTTAGTCACGGCATGGCTCATATGGCTGGCAAAACTACAAGAAGAAGAGATCATCAACTAACTATATAACGACATAAATATTGATACTTTGTGCCTGTGAAAGCTTGTGAACACACCCGAAGTTTCTCTGAATGACAGTATGTGTTCGGAGTGAGAATACTTTATCCGCCACGATTTGGTTTCTTTCATTTCTAAACCCATGGTATTCTTTTTTCACACAGAAAGCTCCACGATTAAGTGGGTTGCTAAAGGTTAGGTGGAATGAATAGCCTACCTGGTTTACACAGAACTGAGATAGAAAGATAGTGCAAGCATTTTTATAGGTTTACTAGAAGTTGTGGTTTCAGAAAAAATAATCATACAGACGAGACACTCGTCCCAATGCCTGTAACTATCAACCTTAATATAAGTTACACATTCAATCGCAAACAATTAAATAAATTAATGAAAGAAATAGAAAAAAAATGAAAATAATAGTAATGGTGATACCAAATTATAAAGGGAGACCGATAATAAACCATCATGACGTCACACTGTTTTGGTACGGTGTAAAGTAGTTTCTTAGTACACTTTACGATCCTGATTTGAATGTATAGCGATTGAGAATAATAATAATAATAATAAACAAGTTTTTTATCAGTAGGTACCGGAGCTCAAGACTAATGTCCAGTGAAATTTTAACACAGTGATAATGGACCTATTTTGTGTATCAGAATGAGACAAGAACCCAGGGGATTTCCCAAGACTGACAACCTTTAAGGTGCAGTCATTGTCCCCTGAAGCACATGTTGGCACGTTATTTAAGAATATTGTGAGAGATGTTTGCAGCACGAAGGATCTGTTCGAATATACTTCCCTGAAGACGAGACATAATACGGCAAAAGATTTGGGACCTGCATAAGAAAGTAGTTAGCTGCATATGCATGAGTTTGCAGCTTCACACAAACCATTGGCAAGAACGTAGCTGCCTATACGCAAGTGCGTATTGAAATGTCGTCAAACTGACAATTTCAATGCGCGTTTGCGTATTTTCACATTAAAGATTGGATTAATTATGCAACGGCACGTGGCAAATTTTAGATGCCTTACCAGGAGGGATAAACCATGATTGTATGTATTTGCAAACCGTCCGTACACCAGAGTTGACCTATTAGAAACTACAAGTTGTTTGTGTTTCAGCTTCCTACAGGAAGGCTGTGCCTTGCATTTGTGTATAGCTTTCGAATCTAGCGACAAAGCTAAATACCAAAATGTTTGATTTAATATTGCGGTTCTTTGGAAAATCAGTTGGGTTTCATGAGCATTACAACAAAAGTAAGAATAGCAGCAGCTTCGTTGCCACATCTTTTACTTGTAACACATCATCAGGAAATGAAACAGAGAAATTAGTGACAGTCAATCATAAATTTTCAATAAAATGCGATTCAATTCATAGAGCGGACTAATCCGGAATATTCAGTGTGCTTAATAGAGAAATTCAGTGAAAATGTAAAAGCATGAGAAGATTAAAGAACACAAAGAAGGATAAAACTAGCAAATGTAACAGCAGCAACAACAAAAAAAAACAAATAAGAAAAAAAAATCAAGAAAACAAACACAAAAAGTCTACAGCACCCGGTATTCCCAGGCGGTCACCCATCCAAGTACTAACCGGGCTCGACGTTGCTTAACTTCGGTGATCGGACGAGAACCGGTGTTTTCAACGTGATATGGCCGTAGACAATGAAGTGGCGATTTTTAACATTTATAAACGTTTGAATTTGAAAAATGAGCATAAATGATCCTGTTGAATTCTTGATTCTGAATTTGATGTTTAAATATCGAAATTCACGAGAAAACAGTACGTGTGCCATTGCCGAAAAAGAAACGAATATTCTAAAACGAGACACGATGTTTTTTTTTCTTGCATGGCGGACGATGGTAGATAACTCAATTCATTTCACAGGACATTGTGTATATATTTGTTATGTCCCTTCCACTCTCAGTATTGGCAAGTCTCACCTGTCATGCATCTTGAAGTCAACCCGGCCTTGTAAACAGTGCACATTTAAATGAAACAGTCCTATCATCATTAACTATTTGCATCTCTAACTGAAGCACTGGAATTGTCGAAAATCAAGGACCGAAAACATCATGCATTCATATGCTTCGTTGTTTACAGAACTGTTTCAGAAGTTTGCTTTCTTTCTAATGCCCCATAGCTACTTTGGCTGAAGGCATGCTAACTGTTTATGTGTTTGTCTGCTGGTGCATCTGGCTGAATGTCTGTTTGTCAGACTGTTTGATTATATAAATGATTAATGATGTATTTGTCAGTTGTGTTATTTAGGCTTCATTGCTTGTGTGTTATTTCTCTGTATGTGTGTCTATATGACATATTTCAATCATACAGACTTCATTCTGGATTCAGTGCAGTTTACTATAGAATTAACGCGTTTAAGGTTACACCTAACCGGCCGGGCGATGATCTGAATACAAAGCATTTTCTGACGGATATGCAGCTGTACTACTCGGTAAAAGAAAGTTCCTTTTGCATTACTTATGCACTTGCACCACTCTGTGTACAACTTTTTGTTTTGGACGGACACTCGGCGCCAGGTGTGTGCAACTATGGTTACGTATCGCTAATCGAGCCACTTGGGGAACGTCGTTGGGAGAATTGAAACAGAGCCGAATAATGTACATCTTTAGTTTAGTCACGGCATGGCTCATATGGCTGGCAAAACTACAAGAAGAAGAGATCATCAACTAACTATATAACGACATAAATATTGATACTTTGTGCCTGTGAAAGCTTGTGAACACACCCGAAGTTTCTTTGAATGACAGTATGTGTTCGGAGTGAGAATACTTTATCCGCCACGATTTGGTTTCTTTCATTTCTAAACCCATGGTATTCTTTTTTCACACAGAAAGCTCCACGATTGAGTGGGTTGCTAAAGGTTAGGTGGAATGAATAGCCTACCTGGTTTACACAGAACTGAGATAGAAAGATAGTGCAAGCATTTTTATAGGTTTACTAGAAGTTGTGGTTTCAGAAAAAATAATCATACAGACGAGACACTCGTCCCAATGCCTGTAACTATCAACCTTAATATAAGTTACACATTCAATCGCAAACAATTAAATAAATTAATGAAAGAAATAGAAAAAAAATGAAAATAATAGTAATGGTGATACCAAATTATAAAGGGAGACCGATAATAAACCATCATGACGTCACACTGTTTTGGTACGGTGTAAAGTAGTTTCTTAGTACACTTTACGATCCTGATTTGAATGTATAGCGATTGAGAATAATAATAATAATAATAAACAAGTTTTTTATCAGTAGGTACCGGAGCTCAAGACTAATGTCCAGTGAAATTTTAACACAGTGATAATGGACCTTTTTGTGTATCAGAATGAGACAAGAACCCAGGGGATTTCCCAAGACTGACAACCTTTAAGGTGCAGTCATTGTCCCCTGAAGCACATGTTGGCACGTTATTTAAGAATATTGTGAGAGATGTTTGCAGCACGAAGGATCTGTTCGAATATACTTCCCTGAAGACGAGACATAATACGGCAAAAGATTTGGGACCTGCATAAGAAAGTAGTTAGCTGCATATGCATGAGTTTGCAGCTTCACACAAACCATTGGCAAGAACGTAGCTGCCTATACGCAAGTGCGTATTGAAATGTCGTCAAACTGACAATTTCAATGCGCGTTTGCGTATTTTCACATTAAAAATTGGATTAATTATGCAACGGCACGTGGCAAATTTTAGATGCCTTACCAGGAGGGATAAACCATGATTGTATGCATTTGCAAACCGTCCGTACACCAGAGATGACCTATTAGAAACTACAAGTTGTTTGTGTTTCAGCTTCCTACAGGAAGGCTGTGCCTTGCATTTGTGTATAGCTTTCGAGTCTAGCGACAAAGCTAAATACCAAAATGTTTGATTTAATATTGCGGTTCTTTGGAAAATCAGTTGGGTTTCGCGAGCATTACAACAAAAGTAAGAATAGCAGCAGCTTCGTTGCCACATCTTTTACTTGTAACACATCATCAGGAAATGAAACAGAGAAATTAGTGACAGTCAATCATAAATTTTCAATAAAATGCGATTCAATTCATAGAGCGGACTAGTCGGGAAAATTCTTTGTGCTTAATAGAGAAATTCGGTGAAAATGTAAAAGCATGAGAAGATTAAAGAACACAAAGAAGGATAAAACTAGCAAATGTAACAGCAGCAACAACAACAAAAAAACAAATAAGAAAAAAAAATCAAGAAAACAAACACAAAAAGTCTACAGCACCCGGTATTCCCAGGCGGTCACCCATCCAAGTACTAACCGGGCTCGACGTTGCTTAACTTCGGTGATCGGACGAGAACCGGTGTTTTCAACGTGATATGGCCGTAGACAATGAAGTGGCGATTTTTAACATTTATAAACGTTTGAATTTGAAAAATGAGCATAAATGATCCTGTTGAATTTTTGATTCTGAATTTGATGTTTAAATATTGAAATTCACGAGAAAACAGTACGTGTGCCATTGCCGAAAAAGAAACAAATATTCTAAAACGAGACACGATGTTTGTTTTTTTTTTGCATGGCGGACGATGGTAGATAACTCAATTCATTTCACAGGACATTGTGTATATATTTGTTATGTCCCTTCCACTCTCAGTATTGGCAAGTCTCACCTGTCATGCATCTTGAAGTCAACCCGGCCTTGTAAACAGTGCACATTTAAATGAAACAGTCCTATCATCATTAACTATTTGCATCTCTAACTGAAGCACTGGAATTGTGGAAAATCAAGGACCGAAAACATCATGCATTCATATGCTTCGTTGTTTACAGAACTGTTTCAGAAGTTTGCTTTCTTTCTAATGCCCCATAGCTACTTTGGCTGAAGGCATGCTAACTGTTTATGTGTTTGTCTGCTGGTGCATCTGGCTGAATGTCTGTTTGTCAGACTGTTTGATTATATAAATGATTAATGATGTATTTGTCAGTTGTGTTATTTAGGCTTCATTGCTTGTGTGTTATTTCTCTGTATGTGTGTCTATATATGACATATTTCAATTATACAGACTTCATTCTGGATTCAGTGCAGTTTACTATAGAATTAACGCGTTTAAGGTTACACCTAACCGGCCGGGCGATGATCTGAATACAAAGCATTTTCTGACGGATATGCAGCTGTACTACTCGGTAAAAGAAAGTTCCTTTTGCATTACTTATGCACTTGCACCACTCTGTGTACAACTTTTTGTTTTGGACGGACACTCGGCGCCAGGTGTGTGCAACTATGGTTACGTATCGCTAATCGAGCCACTTGGGGAACGTCGTTGGGAGAATTGAAACAGAGCCGAACAATGTACATCTTTAGTTTAGTCACGGCATGGCTCATATGGCTGGCAAAACTACAAGAAGAAGAGATCATCAAGTAACTATATAACGACATAAATATTGATACTTTGTGCCTGTGAAAGCTTGTGAACACACCCGAAGTTTCTCTGAATGACAGTATGTGTTCGGAGTGAGAATACTTTATCCGCCACGATTTGGTTTCTTTCATTTCTAAACCCATGGTATTCTTTTTTCACACAGAAAGCTCCACGATTAAGTGGGTTGCTAAAGGTTAGGTGGAATGAATAGCCTACCTGGTTTACACAGAACTGAGATAGAAAGATAGTGCAAGCATTTTTATAGGTTTACTAGAAGTTGTGGTTTCAGAAAAAATAATCATACAGACGAGACACTCGTCCCAATGCCTGTAACTATCAACCTTAATATAAGTTACACATTCAATCGCAAACAATTAAATAAATTAATGAAAGAAATAGAAAAAAATGAAAATAATAGTAATGGTGATACCAAATTATAAAGGGAGACCGATAATAAACCATCATGACGTCACACTGTTTTGGTACGGTGTAAAGTAGTTTCTTAGTACACTTTACGATCCTGATTTGAATGTATAGCGATTGAGAATAATAATAATAATAATAAACAAGTTTTTTATCAGTAGGTACCGGAGCTCAAGACTAATGTCCAGTGAAATTTTAACACAGTGATAATGGACCTATTTTGTGTATCAGAATGAGACAAGAACCCAGGGGATTTCCCAAGACTGACAACCTTTAAGGTGCAGTCATTGTCCCCTGAAGCACATGTTGGCACGTTATTTAAGAATATTGTGAGAGATGTTTGCAGCACGAAGGATCTGTTCGAATATACTTCCCTGAAGACGAGACATAATACGGCAAAAGATTTGGGACCTGCATAAGAAAGTAGTTAGCTGCATATGCATGAGTTTGCAGCTTCACACAAACCATTGGCAAGAACGTAGCTGCCTATACGCAAGTGCGTATTGAAATGTCGTCAAACTGACAATTTCAATGCGCGTTTGCGTATTTTCACATTAAAAATTGGATTAATTATGCAACGGCACGTGGCAAATTTTAGATGCCTTACCAGGAGGGATAAACCATGATTGTATGCATTTGCAAACCGTCCGTACACCAGAGTTGACCTATTAGAAACTACAAGTTGTTTGTGTTTCAGCTTCCTACAGGAAGGCTGTGCCTTGCATTTGTGTATAGCTTTCGAGTCTAGCGACAAAGCTAAATACCAAAATGTTTGATTTAATATTGCGGTTCTTTGGAAAATCAGTTGGGTTTCATGAGCATTACAACAAAAGTAAGAATAGCAGCAGCTTCGTTGCCACATCTTTTACTTGTAACACATCATCAGGAAATGAGACAGAGAAATTAGTGACAGTCAATTATAAATTTTCAATAAAATGCGATTCAATTCATAGAGCGGACTAATCCGGAATATTCAGTGTGCTTAATAGAGAAATTCGGTGAAAATGTAAAAGCATGAGAAGATTAAAGAACACAAAGAAGGATAAAACTAGCAAATGTTACAGCAGCAACAACAAAAAAAAAAAAAACAAATAAGAAAAAAAAATCAAGAAAACAAACACATAAAGTCTACAGCACCCGGTATTCCCAGGCGGTCACCCATGCAACTACTAACCGGGTTCGACGTTGCTTAACTTCGGTGATCGGACGAGAACCGGTGTTTTCAACGTGATATGGCCGTAGACAATGAAGTGGCGATTTTTAACATTTATAAACGTTTGAATTTGAAAAATGAGCATAAATGATCCTGTTGAATTTTTGATTCTGAATTTGATGTTTAAATATTGAAATTCACGAGAAAACAGTACGTGTGCCATTGCCGAAAAAGAAACAAATATTCTAAAACGAGACACGAAGTTTTTTTTTTTTTTTTTTTGCATGGCGGACGATGGTAGATAACTCAATTCATTTCACAGGACATTGTGTATATATTTGTTATGTCCCTTCCACTCTCAGTATTGGCAAGTCTCACCTGTCATGCATCTTGAAGTCAACCCGGCCTTGTAAACAGTGCACATTTAAATGAAACAGTCCTATCATCATTAACTATTTGCATCTCTAACTGAAGCACTGGAATTGTCGAAAATCAAGGACCGAAAACATCATGCATTCATATGCTTCGTTGTTTACAGAACTGTTTCAGAAGTTTGCTTTCTTTCTAATGCCCCATAGCTACTTTGGCTGAAGGCATGCTAACTATTTATGTGTTTGTCTGCTGGTGCATCTGGCTGAATGTCTGTTTGTCAGACTGTTTGATTATATAAATGATTAATGATGTATTTGTCAGTTGTGTTATTTAGGCTTCATTGCTTGTGTGTTATTTCTCTGTATGTGTGTCTATATATGACATATTTCAATTATACAGACTTCATTCTGGATTCAGTGCAGTTTACTATAGAATTAACGCGTTTAAGGTTACACCTAACCGGCCGGGCGATGATCTGAATACAAAGCATTTTCTGACGGATATGCAGCTGTACTACTCGGTAAAAGAAAGTTCCTTTTGCATTACTTATGCACTTGCACCACTCTGTGTACAACTTTTTGGACGGACACTCGGCGCCAGGTGTGTGCAACTATGGTTACGTACCGCTAATCGAGCCAATTGGGGAACGTCGTTGGGAGAATTGAAACAGAGCCGAACAATATACATCTTTAGTTTAGTCACGGCATGGCTCATATGGCTGGCAAAACTACAAGAAGAAGAGATCATCAACTAACTATATAACGACATAAATATTGATACTTTGTGCCTGTGAAAGCTTGTGAACACACCCGAAGTTTCTCTGAATGACAGTATGTGTTCGGAGTGAGAATACTTTATCCGCCACGATTTGGTTTCTTTCATTTCTAAACCCATGATATTCTATTTTCACACAGAAAGCTCCACGATTAAGTGGGTTGCTAAAGGTTAGGTGGAATGAATAGCCTACCTGGTTACACAGAACTGAGATAGAAAGATAGTGCAAGCATTTTTATAGGTTTACTAGAAGTTGTGGTTTCAGAAAAAATAATCATACAGACGAAACACTCGTCCCAATGCCTGTAACTATCAACGTTAATATAGGTTACACATTCAATCGCAAAAAAAAACTAAATAAATTAATGAAAGAAATAATAAAAATAAAAATAATAGTAATGGTGATACCAAATTATAAAGGGAGACCGATAATAAACCATTATTCCAATGTTGACGTCACACTGTTTTGGTACGGCGTCACACTGTTTTGGTACGGTGTAAAGTAGTTCCTTAATACACTTTACGATCCTGATTTGAATGTATAGCGTTTGAGAATAATAATAATAAAAAAGTTGTTTTTTTCATCAGTAGGTACCGGAGCTCAAGACTAATGTACAGTGAAATTTTTGATTAATTATGCATCGGCACGTGGCAAATTTTAAATTCCTTACCAGGAGGCATAAACCATGATTGTGTGCATTTGCTAACCGTCCGAACAGGGCACCAGAGTTCAGCTATTAGAAACTACAAGTTGTTTGTGTTTCAGCTTCCTACAGGAAGGCTGTGTCTTGCATTTGTGCATAGCTTTCGAGTCTAGCGACAAAGATAGTGCCGCTGATAAATGCCAAAATGTTTGATTTAATATTGCGGTTCTTTGGAAAATCAGTTGGGTTTCATGAGCCTTACAACAAAAGTAAGAATAGCAGCAGCTTCGTTGCCACATGTTTTACTTGTAACACATCATCAGGAAATGAAACAGAGAAATTAGTGACAGTAAATTATAAATTTTCAATAAAATGCGATTCAGTTCATAGAGCGGACTAGTCGGGAAAATTCTTTGTGCTTAATAGAGAAATTCGGTGAAAATGTAAAAGCATGAGAAGATTAAAGAACACAAAGAAGGATAAAACTAGCAAAAGTAACAACAGCAACAACAACAAAAAAGCAAATAAGAAAAAAATCAAGAAAACAAACACAAAAGTCTACAGCACCCGGCATTCCCAGGCGGTCACCCATCCAAATACTAACCGGAAAGCTTTTGTGGAAAACATATCGTGTAAACTAGGCTTTAGTTGCTATGGTTACATATCTTTGACGTCATTGGTACTGGAGAAAGGCAAACAGTGATTGCCTTGCTTCGCCAATTTTTCAATGACATTACAGACTGAAATTCTTTCAACCAAAACTTCAGATTTTCTCAAACAGATAATTATTCGAAAGTCAGTTTAATTCTGTGTTCATTAGGGGAGAGTCGGGTAACTTCGGACAGGCGGGTAAATTCGGACATATCATGGCAAACAGTGAAAATCCAGATGAGACGGCTCATAATGAGCCGTCTCATCAGGATTTTCACTGTTTGACAAGTTTATTTTTGTTTAAGTTCCAAACAACTGATATATAAAGGAAACAATGTCACTGTCCGAATTTACCCGCTGTCCGAAGTTATCCGACTCTCCCCTATGGAAAGATTTCCTCCTTCAGGGAAGCAAATAGGAAGTCACAAAAATTGTATCGCTTTAAACATGGTGACAGATAATGGAGATGTTCCCATACACCATAAGACGACACCCAGAAAACAAGATACACTAATCGAGTCGAGACACGTCGAAGCCAACAAAGTGGCATGTGCTGCCAGCACAGACTCAGATCAGCCTGGGCATCCACCCAGTCTGATCAGAGTCTCCGCTGTCCGCATGAAGCTAGCTTAGACCCAGTCTGATCAGTCTTCGCTAGCTTAGACCCTTAGCTTACTTGTAAACGCAAAGCGAAGACTGATCAGACTGGGTCTAAGCTAGCTTCAGCCGGACAGCGAAGGCTCTGATCAGACTGGGTGGATGCCCAGGCTGATCTCAGTCTGCACTAGGCGCACATGCCACTTTGTTTGTTTTTCCATGTCGCGGCTCAATTTTTTAGTTAACGTCTTGCATCAAGTGTCATATGGAAGGTACGGAAGGTAATAAAACAGTACGCAGTTTTATATATATTTATTTTGAGCTTAACAAAGCCTGTGAAAATTTAAACAGTTACATTTTCTACAAAATATTACTTTTAAATACTACCTTATAAACTTAAGTTTGAGGATACCAGAATCCAGATTACACTTAGCTTCTTTACACTATACTTTCGAGTGTGAGCATGCCAGTCCATTTAAGGTCAATCATTTACACGCTCAATGTCAGTCCCATGATAGGACTGACATTAAGAGTAAAAAGGATCGCTCTTCAAACGGACTGATATGGATCGTATCATGACCCTTAGCCTTCGAATGTAAACATGTCCTAACACTGATAGGACATGTTTACATTCAAGGCAAAGGGAGGCCTTGGACATCTGAAAATCTTCATTCAAAACAGTCCAATAAAGGAACGAGATGCGCCATGTTAAAATAGGCTCTAGGCCATATTCGAACATCGAAAACTTAGAACAGCTCGTGCATACGCAGTCTGATCAGAGTCTTCACTGTTCGCATAAACAATTTCTGGACCCTGAGGCCTTGAATCGGTACTGCAAAAGCATGCGTTTTACTAAAACTGCGAAATGGGCAGACCGACATGAGTCTGCACTGTATTGTTGGTAATTCTTATAGGGTAGATAATCTCGTTGCACGCTTAGCTTCAGGAAGAACAGGTACATTTTCAGGGAAATCAACTCTACCATTTTCATTTTTGCCTCCCTTCTCAGCTGGGATCATCTTGCTCCTTTAGGAGCAATTCTTTCCTCTACGAGTAGACCCTAATTTGGAAGAGCTTTGGTGTCAGAGAATCAATCATTCAGGAAGTAACAAAAACTGTTAAACTTTGTTAGGGTAGAGTCGGGTAACGGGTAGAGTCGGGTAACTTCGGACAGCGGGTAAATTCGGACATACCATTGCAAACAGTGACAATCCAGATGAGACGGCTCATAATGAGCCGTCTCATCAGGATTTTCACTGTTTGCCCAGTTTTTTTTTAATTCCAAACAACTGGCATGTAAAGGAAACATGGCATGTAAAGGAAACAATGTCACTGTCCGAATTTACCTGCTGTCCGAAGTTACCTGACTCAAACCGAAATGGCGGAATTAAACATGGAAGTGTACCTATACACCTTAATTTTTGGCCCATAACATGGTTTAAGATGTTATGTCAAATCAGTTTGATAAAGATACAAATAAAATAAAGTAGCTGATATAATAAGAATACATGTATTAGAGTTGTTAAGAGGTACATGTGCTAAATTTAGCACTTGACAAATTAATAACCGTATAATCGGCTCAATACATCTTATGATTTGCTTAAAACGTAATGGATATTGTCTCTCTTTCTTTCGAAACAAACATAAACCTTAACCAAAATAAGCGAATCCTTTAACTCCGAAACGTCTGAAATCAACAGACAACTGCCGCAAGAAACGGCACGCACTTCATCTGCTCAGCAGTCTTCCGCGTCAGCATCATCATCTACAGATATCCGGTGGAATGCAAAAATTCTGCGCTCAGGTAAAGACACAATGTATATGGGTACAATTTCACTTTTTAATTACATTTTTAGAAAGAGGAACAACTTTCACGACTCTTTACTTGCTACCCTGCACGACGTAGCCGTTCCAAAATGTGGTCTACCTAGAGGAGCAATGTTTTTTTAAGAACTGATATCCATTGAAAAGGGAGCTAAAAATGAAAATGATAAAGTTGCTTCCCCTGAGGTGGACTCATATACCTTAATACAGCACTCCAATAAGAAACGACCCGCAAGCTACTTGCCTCAATTTCCTTCCTTTAGTAGTAGACCGCTTTTGAAGGGTTTCAAGTCGTCCTACGAAGGAAGCAGGAGGTCACGAAAGTTGTCCCCTCTTTTTAAAGAAATGACAGAAAAGTTTGAAGGCTAACCATTCACCTTAATACCGGTAAGAAGTGGCTGTTTGAGCATATTCTAACATTTTAAAAAAGAACAAGGGCCTGAAAGCAGTTAATTTTGAACATAAGCGTTGAGCTACGAAACTAATCCTCTTCCGATAATTGCACTATCTGTATCTTTTTGGCAGCAATCAGCTGATCAAGTTTTACAACATCTCTGTAAAATGGCTTTAGATCCGGGTCGAGTTCAGGTGGAAAATATTCCTGTTCTTCAACTTTCTCTGGTGTTGGGTTCATCGTTATTTCCACCTCCTTTAAAACGTCACTGCGCTTAATAGCTTTCAGGCCCTGTTTCAGATCATCCACTCGTGCACGTGTATGATGGCGGCGCCACCTGTTGAGAGCAACTTGGATAACATCCTGTTTAGGTCCACGCGCTCCTTCCGCCGCTATACTAGAAATGTCGCTTTCGATTGTGTGAGCACCTCGTTTCGGAAAGAAAGGTAGATTGCGATAGAGCTGCATCCAGTCTTGGTCTATATGTCGAATCACTTTCTGACAAGCTTTGTCTAACGCACCTGTAAGAGATACAATGTATTTTAGGATTTAAAGTAGATACACGCTGTGTATCATGATTTAGAATTTTAAGTACCTGGCAGTCGGATGACTCGTGCAAGCTCACCGAACATACCCCAATCTGATATTTATACTGGTTCCATAAGAAACCAAGACAGAAGGCAACGTCTAGCTGTTTTAGAACCCGGAAGTCCTGAATTATAATAAAAATCGAATTATTGCTGAAAAGAGGAGGAAAACTCATAACTACTTACTTGAGCGTACAACTATATTTCTGCAGAACTTATGTTCTTGTGGTTTACACACCATTACATGTATTTAGAACCGTGGCTTGTCCAACATGTATTTTTCTTTATAATGTCATAATCTATAAGGCATGGCTTTGTTCTAATTTTTACGACCACAGACATACCTTGCGATAGGTGCATGTACAGTTATTTGAACCTGACCTTTTCTCCTCTTTGTCGGATGTCCGGTGGCGGTTTCCTATGTCAGTTGATTTATGCTCTTATAGAATAAGAATAGGCCATAGATTCAAATCATTGTCTTGGGTTATTTCACCATTACCATCATCTCATCCATTCCGAACTAAGGCTATACAGCCACGGATCCAGGGGTGGCTTTTGGGGCTTGAGCCCCGCCACCTGGGCCTGGTTAGATTATAATATATGTTGCGACATCTCATTAGAATCGCCTCGGCGAGGCGATTCTAATGAGATATCACATCATATATTTCAAGGCAAAAAAGACATTAGCAAAAACTCTCATGAAACTGATCCCTTATTATGTTATATATTTTTATGCCTCCTCCCCCCTCCCCCCCCCCCCGCCCTCTCCCCCACACATATCTCGGAACCTCCCAGCTCCACCAGTAATTCAGAGTCCCACTAGTTATCCAGAGCCTCACCAGTACATGGTGGTCTGGATCCGTGTCTGGGCTATACAGCCCTATTTCATCAATTCATTCAGCTTTCGATGTTAACAAAATTTGTTTACAACCTACCTTCTGTTCCATTTGAAATATTTGGTAGCTTCATCCGAGTATTTCTGGCTGTAATTGGAATACCATAAAATATTTTTTCTACGGAATCACTGCTGTTCTTAAGAAGTAACAACTTTCGTGCTAAATCTAGAGTATTGTCAATAGTTTCGAATTCCGCTTCTCGTTGTTTCTTCGTGTTTTCCGCTTCTCTAACATCGGACTGTAACTGTACAATATCCGTTTCCACTTTTTCTATCTGTAAACGTTTTTCGCACATCCATTCTCGCCTGTGTTTGGCTGTTGCTAACTGTCGTCTTATGCCAGGTAATTGGTCTTTTAGAAACCGTATTTCTTCATTAAGATTATCTAAAGATATAGCGAGAGCATCGGGATCTATTTCATCAGCTTTTCTTTTTAATTCCTCTCGCCTACCTTCTTTGAATTCCATATCCGATTCAAGTTCATTCAACCGACTTATTAAAAACATTTCTTCAATTTCATTTGCTGCTCCTTTTTCTTTAATGTTTTCAAAGTCAGCTAGCAGTTTTGTATACTCAACTTCCGCTTGATTGACCTTAAATGTTGCAGAATGATACTTTTCTCGCGCCTCTCGCATTGCTTTGACATGTTCCTCCTTCTGGTGTTCGAGGTCTCGCACGTCGTTTTGTAGGAACACCGCATAATTTTCATCACATTTAATCCACTGTGTTATTATGGACAAGGCAGTCCTAATATTCGTGCACGCCTCTGCAAAGAGTAAGAGGAATGGAACTAATTCGCACTCGTTCCTCTGACAGAAGGTTGCCACGGGGGACGAAAACATCGAATAGTGAATCCCACGTCCTTTGAATTTCATGATCAAACTATGTATGTTCACTAGATTTTCTCTGATCGTCTTTCGCCATGATCGAATCTGAGTTTCAAAATGAGAAGCGGTTTCAACTTCAATCTCGCTTTCAGGGTCATAAAAACTTATCAGGTACTTCTCCATCACTTCTAACATCTTTTCACACGTTTCAGTCACATCTTTGAATTTAGCGGGGACAAATGACTGAACCTTGGCGTACACCTCTTTCAACAAAGCTACATTTTCTGGGTCACCTTTGTATCGTTTTGGGTCAGACCCATTTTTAATTGCTGCTTCAATTGACTTTGTGGATGGAAGTTCGAAATAGCCAAGCATACGTATAAGAATCTTAATAGGGGTTGCAACCCTCTTCACCTCATGACTCAATGTTTTACCGACACCATAGTATGATCTTTCAAGCCTATTCAGTTTCTTTTGTACAGACTTAATCTCAGCTGTAAGAAGATTTCGGACTTCTTTCAAACTTGTTGGTGGGTGCGTCTCGAACTGTTTGAGTCCCGCCTTGGATTTTGCTGTGATTTCCTCTAATGGAAGGAGAAAAGCGTTTTTGTTGGCAAGAGTCGGCATCCGGAAGTCAAGGCATGGGCGCATCTGAAATGAACAAAATAGTTTAAAGCGTTATCCCTGATTACTTCCCACAATGAATGAGTCCGTTGATGAGTATGAACCAGAGGCCCAGTTAAGGTGGGTATTTGAGGATAATTATGGGGTCTATTTCGGATAGCAACCGCTTAAGCTTTTTGTGCTCAACAGATCTATATTGACTGATCTTAAGCGCTTCGCACTCACATGAACTGAAAAAATACCGAACGCACAAAAGGAAGTCTACCGATATGGCAGCTTATGCCATATTTTTTCTTGAACAATAAGTGAGGGTCTGTAACTCTGATACTCGAACTAGTAATCATATTAGGCTCATCATCACACTTATCAAAGATCTTGTATCCACAAACACACTGTGCAAGTCTGCTCAATGAATTAAGCGTCTAATGTCTTCTCAAAACGAATACAGCAGTTTTCTTTAATTATGTAAGGGGCAATCACTACAGTGTAAATCGTCCGATTTGACACAGTTACCTATTCTGACTAAAATATTGTTACTCTTAAAAGATACAATGAAAGTTTGATCATGACTGCTCTAAACTTATTGCGTGTGCTGTGTTCACTAGATGATAAAGAGAATTTACACTCTGTATATAAGGGGTAATAACTCTGGAGTTACTGGTCTGATTTAGCCCAATATCGTACTTGGCCGAGGTCTTTTGGCCATAACAAAGTGTATAAATTTGATTGTGACTGCTTAAAAAGTAAAATCTTTTTTGTGTTCTAAGGATGACAGACAGTTTTTCATTGGACAAGGGGCATTAACTATAGAATTAATCTTCCAATCTGACCCATATAAACATGCTATGCAAGTTTGGCATGGTTGTTGTAAATATGTAACCTCCATTTCGTTCAAAAGGCAATGTACAGTATTTTTCACTATGGAAGGGGCAATGACCCTGCTGTTAATTGTCCGTTGTGCCATTATCGAACTTTGATGATATACATACCACGCGAGTTTGATTATAATTGTTGAAAAATGTGTAAGTGGTGGATGACGACAGACGATAAATTATAATGATAGTTCAACTTAAGCACTTTATGCTCAGGTGAGCTGAAATACACTAAAAATCAGCATTGTGCCCGAGTTGCTCGAATCTACAGTTTGTATGGCTCATCGTCGTGATTAAGAACAAAGAAGTAGAGAACAGAGCAGAACATGTAGGTCTAACACAGCGAAGCCTTAGCTGCAATGGAATTTTCAACAAGCTAAGGTCTCAAGTATTAGTTACAGAGGTTTAAAAATCAATGTATAGAGAATTCCAAATCGACTAAACATAATCCTTCTCAAAGGCATGCTAGTAAAATAGCTGATAAAGGGCATGTTATGTCTTAAATTATGATTATTTTGTCTTAAAGTTTGGATTGTATTTACATGGCAAGATTTAAGAAATCATTTGTTTTGATAAAATGACAGGATTTCCTCGTTGCTGGCCAAATATTGGAATCTCCTACGTACATACGTATTTGCTTTCGACAAACAGTAAGAGCTGATAATCTTGATTACTGGTGATAATTTAGCCATTAAAGCGCAAAAAGCAGACGACAAAATTTTCGTCGGCAAAATTTCAAAAAATGTTTCACCCAAGCTATATTATATTGAAGTTTCAAAGAGGGCAAACAGTGTAGATCCAGATGAGGCGGCTCACTATGAGCCGCCTCACCTAGATCTACGCTGTTTGCGAATTCGACTATATGTATATTCAATTTCTGGTGATTGAAGTATTACTTGTAAAAAGTTTGGTTCGAGGGCCAGTAAACCCCTTCCTCCCTCACCCCCAATCTGTAATATCAGCAAGTTTCATTTGATGCAACAACATTATGTTCTAATTCATCTTGAACTTTGAAGCTGACGGTTAATTATTTCAATGAAATAAAAAATAATCAATGACCTACTTTCACAGTTAACTAATGGATATTTCACTACATAAAATGTCTGTTCAAAAGACTCAAAGTTCAGTCAGACGACCAATTAAATTTGATTGATTTTCCCAGTTTAATTGCACTGTTAAGTAACACTTATTTTGATATGGCTGTTTCTATGAACAAACTGAGCAAGGTCTAGAAATATATCGGTCATATGTTAATATTCCCGTAGGTAATTTAAATTAACTGATAGATGAAAAAATGCTTTATTTTCGCGGGTTCTTTACATTGCGTTTTCTATTATTTTTTTTTCGGAATAACGGAATAATAATTAATCTCGTTCTAGTTCTTGAATTCGCGACCAAGTGGGGCAGCTGTCTCCGTTATGGCCTCTATTTTACACGATTTTCACAAAAGAAATACGAAGGGACATAATCCTTCAAACTGTTATCGGTGTTCTAGTTCTTGTTCTCAGCATATCGTTTCTGAAGATGGTTCATATTTGTACTATTAAGTTTCATGAAATATTTTAAAAGTGTATTAAATTCTAGAGCGGACTCGATTTTTGACAGACAGTCAGACAACATGTCGGTGTTTACACTTAAATCGCCACCAATGAAAAATAGTAGAAGTTGAAAACAGTGTATATCCAGATAAGGCAGCTCAGTAGCCTCTAAATTCACAATATGAAATAGCTGGGATGAAACATTTTTTTTTTTTTTTTTTTTTAGAATTTTGCATGTCTGCATTTTAAACGCTTTTAATGTTTAAGGCGTCTTTTGTCATTCCAAGCCTCAAACATAATAATACAAAATGACTGACAATGCCATGTATAATAAATTAGAAAGTTTGATTTTCAAAGCTGCACAAACACTCCGTGCTTTTTGGGGCACTTAACTTATTTGCAACTTCAAGTGTGATTTAGGGTATTTGGGCGCTATAAAAGGACGGACGGAAGCTTCGCTGAATGTTAGGTTCAGAGAGTACAAAAACAGCAAATGTATTTCAAACATTGAGAAATTAATGATGAACTCCCGAATTTAGTCAGAACTTATATGGTAATTTAACTCAAATTGTTATTATTATTCCTATGGACCCCTTCATAAGACAACAGGTTTCTCTGATAACAACGTGAGCTTCTTTTTTTTCGCTTCTTCTCTACTTCGTTTTCGCAAGGCTTCATGATAGGTTATAATGGAATTGCGTATACGACTTCTTATGTTTACTCTTTATTGTGCTGGCCTACTGCCTACTGCTACATTGAGTCTTGTGTATGTCCAAGAGCCAGAAAGAATACTCCTACTCACCCAGGCCCCGAGGTTATAAAACTTGAGTACATTCTCAAACTCAAAATAAAGCACACTGATTGGCTGCTTCCGAGCTTTATTTTGAGTTACATGCTCGAAAGCAGCCAATCAGTGTGCTTTATTGTGAGTTTGAGATTATTCTCAGTTTGAGATTATTCTCAAGTTTTATAACCTCGAACCTAGCTTTCTGACTCACGACCTGTGTCAGCGCTACATTACTGCAGCCAATCCAACATATTGTATACTCTCAACTGTGTCCTGTTCTCTGTCTACTGTTCTGCTTACTGGCTGTCGCATCTTGCTTACTGTGTACTGTCTTCTGCAAAACTGACTGCGCATGTGCAAGAGCTTGAGCAAAAACTAGATGTATACTTAGCAAAAAAGAAACTTGACGGTCTTTCTTTTTCTGCCATTTCTTGAGTTTTGAGAAATCAGACATATGACATATACATGTATCAATATATTGCTGTTGAATATGTGCAATTATGTGCACTTATTTGCCATTCGACTGAAACTGTAAATTCCTTGGTATGCTATATTCAGATGTTTTTGCATGTTTGGCATGTGCACAGTTGTGCATTAGTAACTTTGCTAGCAAATTGCTATGTAGACAGTCTACACTGAAAGCAAAAGTAAATTCCAGCATGAGTTTCAATTTCTGCATTAGTATCATAATGTTATTCTTATCTGAAAATAAACGGAAAATTGAATTTGCGATTCTGTGCACAGATCGTCGTTTACGTCGCCAAATACGTTGTTTCGATTGTAGTCGTTACATAACCATTAGTCTCAGAAACCGTTTCCTAACAGCCAGAGACATTGAATCCGTTGCATGAAAGCAATCAAACACAGAATAAAGACCATTGACATGCAGTAAGTTTATATATACTGAAAGGATTTAAAAACTTCCACCCATTAATTTTGAATATCTCAAAAATGAATGCAGCTATGCCCACCAAAATATTTTAGCATATACATTCTATTATACCTGATTCTATCAATATACGAAATTTGAAATCGTTCAACCGAATCGGTCAGGAACAAGCACGTGCTCCTCGTGTTCTTAGTACCGTTTACATAATGATGAATAGCTTCATGTATACAGTTTTCTGATGAAACATTTCTCTTACAATATCAAATTGATTTTTAAAAATTTGAACTCGGTCAGTGGCTTTATTTAGCCTACCGCGCCTAAATATCGCAAACAGGCGCAGAGTTTGGGGCCAGATAAATGCTGAAATTTTAAAAAGTGACGTCGCGGTACAATTTTATGCGTTAATGACGGCAATTTACAGTCTCGGACGACGTGCACTGTTTACAAGAAGCTAAAAAGACCGTCAGAAAAGCACCTAACCAAGATTGAAAACCAGAGGACATGACGTTAACTAACGTCGACGCCGTCTCCGTAATAGGCTTTGCGCGACAGCATCATCCGCAATGATACTTGCAAATCAACGTTGATGACGTCACAATATTAAGACAGTAAGAAGTGGTCGAAAGAGTGTTGCATAAGGTAACGCCGGCATCGCCTTATGCAATTCAGTGACGTAACGCTCTTTACTGACGTCATTTAGGTAAATGATACAAATAAACTGCGTAATCTTTAAATTTGATAGGTTTCAAGCATTTTGTCAATAAACAGTCAACACTGTCATGAGTAAACAGATCAGCAGCCAGCAATAAAAAGTGGAAGTTTTTAAATCCTTTCAGTATATTTACACTTGCCACTGACTTCCCATAGGTAAACCGTGTAGAGCAACTGGCTTCATACACCGATGAACGACAGTTAATCATGTGACGTTGTTGTCAAGCGACGTCTACGGTAAACAAACGTCTTGATTGGTTCACGTAACGTTCGACTGACGCCACGTTATGGCGACGGCTTTTTAACGCAATGACCGAATACGTCGTTTCCGTCTTTTCTTCGACGCACATTTTGTATATTCTACATTAAATTACCACAAAAACAGCACAGGAAGGGTCTAAAAATAGTGTAAATATAAGAATAAAAATTTGATTTTTCAGCGTTCATCGTGTGAAGAAGCCAGTGGTCGTCGCTAAAATTCTACAAGAAGCGCTTCGCGCTTCATGGAATTTTAGCTCCACCCACTGGCTTCATCACACGATGAACGCTGAAAAATCAAATTTCAATTCTTAATTAACGCTATGTCGAAATCAAACGTCAACTTCATTGTTAAAATGAACATTATGTTAACATTCTCATTTATTGTACTGCTTTTAAGATAAAATTGGTACATTTTCTTTCAAGCCGGAATTCGTTCACGTTTTCAATTTTGCCTTTTTCTCTGAAAATTGACTTTAGAAAACTACACTTTAAAAGCCAAAATGACTCCACCAGCTCATGAAACTTATGATAACATAATCCTTTCAAATATCAAAAAGTTAAATATGTTTGTGATTTGATTTCACTAATAATAACTGCTGTACAATGTACAAAAGCAATAAAATGGAATCAATTAAAAATAAGTGAAAAAAAAAAAAAAAACACAAAAAAAACACGATCGAATGTACAAAACTTACTCTCATGCCCATCCTGTGTGGGCGCAAATAAATTTTGTTGTTCGATGACATTTCCAAACTCCAAAGGTTAAAGAGAGAAACTGCTGAATTCAGTCCTAAAATTCCAAACAGTCACAATATTCAATACTTTTCAATAACTGGCTCATATCTCGATTGTTAGTCTTTTAATATTATCAGGCACCCATGTACAGTTGCGAACTAATGTTAGCACTGGATTTTCGTTTGTTTTTATATCAAATCAAAGTACCAAAAAATACTGAGACAGCAACTCTCTTATAAGACGGATCTAGATTTTTGGATTGTTTTTAAGACAGATCTAGATTTTGGGGATTATTTTAGATTGAAACCCCCATCTCATAGCAGAATCTCATGAGACTGATTACATATTTAGGGTCATTCTAGAGCCTGAAAAAGACCATTTAAAGCCGAATAAAAAGATATCGTAATTTTCTTCAACATTGATCAAACTCTTTGTATTATTCAAGTAATGTTTCAGACATAATTGTCAAAATGCAAACAGGGCTAGCCCTCACCAGGAACAATCTGATCTGGATCTCATTCGCTGTTAGCCAATGAATTTTCGTCCCATTTCTTGAGTCGTTCCATTTCTAGAATCAGTCTTCTAGCACCAAATGTAAACATCAACAGTTTCACAAGCACTAGAAGTATTTTTAATATAAAGTTGTTAGTTACGCGGGGCGGGCAATTCTCTCCACGGGGCAGCTATTGAAATAACGTTAATTTTATAGACTTTATGCATGTTATGCCCTGGGTGTCAGCAATAGTTTGTCAATATTAATCTAATTTCATTGCTTCTTTTCAATTTTCGCATCGACGTCATCGATTAGAAGGATGTGAATAAATTAGTGAATCGTACTTATTTAAATCTATATAAAGATTTATATATGCCTTAGACTTTGATTTTGAACTTTGCATATTTGGTAAAACATCATATATCATCGTATTAGGACGGTGAAGTTGGTTTGCTTTTCGTTTTTCGCTTTTCGTTTTTCGTTTTTCGCTTTTCGTTTTTCGTTTTTCGCTTTTCGTTTTTCGCTTTTCGTTTTTCGATAAAAGCTGTTTTGTTTTTCGCTTTTCGTTTTTCGCTTTTCGTTTTTCGATTTACGCTGTTTTGTTTTTTGTTTTTCGCTGTTCGTATTTTGATTTACGTTCTTTTTGTTTTTTGTTTTTCGTTTTTCTTTTTTGTTTACGTTTTTTTTGTTTTTCGCTTTTCGCTTTTCGCATTTCGATTTTCGTTTTTCGACATTCAAATTCTATCTTGACCTTCGTATTGAAGTTCAATAACGAATTTTGAGTTTGGAAATACTATTTTGATATTCGCACTAAAACATAATTTCGAATTTTCAAATTCAAAATCCTATTTTCACATTCGAAATGAAGCCAAATATGGTATTTTGACATTCGAAATCCTATTTTGACATTCGAATTTAGGCTGGATATGGTATTTTGACATTCGAAATCCTATTTTGACATTCGAATTCAGGCCGAATATGGTATTTTGATATTCGATATCCTATTTTGACTTTCGCACTGAAGCCGAATATCGAATTTTGATATTCGAAATCCTATTTTGACATTCGAACTGAAGCCAAATATGGTATTTTGACATTCGAAATCCTATTTTGACATTCGAATTCAGGCTGGATATGTTATTTTGACATTCGAAATCCTATTTTGACATTCGAATTCAGGCCGAATATGGTATTTTGATTATCGAAATCCTATTTTGACATTCGAACTGAAACCGAATATCAAATTTTGATATTCGAAATCCCATTTTGACATTCGAACTGAAGACGAATATGGTATTTTGACATTCGAAATCCTATTTTAACATTCGCACTGAAGCTTAATATGGTATTTTGACATTCGAAATCCTATTTTGACATTCGAACTGAAGCTTAAAATGGTATTTTGACATTCGATATCCTATTTTGACATTCGAACTCAAGCTTAAAATGGTATTTTGACATTCGATATCCTATTTTGACATTCGCACTGAAGCTTAAAATGGTATTTTGATATTCGAAATCCTATTTTGACATTCGAACTGAAGCCAAATATGCTATTTTGACATTCAATATCGTATTCTAACAACAGCACTGAAGCCAAATAAGGCATTTTGACATTCGAAATCCTATTTTGACATTCGAATTAAGGCTGGATATGGTATTTTGACATTCGAAATTCTTTTTTGACATTCGAACTGAAGCTTAAAATGGTATTTTGACATTCGAAATCCTATTTTGACATTCGAATTCAGGCCGAATATGGTATTTTGATATTCGATATCCTATTTTGACTTTCGCACTGAAGTCGAATATCGAATTTTGATATTCGAAATCCTATTTTGACATTCGAACTGAAGCCAAATATGCTATTTTGACATTCAATATCGTATTCTAACAACAGCAGTGAAGCCAAATAAGGTATTTTGACATTCGATATCCTATTTTGACATTCGAATTAAGGCTGGATATGGTATTTTGACATTCGAAATTCTATTTTTACATTCGCACTGAAGCTTAAAATGGTATTTTGACATTCGAAATTCTATTTTGACATTCGAATTCAGGGCGAATATGGTACTTTGATATTCGATATCCTATTTTGACTTTCGCACTGAAGCCGAATATCGAATTTTGATATTCGAAATCCTATTTTGACATTCGAACTGAAGCCAAATATGCTATTTTGACATTCGAAATCCTATTTTGACATTCGTACTGAAGACGAATATGGTATTTTGACATTCGAAATCCTATTTTGACATTCGAACTCAAGCTTAAAATGGTATTTTGACATTCGATATCCTATTTTGACATTCGAACTCAAGCTTAAAATGGTATTTTGACATTCGATATCCTATTTTGACATTCGCACTGAAGCCGAATATCGAATTTTGATATTCGAAATCCCATTTTGACATTCGAACTGAAGCCAAATATGCTATTTTGACATTCAATATCGTATTCTTACAACAGCACTGAAGCCAAATAAGGTATTTTGACATTCGAAATCCTATTTTGACATTCGAATTAAGGCTGGATATGGTATTTTGACATTCGAAATCCTATTTTGACATTCGCACTGAAGCTTAAAATGGTATTTTGACATTCGAAATCCTATTTTGACATTCGAATTCAGGCCGAATATGGTATTTTGATATTCGATATCCTATTTTGACTTTCGCACTGAAGCCGAATATCGAATTTTGATATTCGAAATCCTATTTTGACATTCGAACTGAAGCCAAATATGCTATTTTGACATTCGAAATCCTATTTTGACATTCGAAGTCAGGCTGATTATATTTTGACGTTCGAAATCCTATTTTGACATTCGAATTCAGGCCGAATATGGTACATGTATTTTGTTATTCGAAATCCTATTTTGACATTCGAACTGAAGACGAATATGGTATTTTGAAATTCGAAATCCTATTTTAACATTCGCACTGAAGCTTAATATGGTATTTTGACATTCGAAATCCTATTTTGACATTCGCACTGAAGCATAAAATGATATTTTGACATTCGATATCCTATTTTGACATTCGAACTGAAGCCAAATATGGTATTTTGACATTCGAAATCCTATTTTGACATTCGAAGTCAGGCTGGATATGTTATTATGACATTGGAAATCCTATTTTGACATTCGAATATAGGCCGAATATGGTATTTTGTTATTCGAAATCCTATTTTGACATTCGAACTGAAGACGAATATGGTATTTTGACATTCGAAATCCTATTTTAACATTCGCACTGAAGCTTAATATGGTATTTGGACATTCGAAATCCTATTTTGACATTCGCACTGAAGCTTAAAATGGTATTTGACTTTCGATATCCTATTTTGACATTCGAACTGAAGCTTAAAATGGTATTTTGACATTCGATATCCTATTTTGACATTCGCACTGAAGCTTAAAATGGTAATTTGATATTCGAAATCCTATTTTCCTATTTTGACATTCGAACTGAAGCTAAAAAATGCTATTTTGACATTCAATATCGTATTCTAACAACAGCACTGAAGCCAAATAAGGTATTTTGACATTCGAAATCCTATTTTGACATTCGAATTAAGGCTGGATATGGTATTTTGATATTCGAAATTCTATTTTGACATTCGAACTGAAGCTTAAAATGGTATTTTGACATTCGATATCCTATTTTGACATTCGAATTAAGGCCGAATATGGTATTTTGATATTCGATATCCTATTTTGACTTTCGCACTGAAGCCGAATATCGAATTTTGATATTCGAAATCCTATTTTGACATTCGAGCTGAAGCCAAATATGCTATTTTGACATTCAATATCGTATTCTAACAACAGCACTGAAGCCAAATAAGGTATTTTGACATTCGAAATCCTATTTTGACATTCGAATTAAGGCTGGGTATGGTATTTTGACATTCGAAATTCTATTTTGACATTCGCACTGAAGCTTAAAACGGTATTTTGACATTCAAATTCAGGCCGAATATGGTATTTTGATATTCGATATCCTATTTTGACTTTCGCACTGAAGCCGAATATCGAATTTTCAAATTCAAAATCCTATTTTGACATTCGAACTGAAGCCAAATATGGTATTTTGACATTCGAAATCCTATTTTGACATTCGCACTGAAGCTTAATATGGTATTTTGACATTCGAAATCCTATTTTGACATTCGCACTGAAGCTTAAAATGGTATTTTGACATTCGATATCCTATTTTGACATTCGAACTCAAGCTTAAAATGGTATTTTGACATTCGATATCCTATTTTGACATTTGCACTGAAGCCAAATATGCTATTTTGACATTCAATATCGTATTCTAATAACAGCACTGAAGCCAAATAAGGTATTTTGACATTCGAAATCCTATTTTGACATTCGAATTAAGGCTGGATATGGTATTTTGACATTCGAAATCCTATTTTGACATTCGCACTGAAGCTTAAAATGGTATTTTGACATTCGAAATCCTATTTTGACATTCGAATTCAGGCCGAATATGGTATTTTGTTATTCGAAATCCTATTTTGACTGAAACCGAACTGAAACCGAATATCGAATTTTGATATTCGAAATCCCATTTTGACATTCGAACTGAAGACGAATATGGTATTTTGACATTCGAAATCCTATTTTAACATTCGCACTGAAGCTTAATATGGTATTTTGACATTCGATATCCTATTTTGACATTCGCACTGAAGCTTAAAATGGTATTTTGACATTCGATATCCTATTTTGACATTCGAACTGAAGCTTAAAATGGTATTTTGACATTCGATATCCTATTTTGGCAATCGCACTGAAGCTTAAAATGGTATTTTGATATTCGAAATCCTATTTTGACATTCGAGCTGAAGCCAAATATGCTATTTTGACATTCAATATCGTATTCTAACAACAGCACTGAAGCCAAATATGGCATTTTGACATTCGAAATCCTATTTTGACATTCGAATTTAGGCTGGATATGGTATTTTGACATTCGAAATCCTATTTTGACATTCGCACTGAAGCTTAAAATGGTATTTGACATCGAAATCCTATTTTGACATTCGAATTCATGCCGAATATGGTGTTTTGACATTCGATATCCGATTTTGACATTCGCAATGACCCCGAATATCGAATTTTGATATTCGAAATCCTATTTTGACATTCAAACTGAGGCCGAATATGGTATTTTGACATTTGAAATCCTATTTGAACATTCAAACTGAAGCCAAATATGCTATTTTGACATCCTAAATCGTATTCTAAGAATGACACAAAAGCTAAATATGGTATTTTGACATTCGAAATGCTATTTTGACATTCGAATTCAGACCGAACACGGTATTTTGACATTCGAAATCCTATTTTGACATTCGAATTCAGGCCGAATATGTTATTTTGATATTCGATATCCTATTTTGACTTTCACGATGAAGCCGAATATCGAATATTCGTATTCGAAATTCTATTTTGACATTCGAAATGAAGCCGAATATTTCGATATTCGAATGGAATCCAAATATGGTATTTTGACATTTGAAATCGTATTTTGGCATCCGCACTGAAGCCAACTATCGTATTTTGATATTCGAAATCCTATTTTGACATTCAAACTGAGGCTGAATATGGTATTTTGACATTCGGAATCCTATCTTTACATTCGAACTGAAGCCAAATATGCTATTTTTTTTTTTTTTTTGGATTAAAGTCACTTTTATCAAATATTATTATCTAAACTCTAATTCAAATGTACAGTTAGACCATGTCGGAGGTATTGCACGAAATATTTCATGAAATCATTTTGTTACTATTATAAAGGGAGTAAATCTTTAAGCTTCTGGTATCATAAAGGTATGGACAAAATACATAATCAGGGCTGATTAAAAGTAAGTCAACAATTCTTTGAAGCAGAAAACTGTAGTTACCATTTTTGCACTTTGCACACATTCAGATAATGTAATGATGCTTTATATTTGTCACACGTTTTGTGAAAACGTCTTCAAAGGCTTTAAAGTTATGGAGGGACATAATTCTGTAAACATGAAGGTGTAGTTATGGTTCCTATTCTCTGCACATCGTCTTATAAAAAAAAAAAATAAATAAAAGATCATGAAAATATATTTGTTTCCAAGCTATAGAGCGGACGTGATTTCTATCCTCAAATTTACAATGGGGCATAATTCTGTAAAAAATGTAAATGGAGTTACAGTTCTTATTTTCTGCAAATCGTCTGCTGATGCTTTATATTTGTACAAAATTGCACGTAAAATCTTGGGCGATTTTAAAGATATAAAGCGGACATGATTTCCATCCTTAAAATAACAATGTACAAAGGGGCATTATCCTGTAAAAAAAAGTAAATGGAGTAATGGTTCTTATTTTCCGCACATCGTCAGATGATGCCTTATATTTGTACAAAGTTTCATTAAAATTTCTTTGAGAGTTTTAAATTATAGAGTACTAAATATTACAAAGGGGCATAATTCAGTAAAAATTTAAGGAAAGTTACGGTTCTTGTTCTCTGCACGTCGTCTGATGATGCTTTACAATTGTACAAAGTTTCGTGCGAATAACTCAAACGGTTTCAGAGTTACGGAGCGGACACGATATCATGACACACGGACGGACAGACAGCAGATGGACAAGATGTTCTCTATGGGGGCCCTATAGTGAACATCTTGTCCGTCTGCTGTCTGTCCGTCCGTGTGTCATGATATCGTCAAGGGCTTCCGAAGACTTCGTCTGGCGGGGCCCTAAAATTACATCTGGCGTTTCTTTTTATTTTTTTTGGCCAAGTATATATTTATTAAACCAGCAATAACGTTACAGTTTTCATGTATATATGGCACAACGCGAGAAAACGTCCCTTCGTTGAAATTTCAAATTAACGAAAATTGGATGTTAATAGAGAAGCCGGTCTTCATTTTCGTGAATAATGAGGTGAAAGTTACGCATAAATTTCTTAAGCGTGAGTAGTATTCAAAAAGACCCAATACTGACTTGCAAATACTTTTGATTAATACAAAATCATTGCTTCAGTTGCAGGACAACATCCTTGTAGACGATCTGTCAAAGGTATTTTGGCTTTGCATGCGACTTTGTCGTTGCTATGCTAACAACAAGATCGTTGTAAAATACAGGAAAATTGAGGGTAGTATCACGTGACCGCGGATAAACCCCAACCCAAACATTTCTATGCTCTTCCTTCATTTTCTCTAAAGACTGAAATCAAATATAAAGATGCAACATTATTTGTAAAATGCATCTGATGTCACTTATCCAAGGGACGTGTTTTCGCGTTGAGGTTCGTAGATTGGATAAATGTGCAAGGAGTCCCGAAACCTTTTCCGGGGGTTTGTAAAGAAAGAAAAAATAACAAAAAGCCACGGATTGTGTGGAAACCATGCCACTGTTTAATGTATGAAAAGAAGAAAAATAATAGCATATGTAGAGTTAAAGACTTCAATCAAAGGTAAAACCTCGAGAAATATGCCGTACTTTCTGCAACTAAAATCAAAACATGTAAAAAGCAAACATTAAAAGGTCCAGTAATGGCCCTTGCTGTAATCACACCGGTTAGGCGACAATGGCGATCGACCAGCCTCTTGTTTCTTTATGCCGTAATTTGGCAATCGTGGTTTTCGGCAATCGGAAAAGATATATATATATATATATATGTAAAACCACATTTTCGATTATATATATCTTTTCCGATTGCCGAAAACCACATTTTCGATTGCCGAAAACCACATTTTCGATTGCCAAATTACGTAATTATCGATTGGCAAATTACGGCATAAAGAAAATATATATCTTTTCCGATTGCCGAAAACCACATTTTTGATTTCCAATTTATGGCATACAGAAAAAAGAGGCCCACGGGCCACAAAGCTAACCAGATCTGTAGCTCCAAGTTGGTACACGTATCATATTTGTACGAGGCTCAAATTTGCGGTTACATTTGTACAGGCCAATACAAAACATAAAACTTCAAAGTTTCAGTCTGACAGTCTGTTAACTTGATAACAAAATACATAACTACTTTCCACATTTTGATTGGCATGGGAACAAAAAAGAATACATTTCAAAGGATTTTTTGCTATTTTTCCCCTTTCGGTTAGCCATGGCAACTGATCAAGATGAGTAGTGTGCAGGTAAAAACAGGGCTGATAGAAGACCACTCAAGGAATAATTCTGAAAACGTTAGAATAGAATATCTGCAATGCCTTAGCAATGGGTTCATTTGTTTCATTTTAAGTTGCCATACCAACCATATCCTTTGAACAATGACAATGGAAAACCAAAACAATCTGTAAAGGGTAATATAGTGAGAAAGTGTATAAAGTCTCTGCCTCATAGAGCATATAGTTTCTGAGGAGATGATTTAAGGCCCTTTTTTCTATTTTTGCATTTCGGTTTCCTAGGCAACAAATAAAACTAAAAATGTGTTTATGAAACACAATGCCCCCAACCATATGCTTGCTTCTAAAGAAGGTTCATCCAATAACGCTTGTACCTTTGTACCGTAGGCTTCAATGCACTAAGTCGAAAAAGGGGCTTAACTCAGTCAAAAATTTAAGAAAAAAATCGAAAGATAATCAGGTCATCTACACCTTGGGCAATATCCTCCTTCAAAAAATCATGATCCTAGCATCAGGGGTTCTCAAGATATTTTGTTCACAAGGTTCCATAGGCTAACAATGCACTAAGTTAAACAAGACAGACGGAAAAAAGAAAAACACTAATTCGCTTATTTTCCATACTGATCGTGTGTATAAAGTTTCAAGTTCTTAGCTCTTCGTTCTAGACCGTATGTAAGGGTACCTTTGTACTATAGGCTTCAATGCACTAAGCCGAAAAAGGGGCTTAACTCGGCCAAAAATTTATGATTTTTTTTTCAAAGTTAATCAGGTCATCTACACCTTGGGCAATATTTTCCTGCAAAAAATCATGATCCTAGCACCAGGGCTTCTTAAGATATTTTGTTCACAATGTTCCATAGGCTTACAATGCACAAAGTCGAAAAAGGGGCATAACTCGGTCAAAAATTCATAAATTGTTTTTCAAAAGTTAATCAGTTCATCTACGCATCAGCTCTAATAAGCTGGCAAATTTTCAAGGCTCTAGCTAAAATACTTTTTGAGATATCTTGCTCACAAGGTTTCAGTTTGATTTTTTTCACAAGGGGCATAACTCCAAATAGGGAGACAACTCGGACAAGAAAAAAAATACGTGTCACAAATTTCAAAACTCTAGAATACACGGTTCCTAAGATATGGTATGCTTGACAGGTTCCATAGGCTTACAATGCACTAAGTTGAAAAGGGAGCATAACAAAGTAAAAATTTCCAAAAGTTAAGCAGTTCATCTACTTATCGGTCGTAATAAGCTGGCAAAGTTTCAAGGCTCTAGCTAAAATACATTTTGAGATATCTTTCTGACAAGGTTACAGTTCGATTTTTTCTCAAGGGGCATAACAAAAAAGGAGACAACTCGGACAAGAAAAAAATACGTGTCAGCTATTTTTGATGATGAATCCATATGTGAAATTTCAAAACTCTAGCGTGCACGAACGGACGGACGGACGGGCGGAAGTGCGGACAACCCAGATGCAGTATGTCCCCACAACTTCTTCGAAGTTGGGGGCATAATGATCAGTGGGCATAAAATCATATGGCTTATAGAAGACTACTCAAAGAACATTGCTACAAAGTTTTGTCAAAATGGCTGCAATGGCTTGACAGTAGATGCAATCTTTTAATTTACCCAATAATAAGTCTACGGAAACTCTAAGTTGCAATAGCAACTAAACTAAAGAGTTGATTTTCATAAAAAAAAACCCACAAAATATTTAGACTTATATGATGAATATTTCTATACAGTCTCAGTGTCACAGAGCTGACGGTTTCTCAGAAGATGACTTTAACTATATTTTTTTTACCATTTTTGCATTTTGGTTTCCATGGCACCCAATAAAACGGAGCACTGTGCCAAAAAAACATATGGCTACTAGAAGACTATTCAAGAAACTTTTCCATAAATGTTTTGTCAAAATATTTGAAATGGCTTAGTAGTAAATGCCATTTTTCATTTTCCCCATTATAAGTCTATGTGAAATCTAAGTTGCCATAGCAACCAAACTAAAGAGCCGATTTTCATTACATAAACGTTCAATCCCCTAGCCCAATCGGCTGATTGGCTTCAGAGGAGATGTTGTTTGAAAGTGTTGATGACAGACAGTCGACAGACAACTGCATATACTATAAGTTCCTCGGAGTCTTTGGCTCTGGTGGTGAGCTAAAAAAGAGATGAATTTGCGTTTGATGAGCATCGTTTTGGCAAACGAAAATATTTGTGCAATCAAAACGACCTCTTTCATAAAACTGGTCGTTCGCGATTGCCGCCTATCCGGTGTGGAAATATCCTGACAGCTATCTCGCATGACTTTCTACCTGAACGGTCAACTTAGACATCGCCTAATCGTCTCAACCATGTTGATCAACCTGATATCTAATTTGACTGACATGATGAGAAGTCAGATTCAAGGCTTTTTTAGAAAATTATGCCTTTTAATCATACAAATGATGAGCTTATTCAACAGTACGCTAGGACATAATCTTAAAAATATTAGAATATTCACTGAAATTAAAACAAGAAAATTGGTGGAACCAATGGATGCTCCCCAAATGCATGCAATAGAAAAACGATTTATTGTTCTTACACTCTGCATTTTTTCTCACTGCCGTCTATTAATATGTGCAATTTCATTTGATTCCCTTAAGAGATATGCTCAGTAGAAGCAGAAACACGAGGAAAATACAAAAGGAATTAACTTCAAACCTAATTTCGAGATGGTTGTGGTTCTTGTGGTCTGCACTTCCTCTCATTGCCCTCTATCTATGTGTGAAATTTCATTCTCCTCAATACTTTCAGAGATATTATCTGGATATGCATACGACTGAGAAAAAACTAGAAGGGAAGTAACTCCAAAACAACTTGGGATAAATTTAGTTTTCTTGTGCTCTGCACTTCCTATGTTCTGCACTTCCTATGATCGCCCTCCACAAATGTTTGCAGTTTCATTTAGTCCCTTCAATACTTTTCGATATGCTCCGTACAAGCTAAATACTGAAAACATTAATGAAGGGAGCTAACTAAGTAATTACTTGAGACAAAATCATGGTTCTTTTGCTCTACACTCCCTCTCATTGCCTTGTATCAATGCGTGAAGTTTCATTCAGTTCCCTTATATAAATACATTGCACTAAGATAAATACTGAAAATTAGGACGGGAGCTAACTAGGTAAATACTTATGTAGGGTTATGGTTCTTGTACTCTGAACTTTCTCTCTTATTGCACTCTATGAATGTGTGAAGTTTCATCACGTTCCCTTTAATACTTCCAAAGATATGTTCTGGGCAAGCAAAATGCTGCAAAAATCATGAAGGGAGCTACCTCCGTAAATACTTATGACAGAGTTATTGTGTTCTGCATTTCCACTCATTGTTCCGTATCAATGTGTGTTTAGTTCCCATTTATACTTTCAGAGGTATGCTCCGGACAACCAAAATACTGGAAAAATAGGAAGGAAGCTACTTCGTAAATACTTAAGATAGTATAATGGTTCTTGCGCACGACACTGCTTCTTATTGCACCACTCATTGTGCAAAGTTTCATTCAGTCCCCCCTTATGCAAAATACTGAAAGAATTAGAAGCAAAATACTGAAAGAACTAGAAAAGGAGCTAACTTCGTAATTACTTGAGATAGGGTTATGGTTCTTGTATACTGCACTTTCCCACCCTGTGTCATCTATCAATGTGTGAAGTATCATTAAGTTCATTTAACACGTTCAAAATATGTTCCGGACAAAAGTGTAACGGATGGACGGACAGACGGACAACTTCGTTCACACTTGAGTTAAGGTTACGGTTTTTGTCTACTGCACTACCTTTTATCGTCCTCTAAAAATGTGTGAAGTTTCATTTAGTTCCCCGTAATGCTTTCAGAGATATGCTCCGGACAAGAATGTGACTGACGGACGGACAGACAGACGGATAAAGCGGCAACTATATGCTCACCCTTCGGGCAGCATAAGAGGAACATAACTAGTGTTCTGATAATCATTACAAATTCAAAAGCAATTGCAAATGTGACGCGATTAATTCGACTAAAAAGGAGTGCGCATAATAATGTGAATAAATGTATTAAAAATGGTCATTTATGTAGGTAATTCTAACCTGTTTGTTTTACGGTCGCAAATTCAACATTGTTTTACGATTGCAAATTGCGTTTTATAGCTTCGCTGACGCGTAAAACGGACTTTGCGACCGTAAGACTGACGACTTACCTATCCACATGGCAGTTTCTAAATACGATTATACCGTAATTTATTTGCGGAAAAAGACACCAAATCGTGAGAAACTTTTTGTTTCCCAAGAAAATTTAAAGGTTGAAATAATTTCGGATGTCATACGTATGAGTACAGGAATTTCAAACAGTTTGAACTAACGATCACGATAAGAAAAATCAGTTTACATGAATAAATATTGTTTAAACCAAGAACAATCTACCGATTTGTTGTCATTCTTTCAGAACAAGTCATTTTTTTGCCTATTAGTTTATTTCTGAACAGGACTCGATAGGATTTCGCTCGATGGGAAGTTTATATCAGAATCGCCTTAGGGAGACAGCTTTTACGAGTGACAACAGACGACACAAGAAAAATATCCTCTTTTGCTCTTGTAAATATATTCCTGTCCACTAAGCACTGGAAGCAACATAAAGGGCTGAGATGTCTCATCAGAATCGGCTCAATGAGACGGCTCTAATGAGACACACCAGACGATACAAGATAAAATATCCCTCTAGGGCTCCCATCAATATGTTCCTGTCCACCAAGCTATGTAAGCAACAGAGGGGGCTGAGATGTCTCATCAGAATCGCCTCAAGGAGACGGCTCTAATGAGACAAAACAGACGGCACAAGAAAAATATCCCTCATTGGCTCTACTTACTATGTTCCTGTCCAGCAAGCACTGGAAGCAATGTCTCACCAGAACGCCTCAAGGAGGCGGCTCTGATGACCATAGTGCCCAAACATCTCGGTCAATCTGTATCCAAAATGAAAGATACCAATTCAGCATCAATCTGTATCCAAAATGAAAGATACCAATTCAGCATCGAAAGAAGACATGATAAAAAAATGTCAAAATAGGATATCGAATGTCAAAATACCATATTAAGCTTCAGTGCGAATGTTAAAATAGGATTTCGAATGTCAAAATACCATATTCGTCTTCAGTTCGAATGTCAAAATGGGATTTCGAATATCAAAATTCGATATTCGGTTTCAGTTCGAAAGTCAAAATAGGATTTCGAATAACAAAATACCATATTCGGCCTGAATTCGAATGTCAAAATAGGATTTCGAATGTCAAAATAACATATCCAGCCTGACTTCAAATGTCAAAATAGGATTTCGAATGTCATAATACCATATTTGGCTTCATTTCGAATGTCAAAATAGGATTTCGAATATCAAAATTCGATATTCGGCTTCAGTGCGAAAGTCAAAATAGGATATCGAATATCAAAATACCATATTCGGCCTGAATTCGAATGTCAAAATTGGATTTCGAATGTCAAAATACCATATTAAGCTTCAGTGCGAATGTTAAAATAGGATTTCGAATATCAAAATACCATATTCGTCGTCAGATCGAATGTCAAAATGGGATTTCGAATATCAAAATTCGATATTCGGTTCCATTTCGAATGTCAAAATAGGATTTCGAATATCAAAATACCATATTCGGCCTGAATTCGAATGTCAAAATAGGATTTCGAATGTCAAAATAACATATCCAGCCTGACTTCAAATGTCAAAATAGGATTTCGAATGTCATAATACCATATTTGGCTTCATTTCGAATGTCAAAATAGGATTTCGAATATCAAAATTCGATATTCGGCTTCAGTGCGAAAGTCAAAATAGGATATCGAATATCAAAATACCATATTCGGCCTGAATTCGAATGTCAAAATTGGATTTCGAATGTCAAAATACCATATTAAGCTTCAGTGCGAATGTTAAAATAGGATTTGGAATATCAAAATACCATATTCGTCGTCAGATCGAATGTCAAAATGGGATTTCGAATATCAAAATTCGATATTCGGTTCCATTTCGAATGTCAAAATAGGATTTCGAATATCAAAATACCATATTCGGCATGAATTCGAATGTCAAAATAGGATTTCGAATGTCAAAATACCATATTTGGCTTCAGTGCTGTTGTTAGAATACGAAATTGAATGTCAAAATAGCATATTTGGCTTCAGCTCGAATGTCAAAATAGGATTTCGAATATCAAAATACCATTTTAAGCTTCAGTGCGAATGTCAAAATAGGATATCGAATGTCAAAATACCATTTTAAGCTTCAGTTCGAATGTCAAAATAGGATAACGAATGTCAAAATACCATTTTAAGCTTCAGTGCGAATGTCAAAATAGGATATCGAATGTCAAAGTACCATATTAAGCTTCAGTGCGAATGTTAAAATAGGATTTCGAATGTTAAAATACCATATTCGTCTTCAGTTCGAATGTCAAAATGGGATTTCGAATATCAAAATTCGATATTCGGTTTCAGTTCGAAAGTCAAAATAGGATTTCGAATAACAAAATACCATATTCGGCCTGAATTCGAATGTCAAAATAGGATTTCGAATGTCAAAATAACATATCCAGCCTGACTTCGAATGTCAAAATAGGATTTTGAATGTCAAAATACCATATTTGGCTTCAATTCGAATGTCAAAATAGGATTTCGAATATCAAAATTCGATATTCGGCTTCAGTGCGAAAGTCTAAATAGGATATCGAATATCAAAATACCATATTCGGCCTGAATTCGAATGTCAAAATAGGATTTCGAATGTCAAAATACCATTTTAAGCTTCAGTGCGAATGTCAAAATAGGATTTCGAATGTCAAAATACCATATCCAGCCTTAATTCGAATGTCAAAATAGGATTTCGAATTTCAAAATACCTTATTTGGCCTCAGTGCTGTTGTTAGAATACGATATTGAATGTCAAAATAGCATATTTGGCTTTAGTTCGAATGTCAAAATAGGATTTCGAATATCAAAATACCATTTTAAGCTTCAGTGCGAATGTCAAAATAGGATATCGAATGTCAAAATACCATTTTAAGCTTCAGTTCGAATGTCAAAATAGGATATCGAATGTCAAAATACCATTTTAAGCTTCAGTGCGAATGTCAAAATAGGATTTCGAATGTCAAAATACCATATTAAGCTTCAGTGCGAATGTTAAAATAGGATTTCGAATGTCAAAATACCATATTCGTCTTTAGTTCGAATGTCAAAATGGGATTTCGAATATCAAAATTTGATATTCGGTTTCAATTCGAATGTCAAAATAGGATTTCGATAATCAAAATACCATATTCGGCCTGAATTCGAATGTCAAAATAGGATTTCGAATGTCAAAATAACATATCCAGCCTGAATTCGAATGTCAAAATAGGATTTCGAATGTCAAAATACCATATTTGGCTTCAGTTCGAATGTCAAAATAGGATTTCGAATATCAAAATTCGATATTCGGCTTCAGTGCGAATGTCAAAATAGGATTTCGAATGTCAAAATACCATATCCAGCCTAAATTCGAATGTCAAAATAGGATTTCGAATGTCAAAATACCATATTTGGCTTCAGTGCTGTTGTTAGAATACAATATTGAATGTCAAAATAGCATATTTGGCTTCATTTCGAATGTCAAAATAGGATTATGAATATCAAAATTCGATATTCGGCTTCAGTGCGAAAGTCAAAATAGGATATCGAATATCAAAATACCATATTCGGCCTGAATTCGAATGTCAAAATAGGATTTCGAATGTCAAAATACCATTTTAAGCTTCAGTGCGAATGTCAAAATAGGATTTCGAATGTCAAAATACCATATCCAGCCTTAATTCGAATGTCAAAATAGGATTTCGAATTTCAAAATACCTTATTTGGCCTCAGTGCTGTTGTTAGAATACGATATTGAATGTCAAAATAGCATATTTGGCTTTAGTTCGAATGTCAAAATAGGATTTCGAATATCAAAATACCATTTTAAGCTTCAGTGCGAATGTCAAAATAGGATATCGAATGTCAAAATACCATTTTAAGCTTCAGTTCGAATGTCCAAATACGATATCGAATGTCAAAATACCATTTTAAGCTTCAGTGCGAATGTCAAAATAGGATATCGAATGTCAAAATACCATATTAAGCTTCAGTGCGAATGTTAAAATAGGATTTCGAATGTCAAAATACCATATTCGTCTTTAGTTCGAATGTCAAAATGGGATTTCGAATATCAAAATTTGATATTCGGTTTCAGTTCGAATGTCAAAATAGGATTTCGATAATCAAAATACCATATTCGGCCTGAATTCGAATGTCAAAATAGGATTTCGAATGTCAAAATAACATATCCAGCCTGAATTCGAATGTCAAAATAGGATTTCGAATGTCAAAATACCATATTTGGCTTCAGTTCGAATGTCAAAATAGGATTTCGAATATCAAAATTCGATATTCGGCTTCAGTGCGAAAGTCAAAATAGGATATCGAATATCAAAATACCATATTCGGCCTGAATTCGAATGTCAAAATAGGATTTCGAATGTCAAAATACCATTTTAAAGTTCAGTGCGAATGTCAAAATAGGATTTCAAATGTCAAAATACCATATCCAGCCTAAATTCGAATGTCAAAATAGGATTTCGAATGTCAAAATACCATATTTGGCTTCAGTGCTGTTGTTAGAATACAATATTGAATGTCAAAATAGCATATTTGGCTTCAGTTCGAATGCCAAATAGGATTTCCATTATCAAAATACCATTTTAAGCTTCAGTGCGAATGTCAAAATAGGATATCGAATGTCAAAATACCATTATCAGCTTCAGTTCGAATGTCAAAATACCATTTTAAGCTTCAGTGCGAATGTCAAAATAGGATTTCGAATGTCAAAATACCATATTAAGCTTCAGTGCGAATGTTAAAATAGGATTTCGAATGTCAAAATACCATATTCGTCTTCAGTTCGAATGTCAAAATAGGATTTCGAATAACAAAATACCATATTCGGCCTGAATTCGAATGTCAAAATAGGATTTCGAATGTCAAAATAACATATCCAGCCTGACTTCGAATGTCAAAATAGGATTTCGAATGTCAAAATACCATATTTGGCTTCAGTTCGAATGTCAAAATAGGATTTCGAATATCAAAATTCGATATTCGGCTTCAGTGCGAAAGTCAAAATAGGATATCGAATATCAAAATACCATATTCGGCCTGAATTCGAATGTCAAAATAGGATTTCGAATGTCAAAATACCATTTTAAGCTTCAGTGCGAATGTCAAAATAGGATTTCGAATGTCAAAATACCATATCCAGCCTAAATTCGAATGTCAAAATAGGATTTCGAATGTCAAAATACCATATTTGGCTTCAGTGCTGTTGTTAGAATACAATATTGAATGTCAAAATAGCATATTTGGCTTCATTTCGAATGTCAAAATAGGATTATGAATATCAAAATTCGATATTCGGCTTCAGTGCGAAAGTCAAAATAGGATATCGAATATCAAAATACCATATTCGGCCTGAATTCGAATGTCAAAATAGGATTTCGAATGTCAAAATACCATTTTAAGCTTCAGTGCGAATGTTAAAATAGGATTTCGAATGTCAAAATACCATATCCAGCCTTAATTCGAATGTCAAAATAGGATTTCGAATTTCAAAATACCTTATTTGGCTTCAGTGCTGTTGTTAGAATACGATATTGAATGTCAAAATAGCATATTTGGCTTTAGTTCGAATGTCAAAATAGGATTTCGAATATCAAAATACCATTTTAAGCTTCAGTGCGAATGTCAAAATAGGATATCGAATGTCAAAATACCATTTTAAGCTTCAGTTCGAATGTCAAAATAGGATATCGAATGTCAAAATACCATTTTAAGCTTCAGTGCGAATGTCAAAATAGGATTTCGAATGTCAAAATACCATATTAAGCTTCAGTGCGAATGTTAAAATAGGATTTCGAATGTCAAAATACCATATTCGTCTTTAGTTCGAATGTCAAAATGGGATTTCGAATATCAAAATTTGATATTCGGTTTCAGTTCGAATGTCAAAATAGGATTTCGATAATCAAAATACCATATTCGGCCTGAATTCGAATGTCAAAATAGGATTTCGAATGTCAAAATAACATATCCAGCCTGAATTCGAATGTCAAAATAGGATCTCGAATGTCAAAATACCATATTTGGCTTCAGTTCGAATGTCAAAATAGGATTTCGAATATCAAAATTCGATATTCGGCTTCAGTGCGAAAGTCAAAATAGGATATCGAATATCAAAATACCATATTCGGCCTGAATTCGAATGTCAAAATAGGATTTCGAATGTCAAAATACCATATCCAGCCTAAATTCGAATGTCAAAATAGGATTTCGAATGTCAAAATACCATATTTGGCTTCATTTCGAATGTGAAAATAGGATTTTGAATTTAAAAATTCGATATTATATTTTAGTGCGAATATCAAAATAGTATTTCCAATCTCAAAATTCGTTATTGAACTTCAATACGAAGGTCAAGATAGAATTTGAATGTCGAAAAACGAAAATCGAAATGCGAAAAGCGAAAAGCGAAAAACAAAAAAACGTAAACAAAAAACGAAAAACAAAAAACAAAAAGAACGTAAATCAAAATACGAACAGTGAAAAACAAAACAGCGTAAATCGAAAAACGAAAAGCGAAAAACGAAAAACGAAAAACAAAACAGCTTTTATCGAAAAACGAAAAGCGAAAAACGAAAAGCGAAAAACGAAAAACGAAAAGCGAAAAACGAAAAGCGAAAAACGAAAAACGAAAAGCGAAAAACGAAAAGCGAAAAACGAAAAGCAAACCAACTTCACCGTCTTTTATCAGAGCAAGATATTTTTTTCATCCTATTTATTTAGCACTGTTAATATTCATACCCGTACGAAGACCGCTGATCACACTTCTATTACAGTAAATACTTTACAATTCATACTGCACACTTCATTGTTAAAACTTCACACTTCATACTTCACATTTCATACTTCTCATTACGTTATTCACATGTATTATTTCATTCTCCACATTTCATAGTTCAAAGTTCACACTTCAATCTTCACAGTTTATGCTTCACACTCCGTACTTCATACGCCACAGTTCGAACGTCACACTTTATTTTTCCTTATTCACGCTTCACACTTCATCGTCCAAACGTCACACTTAAAACCACACACTCTACACAGTTGTTCTTCTCAGTTTACACTCCATGTTTTATATTTCAAACTTCACACTTCCATTCGTACTTCTTCATTTACAATTCCAACTTCACTGAATACTAAATACTGTACATGCCCTACTTCACAGTACGTATTTCATGCATCATACTTCACTCTTCATACTTCACTATTGAAATTTCACGCTTACATATGTAAAACACGAAACCTAACACTATGATACATGCGGTGAATTTTTGAAGTGTGAAGTCTGAGCTGTAAAGTATGGCCTATGAATTATGATGTGTTAAGTGTGAATTGTGAAGTGTAAGCGGAACGGTTAAAAAATAAGAATCGTATCATTATATTTTTTTAGGATCGGGGTTGCTGTTGAAGACATTTACAAGTGCAGTTGGTACCACAGAATATCAAATAACGGCAGTAAAACTGACACCCACGAAGCAGGCGTGGTGACATAGGTTCGAGTCGGGTAACTTCGGACAGCGGGTAAATTCGGACATACCATTGCAAACAGTGAAACTCCAGATGAGACGGCTCATCATGAGCCGTCTCATCAGGATTTTCATTGTTTGCACAGTTAATTTTGTTTTAATTCCAAACAACTAATATATAAAGGAAACAATGTCACTGTTCGAATGTAGCTGCTGTCCGAAGTTACCCGACTCGACCCTAAACAGTCTTAATAAAAACAGGTGTGCCAAAACATCCATTTCTAAGCGACATATGTACATAGATTAAAGTCCTGGCGCATTCAATGTACAAGATTCGAATCAATGTACAAGTGCCCTATTCAAAGCCAACAAATGAATTTATTGATGATTTACGCCTGTAAGTACAGACAATACATTACAGAGCAAAGATTACATGTGGAAATTAAAAGACCAATTAGAGATCATTGATCTCAAAGTTTACGCAATGGAATCATGCATGGTTGCAAATATCGCTGGAATTGTAAACAACAACACCAGCAACAAAACATATATGGTTGCTAAGGTACAGGCGAATCTGTAATAATATTATTTTTGTTACAAATTCGCACTTGTCTTTTTTGTATGTGTGCATGTGTAGATACTAAGCGTATAGATCTCCTGCCCAACTCCCCTTCAAGAACCACCAGTCCGCTTCCCCAGCCCCGCAAGAAAGGAAAAAAAAAAACAGATAAACGCAAACTTATCAATAAATAAAGCTAAATGCATAAATAAATGATAATGTAAATAAAAATAAATAAAAAGAAAGGAAATGAAAGCTAATTAAAATTGAATAGAATATATAAGAATGAATACAGACACTATAAGTCTCACAATTTTGGTTTGCATGGTTACACATTTTAGAAACATTGCTTCACATATACTGCCTAGAAAACCATGACAAAATAGTGTGTGTGTGTGGGGGGGGGGGGGGGGGGGGGGGGGGGGGGGAGTGAAGAGTTACTTGCTTTAGCCTGGCTTCCAGGCTAAATGGTTATATGAGCCGCGACACGAGAAAACCAACAAAGTGGTTGTGCGCCCAGCGCAGACTCGGATCAGCCTGGGCATCCGCCCAGTCTGATCAGAGTCTTCGCTGTCTGCATGGAGGTACCTTAGTCCTTTAGCAACCCTTTAAACGCTTAGCGAAGAGTCTGATCAGACTAGGCAGATGCCCAGGCTGATCTGAGACTGCACAGGGCGCACATCCACTTTATTGGTTTTGTCGTGTCGCGGCTCATATGTATTCAAATAGTAGAAGTCTTAACGTGGCTCTTTTTATTCTGATGGCCAACCATTTGTGTTTCTAGGGTAACTCTGCAATTACTTGATGTAAAAAGTATTCCTTGTAGAGTTAGCTTTCTTACAGAATATGCAATTAAAACACAGAGACTGGAGCCAGTCTAAACTGGCTTATCAAGTGCTCTTTTTATCTCAGTAGCCAACATCCAACCTATGTATTATAATTCGAATCAGTCAGCCATACTTCTTTTGCCTCACGAGAATTGGCAAAGCAAATTATGAAATTATAGATCAAAGTAAAATATTATGACTGACTACCCTGGAGAGTTTTACATCAATAGTCATTCATCATTAGAGTAATCATCTATAACAGTCAGACAGAAGTGTCCGAGCAAATGAGTGTAGGCCAAGATCAGAATGCTATTTAAGTAAACTGATACCGGTCTGCACTGTCAGTCATATTCCAGCCACCAGGTAATTTGTAGACACAAACTCGACTTTTGTTTTGGAGTACATATAATTGCATCAACCGGTTGATAGTGCATCGCGCCACTCATCCAGTATCAAGACCAACATTCGCCCCCAATTTTTGCATTGATAATTTATGAATCCTCAGTAAAGAATACATATCATGAAACTCTCGTTCGCCGGCGAACGAGAATTTCATGATATGTGTCCTTTACTGACAGCGTCAATCATCTACAAACATCGCTTATTCTGGTGGGAGAGAGTGGGTGAACTCGGGTTTAACGTCGCACCAACAGGAAGGTTGTACAGGGACGGGTACGTAAGTGTAAAGCCTCATGCGAAAGACCGTTGAAGCGGGGGGGGGGTCGAAACTGAGACCTCTGGATAGCCCAGCGTTTCCACTAGACCACCGCCGCTCCTCGATGTTTGTAGAATTTGTAGTGTAAAGCCTCATGCGAAAGACCGTTGAAGCGGGGGGGTTGAAACTGAGACCTCTGGATAGCCCAGCGTTTCCACTAGACCACCGCCGCTCCTCGATGTTTGTAGAAAAACGATGGATCTAGATGTACGGTACTGACACAAACATATCAACCATGCCATGAGTGAAAAGTGTCTTAAAGCTTTTGGGAACAACGAAGACTCGGCTCAGCCAGCACAACCTCGCAGTCACATCGGATTATTCAGAGTTTATATGAACAATCTACAGAGTGCAGCAAAAACTAGAAATATTTTTTGACAAAAACAGATGTCCCCCACCTGTGCTTTCCTAGCAGTGACATTTTCCCTAAATGTTGCCAAGTTAAGACCTCCTGTGACCTTGAAAATAGGGTCATGGTCACAAAAACTTAGTTCTTTTGCACATCCTGATTATACACTTGTCTATGTTTGGTCATAATCCATCAATTCGTTCAGGAGATATGGTGTAGACAAGCCATATTTTAACATTCCTTGACCTCCTGTGTCCTTGAAAATAGGGTCAAGTTCACCAAAATATAATTACTTCTTTACCATCTCCCAGTGAGATATCCGTGCAAGTTTGGTTAAAATCCATCTATCCAGCCAGGAGATAGAGTGCAGACAAGAAGCTATGCAGACGCAGACGCCGACGCAGATGCCGTCGTCGACGGGATCCGCGCCAAAAAACGATATGCGACCTCCCCCCCCCCCCCCCCCCACCCCACCCCCATGCTGGTGGGTTGGTTGATTTGATGCTTAACGTCCACGATAAACAACTAAGGTCATGTTGGGACGGTCAGTTAACCTAACCACACTATTCCTGGGCAGGCTTAGACCTTCTAAGCGGTTAACCAGTACTAAGTGCACATACTTCCATGCTGGTGGGACATAATGACAGCTGTTGCATGTAACGTAGGGCAGATGTGCAGGTTGTGTCTATCAGCGAATCTACACGACAGAGACGGAATTCGAAATTATTGTAAAGATAAAAAAAAATAGGTCTGCACAAATTGCCATCTCGCCAGAAAATTTCGGTTATGGCCAAGGCGTTCCAATACTTAAGATAATTGCAGTTCAAAATGAAAATAATATTAAAACTCATTTTGTCTACTTACTCGCATCCCCATTCTATCTGGGCGTTGGAAAACTTTATGTTTAAAGGGCAACTTAAACCTATATCTTGTCCTTATTGCGGTATCCATCTTTGAATCTGTACGAAATAGCGCGCAACTCGAAAGGAATCGTCAAGCACATTCAAATGAAATCTCCGATGCTCATAATTATAAATATACTATATAGAAACCAAGCTACAGCTTCAGTCATTAGTTAGACTCCCGTAAAATATAAGTATTGGAACAGATCTGAGTTCCTGAAGGAACACTCTGATCAGGGTCTATACACGCTTTGCTATTCCATCTCCATCTTTACGACGCATTACTGGATTATACAACCAAACTATTCCATTTTAGGACAATTAAGGTAATTATTTTAGGTGTCTCAAATATAGCATTTTTATGGTGAATATTACGAAGCTCTAGATCACCTATGAACCAAGGGCGCAACTGCCTATACGCAAATACGCAGGTGTGTACTGAAATTTTGTCAAATAGACAAAATTTCAACACGCACCTGCATATTCGATGATGCTGAAATTTTGTAAATTATACAACAAGAGTTCAATAGTAACTGCAAACAGACGCGAGTACATGAAATATCTTTGGGGCTAAACTATATTTCTTGCCCTCAAGGGGTTTAAAACATAATTGTGCGTAACATGTAATTACCCCTAGTTACGTCCCTGTAAACCATGTTAACCTAATGCAAGCGGATCAGATCAATACCAGCCATGAAATACTCACACCAACTCGTTTAAAAGTGAACTGGCACCCTCCATGTTTTCTCGCCATGTTTTACTAAGGGGAACAACTTTTGAAATTTCCCGTTTGTTTTCTTAGATGACTGAACCCTTCCAAAGTGGGATCTAACGTTAATCCTAGACAGAAAAAATTGTTCCTAGAGTTCCAACTGTTCATTTTTTTTATTTTTTGTTTTGTTTTGGCGCTTTTTAAAAGTTTAATAATGAGGTGAAACTATATAAGACATTTTACAATGTTACGTCAAGAAGAGTATCTTATGTTCCCGTAACAACATTGACTTAACTTTTGACCACCGATATAATAAGAAAAGTATCACCAAACACGCTGAAAAGTGCAGCTTCCGTAAAAAAGAAACATTGCAGTGCAGGAACACCGGTTTTTAGGTCACGTCGCACCATATTATTATATGCAAAAGCATCTGGGCCCGGTGAATTATGTTTTTTTTTTGTTTTGTTTTTTTATAAACTTCAGTTATTACTTCATTACCGGTATCATAAAATATCAAATTCTTATAATTAATTCAAATGCAATACAAATCCATAGGAAAATCAATCTGTGAAGAAAGGCTTTTGGTGATTTCATGAATTGCTTTTAATAAATTTAGTACTCTTTGATTTCATGTTTGAACTTCTTTATTACCTAATTAGCATAATCGGTATGATACTCCGCGCACTTTGATGGTATCCTGCAAGGTTGTTGACATAATAGCCGTGCCACGAGAACTGTGGCCTTGTTGCATGCGTAAAACAATCTCAATAGCGAAAGCAAAGACATGAAAGAGGCTGATCCGACTAACCTAAATATTTACTTTTTGCTTTTAAAGACCTTTTTTCCAGGACACAGCTTAAGTTCAATATTAAATAAATGACAAATCTACCTTTTATGTAAATCTATAAAAAGTCGATTAGATGAGCTTATTCAAGTTTATAACACAGCAGCATACTGCAGATAGGAGATAAACCTCAGACCCAGATTGTTCTGAAATCTCTCCCGCGCGTGCATGCACACACGCACACACACACTCACGAGGCGTATTTCGATGTCCCTGTCTGGAAACAGAACACCTCTGAGGCCTGCATTTGTGCAAACACAGCGGCACACATATCAGAACACAATTTCATTGAAAAGTGTTGACCCCACTGAGAAGGGGGCAGAGTGGCTTCCTCTACCCCGTCACCTACATAAAGCTAGCACAAACAACAAAGTGTGGCAATTTCAAGGGAAAAATAGGCTTGTCAGGGGCAGCTAAGTACTTTGGAACCATGCGACGCATCAAAAATATTACCTTAACCCTATCGCACTCAGAATGGCCAAAGCTCAATAGAGATTTGGCCATTCTGAGTGCAGTAGGGTTATATAAGGAGTCTTGGCCATTCTGAGTGCAATAGGGTTATATATGGTGTTTTGGCCACCATTCAGAGTGCAATAGGGTTATTTTGTTTTAGTTTTGGCCATTCTGAGTGCAATAGGGTTATATATGAAGTTTTAGCCATTTTGAGTGCAATAGGGTTATATATGGAGTTTTGGCCCTTCTGAGTGCAATAGGGTTAAATATGGAGTTTGTGCCATTCTGAGTGCAATAGGGTTATATTATGGAGTTTTGGCCATTTTGAGTGCAGTAGGGCTATATAAGGAGTTTTGGCCATTCTGAGTGCAATAGGGTTACATATATATGGAGTTTTTGCCATTCTGAATGCATTGGGGTTATATATATGGAGTTTTGGCCATACTGAGTGCAATAGGGTTATATATGGAGTTTTTGGCCATTCTGAGTGCAATAGGGTTATATATGAAGTTTTGGCCATTCCGAGTGCAAAAGGGTTATAACAGGAACTTTTTGTGAATGCTTTGTTTTCATGAATCATTCGTCGTCATTAAAATTAGCGGTTATCATAATAGTATGGCCAATAACTGTACCAAGACAGTGAAAACGAAACACAGATATTAACCGATTTGTAGTACCCTATTTCTTCAGTTATAAGACGGAGGTATTTCCCTTAAAAAAACAATTCCAAAAATCTAGATCCGTCTTACAAGACGGATCTAGATTTTTGGGATTGTTTTGGAAGGGACCCCCCTATCTAATAGTCAAATGACACACGACTGATTTTACATTTCTGGGGTTCTTTATGGAGAGAAAGCCTCGTCTTATAACCGAATAAATACGGTATGGATCAGACACTAATTACTTTTATCATATGAGCCGCGACACGACAAAACCAACAAAGTGGTTGTGCGCCCAGCGCAGACTCAGATCAGCCTGGGCATCCACCCAGTTTGACCAGGCTCTTCGTTAAGTGCTCAAAGAGTAGCAAAGGGTCTAAGCTACCTCCGTGCGAACAGTGAAGACTCTGATCAGACTGGGCGGATGCCCAGGCTGATCTGAGTCTGCGCTGGGCGCACAACCACATTGTTGGTTATGTCGTGTCGCGGCTCATATGACGTCGCTGTTATTCAGTGGCTAACGTCATGTCATAAAAATCGTATGACCACACGTGTAATAACACTTTGGCGCGTACACGTAACGTCATTGACAACGTCCATGTCAACAATGCATTTTCTTATTGAAATAATGTTTGAAGGCTTTAAAATCCCATTTTAAAGGTTCATATGATAAACAGAATCTTACACTCGTGGTCATTTCATATGAAATTTATGAAACGAGCCGAAGGCTCGTTTCATAAATTCCATATGAAATGACCACTCGTGAAGATCCTCTATGTACACTCAATGCATGCAGGGTGTGGGTACACCTATATTTTCCCGGCTTTTAATACAAACGGAATCAGCTATTATAACTTCCTAGTTTCTTCCGGAGACGACGGAGCCCTTCCAAAATGGGGTCTACTCTTAAAGGAAAGAAACTGCTCATGGAGGAGCAAATATAACAGTTGTCCCCATTGAAAAGGGGGCAAAAACGAAAATGGCAGATTGGCTTCCCCTAAATTGTATCCATTTACCTCACAATGACGTCGTTTGTGGAGTGGAATCGATTTCTCATTAGAGCTGATATGAAAATGACTCAATAAAGCCTTAAAATTTCCTACATACCTGAAGACTTCTTGGTCTCCATGACAACCCACCGGTACCACCAAGTTCCTTGCTGGATGATGACCAACTTTTACAAGAACTGTAACGCTTCAAATTACGTTCCATTCCGACTAATGAATTTATATGGTACAAATTTACTACATATCTCTCTTTAGATTTTTTCTTTGCTTTTCAAAAATATATCAACACTATACGTCCGTCACTTAGAATTTCAATTCTTACAATGAAAATATATATTTCTTCTTAAAATTAAGAGTGCGAAATATGTGAGACTTAGATTGAAAACACAATCGTTTTCAATTAGAATGTGGATGATAGTTTTTCCGATTAAGGCTAAGAAAAACAGTTGAATGATAAAAGGTGCGGTTTTAATTGAATTTGTTAAACTTTAGACAGTTCGCTTAACTTTGCCTTCAAAAGACATTGAAAAATAATTAAGGTGCCTTTTATTATGAGTAGACGTCGTGGATAAATAATCGAATAATTTCAAGGCATACTTTTGAATACCTATTACATTTGAATTGGTTAAACTATTAATAAAGCGTCTTATCCATAATAATGTCATAATAAATATCCCTTTATAACGCCTGCAAAGAAATCAGATCAACGGCTAAGAAATTAGTGAAAAAAGAAATTTGTGCACGTTGGCGTTACGTCATGTCAGAACGACGCTGACAATATGAACCGCGATACGACAAAACCAACAAAGTGGCATGTGCACCCAGCGAAGACTCAGATCAGCCTGGGCGAATACCCAGCGAAGACTCAGATCAGCCTGGGCATTCGCCAGCGAAGACTCAGATCAGCCTGGGCATTCGCCCAGTCTGATCTGAGTCTTCGCTGTCCGCTCGGAGGTAGCTTAGACCTATACTACCTAAGTGCAAACCGAAGACTGGGTAAATGCTCAGGCTGATCAGAGTCTTTGCATGGCGCAACGCCACTTTGTCGGTTTTCTCGTGTCGCGCCTCGTATGTCTATGTACAGTGTTATTTTCACGTTCCGTGGGAATGGCGTCGCTTTTTCATTGCATCATCATCTCAAGGTATTTTGCCACCGATGCATCTACGTAACGTTGCGTCTACCTAATGACGATGCGTAGATCGATGTCAAGGATTTTGGATATGTTCTATGTACGCTGTTGCATCGACATTAAGACGGTGTTATGACGTCGATGTTGCGTTTGTACACGTTGATGGTATGTTTCAGATTGCAACCGCCACCGTTGTATGATGTCCTAAATGTGATACTGACGTCACCTCAGACTGTTATGTCACCGTTATCAGTGATTTTAGTATACATATACATGTTGAATGCTGGTACATCATTGTCTTAGTGGTATACATTATGTATTATACTGATTCTCGTTGATATAGGACACTCGTTTGTTCTGCTGATACATTGTGGTACTTCAGAAAATTCCTACATCTCTTTCTCTCTCTCTCTGTCTCTCTCTCTCTCTCTCTCTCTTTAGCATATAACTGTAACCGACCTTCAAATATATAAATTACCTTAAAACATTTAGACCTCCATGGTGACTCTCCTGACCAGCTTTTGCTGCCCCAACTTTTAGACGCACTGCGCAAATTCATATTAGGCTCCATTATAAAACTAACAATATTACTCCTCGCTTTTTAGTGTCGAAACAAAAATTGTTCAATTTTGGAGTCTGTTTTAAGCCGTGAAAAGTCTGCAGTCTTCCGTTTTTCAACAGATAACATTAATTGTGTGAGAGAAGGTAAAACCCCAATTGTACTGGTGAAAACTATCACAAAAACGTCATTCACTTATCCTCTTAAAAATATTTTGACAATATCGAAAACGCGTTAATTACTAGTGTATATTCAATGTAAATATATTATTCACATAATCTTTTCTATATATTTTACCTATCATTTTACAATGAAAACTAAAAGGCGAATTTAAAAGAAGACTATGGAAGAAAAGAACTGTCTCTTAGTTTGAAACGTTATACTGATTAACTGACAACTAAAACACAGAAGTGAACGATTACCTTTTACTGACCGATGGATAGCTAGAGTTCCTTACATTGCCCAGTAATGAAACTTTCTCCTATTTCGTTAATGTTTTGTTTAACTGCCCTTCAGCCTCCAAAAGAGGGGTGGGGGAAAGCAGGGCAGACATCAGAACAGAAATTAATCCAAACAGTCCCTACTTTCACCTACTGCATACAAAGCAGGTCCTTGCCTAACGCCAGGGCCGTGAGGTCGACTTCTGGATCTGCTTGACTGCATACTTACGGTCGGGCTGCAGGCCTAGCCCTTACCCTACTGAAAGCCGATATAAATTGAACCTCGAAACTTTCACGGCATCTTCGCCCGACCCCTACAACCGCCATAAACTAATAATAATGTACCTAAATACCAAAGCATTTGACAAGGGCTCCTATCGACCCTTCTCTAAATTTGCACGCAAACATCTTTCCTGGACACAACGGCATTGTCGCATTTGTATTTTTGTAACCTTTAAAATTATGGTTGCAGCCAAACCTGTCTCAAGGGGTCACCCTAGCCCTAGGGGACTTGCAAAAATGGTTGCTTAAGACAGTAGACCCTTAATACAGATTCCCAAAAAGATGGCTACTAAAGACAGGTAACCCCTTACTACACGTTGGACTGTATCGTGACTGCAAGTTTTCAGATGCATAGGTATGATATACAAACGCACCTGCAATTCTTAAGGTGAACAGACACGCTTTCAGGAGAAGCAACTCTAAACTTTCCTTCTTTTTTGCCTCCCTCCTCAATGGGGTCATCTCTTCAAGGAAATAATTTGCTCCCTATGATAGCAGACCCTCTTTTGGTAAGGTTTTGTCGTTCAGGGAAGTGAACAGGAAGTCACAAATGTTGTTTCCCTTAGTAAAAATGGTGGTGGGGGGGGGGGGGGAAACATGGCGGTGTACCCATACACCTTAATATATCGGTGATCCTGTAATGTTTCTTATATCTATAGCTGCACATACAGAAGTGCCGTTAAACCTGTTATACATATAACACGTAAAGCGACCAAAATGAAAATTCTGGCGCAAAGAAGGCGCATGTGCATGCTGATCTGTGCCTTCGCTGTAGGCACCTCACTTGTTTCAAAGCATAAAAGATTTATTGGAACCGGTGAATTTCTAATATATTGCTTTCGCACTGACAGTACAAATTATACTTATTCAGGTATTGAGAACACGTGAAACGTATAGATCTGTCGGTTAATTAATTGGACAGAAGGCAAAGGTGGCCTTAAATCAAATTTCTTTGTTGTAAATTATAACAGTTTCGATCTTTTTTGGCTATATCATACAAGTGGACATGTCACACAAAGAAGAGAGCACAAACTGAAAGAAAGAAAGCAAATTATTTTCTGTACAATATCTCTCCACAGAGAAAATGGACTGTTTTGGATATATTTGGATGTGAGATCCCTAGTGTTGACAACTGCCTAAAAAGAATAACACCCAAATCAAGTAAATAATCTTCCCTTATTGAACAAACAACCCGTAGAGTCACTAACCAGTAACTTGCCTTTGAAGATTAAAGGACTACTGCACTGTTTTTCAACATGAATTAAAATCACTGGAAATAACTGGTATTGTTTTACCTTAATAGAATGTCGAAAGCTGCAAGGAAAGATTCCAAAGGGTTAAAAAGTTGAGGAATTTATATTTTTATTAGCTGAAAATATGACGTCATCTGAGTAATTCATATTATTAAAAGTTTTAAAAAAATACGTTTTATATTTTTGTTATACTTTTTCCACTTAAAATCAATTATGCGTGGCAAGTTCCATCATCTCATGAAAAAAAAAAATATTTTGCATAATAACTGAAATCCAAATTACATAATGCGAGTAAAGCTGTAAAAAAGAAAAAGTGGGCGGGGCTTAAAATCTAATTTGCATAAACTTTAATTGTCACTAATTACAGTTTGGGTTAGAATTTATTGATGGGGTTTTCAGTAATCTGCTTCTCTCTTATATACCATATAAGAAGGAAAATATCTGGAAACGTGAAGAAAACAGTGCAGTAGCCCTTTAAGTCAATAACCAGTAATTTGCCCTTAACTAATCCTGAACAGTCCGGGGACTTACGGATTTCCATCACGCATATTTACAAGTAGCCCAAAGGGCAACAATTGCTCACCTGAGAGACATTGTAAACCTATAGGGATATTTAAGATGCTCAAGGGCAGCTAACTCCACAGTCAGTGGTCCAATCAGGCTGAAAATTAAACTCATCCAAAACATTATGTATGCCCTCATTTAATATATGCAAGTTTAAAAAGTATCCGATCAAGAGCACAATAGACAGAGCTGTCAAGGGCAGCTAACTTTGCAGTGGTTGGCCTGATCTGGCCAAAAATTTGAACTTGTTTAAGATATTATGCATTTCCTCATTATCTGCAAGTTTGAAAAAGATCAGATCAGTAGAAACCAAGAAAAAGTGGCGACATTGATTTTTTGGATGCTCAGGGCAGGTACTCCATAGTCAGTGGTGGGATCTAGCCGAAATGCTAACTAATCCAAGCTTTTATGCATATCTTCATGACCTGCAAGTATGAAGAGGATCCGATGAAAAATGAAAATGTGACCAGTTGTTTTCTCCATTATAAGACTATGGGATTTTTTTCAAACGCTCAAGGGCAGCTAACTCCGTAGTCTGTGCTCGAATCCGGCCAAATTTTGAACTCATCCAAGCTCTTATGTATGTCATCATTACCTGCAAGTATGATAAGGATCTAATCAAAAACCTTGATCGCAGCACCCTAAAAGTCAAACTTGCTCGAGATATTGTCATCCCCTACATTTGTGTGAATTTATTTTAAAATCCGTTGAGAAATGTAGGTGCTAGAGCCATGACACAGTTTTTCCAAAAATAGCCACAGTGACCTTGACCTTGGGCACAGCATCCTGAAAGTCCAACTTGTGTGAGATATTGTCATACCCTACATTTGTGTCAAGTTATTTCGAAAATCCATGGAGAAATGAAGGTGCTAGGGCGATGACAAAGTTTTTCTAAAAATAGCCACAGTGACCTTGACCTTGGGCACAGCACCCTGAAAGTCGAACTTGCTCGAGATATTGTCATGCCCTACATTTGTGTGAATTTATTTTAAAATCCATTGAGAAATGTAGGTGCTAGAGCGCTGACAAAGTTTTTCTAAAAATAGCCACAGTGACCTTGACCTTGGGCGCAGCACCCTGGAGTCAAACTTGTTTGAGATATTGTCATGCCCTATATTTGTGTGAAGTTGATTTAAAATCCGTTGAGAAATGTAGGCGCTAGAGTGATGACCAAGTTTTTACTAAAAATAGCCACAGTGACCTTGACCTTAGGTGCAGCACCCTGAAAGTCAAACTTGCTCGAGTTATTGTCATGCCCTACATTTGTGTGAATTTATTTTAAAATCTGCTTAAAAATGTACGTGCTAGAGCGTTGACAAAGTTTTTCTAAAAATAGCCACAGTGACCTTGACCTTGGGTGCAGGATCCTGAAAGTCGAACTTGCTCGAGCTATTGTCATGCCCCACATTTGTGTGAAGTTATTTTAAAATCTGCTGAGAAATGTAAGTGCTAGAGCACTGACAAAGTTTTTCTAAAAATAGCCACAGTGACCTTGACCTTGGGCGCAGCATCCTGAAAGTCGAACTTGCTCGAGATATTGTCATGCCCTACATTTGTGTGAAGTTATCTTAAAATCTGCTGAGAAATGTAGGTGCTAGAGCGCTGACAAAGTTTTTCTAAAAATAGCCACAGTGACCTTGACCTTGGGCGCAGCATCCTGAAAGTCGAACTTGCTCGAGATATTGTCATGCCCTACATTTGTGGGAATTTATTTTAAAATCTGCTGAGAAATGTAGGTGCTAGAGCGCTGACAAAGTTTTTCTAAAAATAGCCACAGTGACCTTGACCTTGGGCGCAGCATCCTGAAAGTCGAACTTGCTAGAGATATTGTCATGCCCTACATTTGTGTGAAGTTATTTTAAAATCTGCTGAGAAATGTAGGTGCTAGAGCGCTGACAAATATTTTCTAAAAATAGCCACAGTGACCTTGACCTTGGGCGCAGCATCCTGAAAGTCGAACTTGCTCGAGATGTTGTCACGCCCTACATTTGTGTGAAGTTATTTTAAAATCTGTTGAGAAATGTAGGCAATAGAGCGATGACAAAGTTTTTCTAAAAATCTGTGATGACGTTGTTTTCTCCATTATAACACTATGGGATTTTTTTCAAACGCTCAAGGGCAGCTAACTCCGTAGTCTGTGCTCGAATCCGGCCAAATTTCGAACTCATCCAAGCTCTTATGTATGTCATCATTACCTGCAAGTATGATAAGGATCTAAGCAAAAACAGTTGAGAAAACGTGATGACGCCATTTTCCCCATTATAACCCTATGGGATTTTTTTCAAACGCTCAAGGGCAGCTAACTCCGTAGTCTGTGCTCGAATCCGGCCAAATTTCGAACTCATCCAAGCTCTTGTGTATGTCATCATACCTGCAAGTATGATAAGGATCTAATCAAAAACCGTCGAGAAAACGTGATGACGCCATTTTCCCCATTATAACCCTATGGGGGCTATCTGTTGCCATGGAAACCAGAGTTCTGAGCTGATCGGCACCAAAACCTAATGCAGCCTTTCCCCCATCCAAATGATGCTTCAGATAAAATTTGATTGCGATCGGCCCACTGGTCTCTGAGATATTTATGTTTGAAAGTGTTGACGCACCCACACACGCACGCACGGACGGACGACGGCTCGACTCCCATCCTATAAGCTCACCTCTGAGCCTTCAGCTCAGGTGAGCTAAAAAAAGCCACAGTGACCTTGACCTTGGGCGCAGCACCCTGAAAGTCGAACTTGCTCGAGATATTGTCATGCTCTACATTTGTGTGAAGTTATTTTAAAGTCCATTGAGAAATGTAGGTGCTAAAGCGCTGACAAAGTTTTTCTAAAAATAGCCACAGTGACATTGACCTTGGGCGCAGCACCCTGAAAGTCAAACTTGTTCAAGATATTGTTATGCCCTACGTTTGTGTGAAGTTAATTTAAAATCTGTTGACAAATGTAGGCACTAGAGGGATGACAAAGTTTTTCTAAAAATAGCCACAGCGACCTTGACCTTGGGTGCAGCATCCTGAGAGTCAAACTTGCTCAAGATATTGTCATGCCCTACATTTGTGTGAAGTTATTTCAAAATCCGTTGAGAAATGTAGGTGCTAGAGCGATGACAAAGTTTTTCTAAAAAAAGCCACAGTGACCTTGACCTTGGGCGCAGCACCCTGAAAGTCGAACTTGCTCGAGATATTGTCATACCCTACATTTGTGTGAAGCTATTTCAAAATCCATGGAGAAATGTAGGTGCTAGAGCCATGACAAAGTTTTTCTAAAAATAGCCACAGTGACCTTGACCTTGGGCGCAGCACCCTGAAAGTCAAACTTGCTCGAGATATGGTCATGCCCTACATTTGTGTGAAGTTATTTCAAAATCCATTGAGAAATGTAGGCCTTAGAGCGATGACAAAGTTTTTCTAAAAATAGCCACAGTGACCTTGACCTTGGGCGCAGCACCCTGAAAGTCAAACTTGCTCGAGATATTGTCATGCCCTACATTTGTGTGAAGTTATTTCAAAATCCATTGAGAAATGTAGGCGCTAGAGCGATGACAAAGATTTTCTAAAAATAGCCAAAGTGACCTTGACCTTGGGCACAGCACCCTGAAAGTCAAACTTGCTAGAGATATTGTCATGCCCTACATTTGTGTGAAGTTATTTTAAAATCCATTGAAAAATGTAGGTGCTAGAGCGCTGACAAAAATTTTCTAAAAATAGCCACAGTGACCTTGACCTTGGGCGCAGCATCCTGAAAGTCGAACTTGCTCGAGATATTGTCACGCCCTACATTTGTGTGAAGTTATTTTAAAATCCGTTGAGAAATGTAGGCAATAGAGCCATGACAAAGTTTTTCTAAAAATATGTGATGTCGTGTTTTTCTCCATTATAACACTATGGGATTTTTTTCAAACGCTCAAGGGCAGCCAACTCCGTAGTCTGTGCTCGAATCCGGCCAAATTTCGAACTCATCCAAGCTCTTATGTATGTCATCATTACCTGCAAGTATGATAAGGATCTAAGCAAAAACAGTTGAGAAAAGGTGATGACGCCATTTTCCCCATTATAACCCTATGGGATTTTTTTCAAACGCTCAAGGGCAGCTAACTCCGTAGTCTGTGCTCGAATCCGACCAAATTTCGAACTCATCCAAGCTCTTGTGTATGTCATCATTACCTGCAAGTATGATAAGGATCTAATCAAAAACAGTTGAGAAAACGTGATGACGCCGTTTTCCCCATTATAACCCTATGGGGGCTATCTGTTGCCATGGAAACCAGAGTTCTGAGCTGATCGGCACCAAAACCTAATGCAGCCTTTCCCCCACCCAAATGATGCTTCAGATAAAATTTGATTGCGATCGGCCCACTGGTCTCTGAGATATTTATGTTTGAAAGTGTTGACGCACGCACCCACCCACGCACCCACGGACGGACGGACGACGGCTCGACTCCCATCCTATAAGCTCACCTCTGAGCCTTCGGCTCAGGTGAGCTAATAATGGTTAACCATGCACTTTAAATGAACTGACATGATGTCTTACAATAACATAATTACTGAAATTTTTACCACAAGATGTCACTACATTTCCGAAGGATGAAACGTGATGGAAAGTCATGACGTTGGTTTCTTCTGGTGTTTTGGCTGACCATAACAAAGGCAAAAAACAAGTACTTTTCTGTCGAGTAACTCGTACAGTTAGCATCCGTTACAAAAAAAAGCAAGCATTGTAGACAATTTTGACCGTAACACTTTATAAAAAATAGAAAGTAAACTTGTATTTTTCTTGGAAATAAAACAAGTCAAATGCACAGCAATATTTGCATAATTTTAACCATAATTCTACAGAAAGAACCAAAATACAGACTGTTTATACTGAGAATAGTTAAGGGCTGAATTTAAGTGTAGACAGGTTTTACTGAACACTGCCAGTGGATTAAATTGCCATTTTAGTGAGCTGGACTGAAAAATGTAAAAGTTATGACTGACCATCACAAATGTGCGTGATGGAAAACCGTAAGTCCCCAGACTGCTGAAGTCAGCAACGAGCAATTCGCCCTCAAAATTAGCAAATAAACTAACTCTGAAGTCGACAACAAGTAACTTGCCATTGACTAAAATCGATAACTACCTGCCCTTAAAGTAAATAAGTTAACTAACCCGATAGTCAATAACCAGTAACTGCCAATAATTGGCATAAGTCAATAAACAGTAACTTGCCTTTAAAGTTAGCAAATAAATTAACCTTAAAGTCGATAAACTGCAACTTGCCCTTCCAGTTAACAAAAAAAAACAACTAACCCTTAGGTCGACAACCACTAGCTGGCCCTAAAGGTAAGCGAATTATGTAACCCTAAAGTCGACAACCATTACCTTGCTCATCAAGTTGTTAAATAAACTAACCCTAAAGGCAACGACCAGTAACTTGCCCTTATTTTAGCAAATAAACTAACCCTAAAGACGACAATCAGTAACCTTCCCTTAAAGTTAACAAATAAACTAACTCTTAAGTCAACAACCAATAAACTAACTCTTAAGTCAACAACCAGAAATTTACCCTCGAGTGAGCGAGTAAAAGTACTCCAATACATAGGTCATACGGAGACGGGACTTCTCCGAAATAGCGGAGGAGCGGAGAATGGAACCTGCGACTCCTGGATTGTTAGTCTAGCGCCTAAAACCACTACACTATCGCTGCTTCTATTTGCATTTAAAAATAAAAATAAACTTAACCTATGTTAACAACCAGTAACTTGTAACAAACTAATTAACCATAAAGTTAACATCCCGAAACGTGGCCTTAAAGTTAGCATATAGTACATGCTACTCTGAAGACAGTCTTTGAAGTAAACAAATAGACTAACCCAAAAGTCAATAACCAGTAACTTGTCCTTAAGTTAGCAAATAAACTAACCCTAGAATTAACAATCAGTAATCTGCCCTTAAAGTTAAGAAATAAACTAACCTTATCTTTTGGACCATTGTTAATGTTAGAAGTCCTGCAATGCAGGGTTTCATTGTGGATTCCTGGACATGCAAGGATAAAAATGAAAACATCTTAAAGCTACGGAGGAAACGAAATTATAAATAGGTTTAAAGGGTAGCCAACACACTTCACAGCCATATTTTGAATGAAAATATAGCCAGATAAGGAAGTCAGTAAAATCTCAGGTGTTAAAAAGCCAGTTTAATGTTGGGTCAAGTCAGTTACCAACAGAATCCATAAAAGCAAGCGTTCCGTAATAGTTATAGCACGGTTTGTCCGCCTGTACGAGGAGATAATCCACGAGCTTTAGCGAGTGGATTATCTCCTGTACAGGTGGACAAACCACGGTATAACTATTTTATACCACCCTTACCAGTGTAGACCTTGCTCACTGCGCAATATTTCGTGCTAAAGTTGGCGTTTTCTGGTAAGGGTGGTATAATTGTTTATGGGCTCACTGGCTACTTTTACGAAGTGTCCTGGTAGCTGGCTTCATTTCATGAAACAATGATAAGTGCTCCAATTTGTACTTACGACTCGTAAGACCTGAGTCATAGCTTATATCCTAACCTTGTTCGCGTTTATTTTCTTTTCGAATATGAAATAAACCCATTAACAAAATAGCAATATTTCCGTTATGGATTTGTGCATGGAATCCAAAACATTCCCAATGTGGAGTTTATGAGCACAATAAAGTTGCTTGTTTTGTTGTCCTACTGACATTTTGCTATTATTTTATCTCTCTGTGTGTGTGTGTGTGTGTGTGTGTTGGGCGGGGGGGGGGGGCACTGTAGCTTGTTTTTTGGGCTCTTTCTCTTCTTTTTTTTTCGTTAATGAAAAAACAACATGTAAACGACAACAAAATATATACATTTCTGGTAAGTCATCCGTTTCATTTATTTTGCTATAATCAGATATAATATTAATGACACTAAAATTAATAACAACAATAATGATGCTAACAATGGCAATGATACAAATAACTATGATCATATTATTATTATTATTATCATTATTATTATTATTATCATAATGGTGATAACAAAAGTAATACAAGTTTACAGAAAAGTTTTCAAAAATAAGTTTTTAACTTATAACAATTCATTTTACGTTTGCATTGTGTGTGTGTGTGTGTGTGTGTGTGTGTGTGTGTGTGTGTGTGTGCGTGTGTATGTGTTCTTAATGACCTGTAGGGCACAGAAATAGTGCAATGCACTGCCATCTTAGTCTGATGTACTATATCTTATGTGCAATACTTTACCTTGCTGTTCATGCCTACTGGACTCTTCTACCCTTTTATTTTATATGAGTCCACTTGTCATTGTAGCGTACTTGCACTGTTTGCCTCTGTCCCTTTTATGACACTTTTATCGAACTAAAGAATCGAGTCACCTTTATATAATGGTAAAAATGGCGTTATTTTTGGTAATAACTTATCAGTAATCTTTCCGACGCGTTGCTATTCTTTGTATTAAGTGTTAAAAATGAAATATCTCTACATCTTACCATGATCACTTTCTTTTCGTTTCAGTTTTAGTCTTTAAAGTTCACACCATTGAAACAGATATACCGGAGAAGTGTAGAACCAGTAGGGGAAGCAGTTTAATCAGGGTCTTTACATTTTTATATTCAACCAACGGGCTTGTATATCATACCCTTTTACAACTAAGCAGAGTGAATTACTATCTACTTACAGTCAACTCTCGATATCTCAAAGTTCATCTCAAACTACTCGGATATCTAAAAGTAAATTTTCTGGCCCCAGAAAATTTACTTTGAGATACCAGTAGTTTGTAATAGCAGGGGTTGAAATGCAAAGAAAAAATAGGTAATGTGTGCAAACTACATTCTTTGATATAAGGAGGTACTTTGAGATATCAGTGGTTGATCTGTATTTAAGCAAGAATATTGCACAGAGTTATTACAGTATTATAAATAAACCCCAAAAGCACCTGTGATAGCTTCAAATTTCATACTTCTCACTTGGCAGAGCGCTATTACTATGAATTCAACTTCCCAGTCCAAAGTTCATATTTCATACATCATTTTTCACAATTTAGAGCTCACGTTTCATACCTCACAGATCCTATTTTGTGTTTTCCAATTCCTGGTTCACACTTCACATTTCACTGTTGATATGTCACACTTTCATGCGTTCTGATTCCAACTTGATACTTAAAGATATACGCCCTCAATGTTTCTATTACATTTTAAATTTCTCACGAAAAACTATACCTTAAGCATAATAATGGTCGCCAGTAAAAGAACTTTTATCTGCCAGATTTATAATTTGTGATGGTCACTGTAGGATAATTTAATAAAATAAATAAATTGGCGGGAATGGCGACCCGCCATTCCCGCCAAAAATGAAGACTGGATACGTCCAGCAATCAAAGTTAATCAGGGTAAAGTTATATCATGTTGAATCGGCCTCAGACAGTTATTGGCTGAAAAGAACTCAAGTGCACGGATTAGAGGTTAATGCTAATTGTTAAGTTATTTACTCCACCGTATGAACTATGAATTTTAGTGAAGTTTGAATTATGACGTATCAGGTGTAAGATATGAAATATGAGAGTATATTAGTATGAAGTGTGAAGTCTGGAATGTGAAGTGTCGCTATGTTTTAGTGCGGAGTTATAATTCAGTGCCGGTGAAAGTCAGTTAACATTGGTCTTTGGCAGTGGATATGATAGAACTGACCTGATCTGTCCTTGTAATGGTTCAGAGCACTTTTTTTCGAACCTCATTATATTTCATCCCTTATTTGTCGTAGACATATCAGAGCAGGCATGACCTGCATCCGGGTTTTTATTGTATGGGGGATAATAAACACAATCTACCATTTGTGAAAAGAAACAGTTTTAAAATGACGTTTTATGAATACAAACTTTATTTTGGCTTCGTTTCCTTTTTAATTTAATCGCCGTTATTTGCGGATCTACGTGTTTTATTCAATATTAACGAATGACGAAAAGTGTATTTGCAAATTTCACGACCCGTTTGAGCAGCCGTAAATCAGGCGCACTCGAGATTTCCGATCGTGTATTTAAAGGTCTAGTATGAAAGCCATAACCGTACCGCGCTTTCGGTCTGCCGCACCTTCGACAATTATCTTTTTTAAAGATGTTTCTTGTCTTATTAGACTACAAATCTGAGTATTTGCTAGTCGTATATGCCCTATAGCTCCATGTGACATATTAGAAAAAAAGATGAGAATGCAGGCTATCGTCGTGCGAATCCAGTCTGGCCACAGGCGTTTCAAGACAGAAATGCTATATATAATCATTGGCGACTCTAAAATGATAGTATGCTGTCATTATAGAATACAGGCTTTTCCATTTTAACATACCTCTATAAATGCTTAATATAATATGCAAAGTATGATATGTAATCTAAGACATCATCATAATCTTAATATGATTTAAAATTGTGCCAATCACAAAATGCATCGATATTCTATTTTGATATGAACTGCCACTACAAAATCATTTATATTAAAAATAAATACGAGGCGTTCTTACCTTTCCATTTCCATACATATCTGCAAAACTTTTGTTTTAGTTTCTTATTTTAAATATGTCTTGCAAGGCCTTAAAATATGACTTGCAAGAACTTGATTCACAAAACAAAGTGAAATCACAGGACGCGTTTCTTCATCCGCGGTGAGGAATCCGAGTGCTTGAATTTTAACCAAGAAACACGGTCAGAGATAAAAGACCATAGGTATATTCGGCCAGCGAAGAGTCAGTCTGTTCAGCTTGCGCATTTGAGCACTCTGAGATATTTTGATCCACAGACTGTATGATTCTGATTAGTCTGCGTGAATATATATGCCAATGTGAGTTTAGCCTGAATATGAATGCCCTAAGGCAGGTTTTGCTTTGCTGATCTTGTGGCCATAATTTACGGATCGGTTCTATTACCTTACAGAATATGCGAAATTAGAGCTCCTCGAGGGCTGATAAGTTTTGTATTTCACTATAGTTTTCCTCAGGATCTAGAGGTTGCCTTTACGAACGAGGAAGACTCTGATCAGACTGCGCCAATGGGCAGGCTGATCTGAATCTTCCTGTTCAAACAAGCCGCGAGTTCTTATTTCTTTTTTAAGTTTTAAAAAGTTCTTATCCTGGTTAGGCCTTAATTTATTGCCCCTGCAATGCTTTTCACTGTCTATTTCAATATTGTGATTGCAAATAAATATTTCTTTTTATAGCCCAGTAGCACAAACACTTTAAATGAAAAGTTAAGTATTTGAAAAGTAGGCATTTGATACATTAGTACTATCAATATGTAGTTTGATAGTTTCTTTCGACTGTCTTTTCTCTGTTTCTTATGAGCCGTGTCGTGAGAGTGAAAAGGTATCTTACAACCAGCGAAAACAACAACAACAAGAAAAAAAAACATCTCGATAAAGTTTTCAGAGTGTGGAGAATGCACAGACGGTATGAGAATTCGCTTTCTGCCGATCATGATGTTTCCTTTCTTCTGTCGTGACTTATTCTGTATCTAAAGGACATGCAATACATGTGAGCATATACATTTCTTCATTACAAAAAAAAACAACAACAAAAAACAAACAAAAAAACAAAAAACAAAAAAAAAACAATAGTTAAATGACTGTCTTAGAGCTTAATTCTTAACATTTTATGTTATTGAAGAGAATATTTATCAAATTCATATACCATAACGAAGCTGATAGTTGTCATTCAACCAAAATGAAAATTAATTATGCCGGCCTGCCACTAATTTCGACAAATTGCTAACAGGGTCACTGAAACCATAAAAATTGCCTGATCGATACCACAGAAATTTAAAGTAAGATCAAGAAAACAGATACCCATTTTTGTTTTACTTTTATAACAGTGTTTATGTCGTACATAAAGAAGTTATTACGTTGGAATCTACATAAGCTCAAAGCTTAGCATTTGTACGTCCTGAAATTGGAAGATCAATATAAGAAGCCCGTCACAAAACATGAAATTCCTGCTGCATTAAAACTCCGTCACGTAACTGAAAATAGCCATGAAATTGCAAGACCAGCAATTAGAAGCCCGAAACTATTTAAATCGAAAGACCTGCAGTTAGAAGCCCGTCACAAAACTGAAAAACTGGCAATGAAATGGAAGACCTGCATTTACACAGGGTAAAATCGATTCCGCTAGTTTTCGCTTCCTGCAGAGACTGTACATTATATTTGGCTTCCGCCGAGACTGTCCGCGATCTCTTGCTTCCTGCCGAGACTTCTGTACATGATAAATGGCTTCCTGCAGAGACTGTCCGCTGTCCGCGTGATTCTGCTTCCTGCCGACATTCTCGGCAGGAAGCAGAGTCACGCGGACAGTCTCGGCAGGAAGCCAATTTTCGAGGACAGTAGTCCCTGCAGGAAGCAAGAGTTCGCGGACAGTCTCTGCGGAAGCCAAATATGATGTACAGTCTCTGCAGGAAGCGAAAATTGGCGGAATCGATTATACCCTGAGATTTAGAAGCCCGTAACACAACCGAAAGACTAGCCATGAAATTGCAGGACCGTCACTAAACCGAAATAGTACCCATGCAATTGGAAGACCCGCATATAGAAGTTTTGGACCCCCAAAGTATACTCCTTCAAGATGTACCTGAGAAGGTGCAGAAAAGGGTGGCTAGATCTATAACATGACACTTGGAGTATGGCTGGCATTCAGGAGAAACTCAAGTTGAATCTCTGAAAAAGAGGAGGAAAGATATAGTAGACCCACAATGCCTTACAAAGGTCTGAAGGGTACAGCCAGTATACCCATAAATGGCGTTGTTCCCCAAAGCTGGCGTACCAGAAATCATCGTTAAATTTCATTTCAGACCCCACTGACTGGGACTGTCATTTACAGTCCAGTTTTTCCCCCGACTATTAGAGATTGGAATTCCCTTATTTCTGCTGCTGAGCGTGCAGAGGACTCAATTACCAAGTTTACTTCCATGATTACAGGTCCTGGTAAAAGATTGTCCTTGGATGTCTGAAACTCAGATGTCTGTTAGGAAATCAGAAGATTAGCATCTTTGTATATAGTCTGTCATAAAGCCGTAAGAGTAGCATTTAGAAGTACATCTGAAGCTGGAATACGGGGTTTTAGAAGTTCGTCATGAAGCTGACAGATTAGTATTTAGAAGTTCAATATAAAGCTGTAAAACTACAGCCAACTCTCGATATCTCGAACACTGATATCTCAAAGTATCATATTATATCAAATAACATAGTTTGGGCACATTTCCTAGTTTTATTTTCATTTCAACAACAGAAAATTTACTTTGAGATATCGGTAGTTTGGGATGAACTTCGGCTTTCAGATATCGAGAGTTGACTGTAGATACATGTATTAGAAGTCCCTCATAAAGCTGGAAGAATAGTATATAAAGGTCCGCCATGAAGCAGAAAGACTTGTTATTAGAAGTCCGTCGTAAAACCGGAAGAGTAGTTAGAAATATGTCATGAAGCTGGATGACCAGTATTTAGAAGTCCACCATGAAGCTGAGCGAATGGCTATTAAAAGTCCGGTAAAAAGCCGGAAGAGAAGTAGTTAGAAGTAAGTAAAAAAATGGACGTCTAACATAGAGATGTCTGTTAGGAAGTTGGAATTAGGTTTGCATCTAGCAGTCTGTCATAAAGCCGGAAGAGTAGTATTCAGAAATACATCTGAAGCTGGATGACTAGTAATTAGAAGTTCTTCATGAAGCTGGAAGTCTAGACGTTCGCCATAAAGCTGGCTGACTGGTTATTAGGCATCAATTATGAAGCTGGATGACTAGTTATTGGAAGTTCTTCATGGAGCTGGAAGACACGACTAGTTATTAGAAGATCGTCATGACGGGAGAAGACTAGTTATTAGAAGTTCCTCGTGAAGTGGAAGACTGACTATTAGAAGTCCATCATGAAGCTTTTAGAAGTCTAGATGTCTAGTTATTAGAAGTCCTTCATGAAGCTGGAAGACGAGACGTTCGTCATAAAGCTGGAAAACTGGTTATTAGACGTCAATCATGAAGCTGGGAGACGAGTTATTAGAAGTGGAAGACAAGACTGGTTATTAGAAGCCAGTCAATACGGTGGAAGACTAGTTACTAGATGTCCGTTAAGAAGCTGGAAGATAAGTAATTAGAAGTCCATTATAAAGCTGGAAGACTAGTTATTAGATGACCGTCATGAAGCTGGACGCCTTCAGAAGTTCGTCTTGGAGCTATAAAACTGGCTACTAGAAGTCCGTCATGAAGCTTGAAGATTAAACTTTGGAGTGAGTGAGTGAACTCGGGTTTAACGTCCCACCAACAACGAGGTCATATGGAGACGGGACCTCGGTTTATAGTCTCATCCGAAAGACCGGAGAAGCGAGGGATCGATCTTGCGACCCCTAGATTGATAGTCTGGAGTGTTATCCACTACACTACAGCCGCTCCTTTAAAATTTGGAAGTCTAGATGTCTATCATGAAGCTGGAAATGTAGCAATTGGAGATTTCTCATAAGACCGGAAGTTTAGCATTAAGAATATAGAAGTCATTTATGAAGCTGTCTAATACTAGACGGACGTACAGTCATTTGACCTATTCCGACGCATGTTTTAGTCGACCGTGCGCTACAGTCTAAATACACTGTCATTTTTTAATTTATTTGTGTCATTAAATAAATAAAAGCCTCTTGTTTAAGGCACTTTGTTTGGGTTCACAAACTATTTGAGGAAGATAGGGAAATCTGACGACAACCAGACGTTGTCTTTTATCCTGTTTCGACGCACCTTCTTTTATTCCGGTGGACCTGTAAATTTTTTACAATACATCTAAAGAACCGCCGAGGGGCGCCCCAAAAGTAAACTGTCGGATTATTGCTAGCTCGATGAAAGATGATTTTATGCAAACAAATGTTTATTTGACATAATTGATTATTTAAAACATCTGATTATGCACACGGTTTCACTGAAAAATTATTTCGGTGATTCAGTGCCCGTAAGTACAATGTTTGATATTTTTCAAGATTCTATGATAAATGCCAATTCAAAATTAGGCCTTATGGAGTTTTACTTACATTATTCAAATTGCATGACGTGAATGCAGCACTAATATGGATTTTAGAACTCAGAGACATTCCCCAAATATACCATCCGCCGGAATAGGCTAAATGAGCTAATAAATTAAAATTTCAATAAACCTAAGTAACGGATTTTATTTCATTTTGATATTTATCGGTTTAGATAGCTAATAAAATGAGCAATCGACAGACATATAGGTTTACGACATATTTGTTTACACAAATATTGTCTGACCCTATTTTCACAGTTGGCCTGAAAACATCTGTCATTTTTCTTGTTAAATATGCATTACCAGCCACATTTAAATTCAGTTTTCCGTATCTTTGATTGATAAATGAGATCCTTACTATATGTGGGTTTGACAAATAAATATTGAAAGTAATTACCTAAAAATCATTTCGCTTCTAGCTTGTTTCGTTGCAGAGAAAGAAACAGGATACACCGGAATAGGTGAATCCACCGGAATAGGTCAAATGAATGTACTGGATGGACTTCTACATACTTCACGTTTTCTTATTTCAAACTTCCAAATTCAATTTTACCCAAACTTACGTTGCAAAGAGTTTTTAATAACACCAATATCGTAACTTCATGTATGTGACGTCTGCTTCTTTATCCTGGCTTTGAACTTCAGTTACATCCATTCATCAAAATAACAGCTTTACGACTGTCAGAGTCAGGAATTTTAGACCTTTTTGATGTCGAACAAGTAGAAGTATGAAGTCACGAGGCTGAGGGCAGGATTTAGAAAGCAGGAAAAACTCGAAATATAAACCCGGATTAAAGTTGGAAGTCAGAAGTAGCTTGAGAAGTTGTGCAAACTTTGAAGTCGTAAAACGGGATACCAGACATTAAAACTTACATTAAGATGCCACGAAAGTGTAAGTCATATATTAAGCATTAAGTGCGATGCCAAAAAAATTGCATTTTTTTTCTAATGTTTCTAAAAGATGGCGCCATTGCACAAATGCGACTTTGTCTCAGGGAAATAAGGTACCATTTTACGTGAAACACGTTAATTATTAATATTTATTCATTGCATTTCCCCGATAAGTATCAGCGACATTTGACAAAGTTGAATAACATTTTCTATTTTCCTGAGGTAAATTAAGGTTTAACTCTATTAAAATCAATTTTATTTTTAAGACACAATGGCTTAATATGTTAGTAACTGACTAGGACGTGTTATTTGGGTATCAAATATTTTAATGACATTAAATTAAATAGCATGTGTACCGCCTATTTTTCACTCAATATAATCAAAATATACTTCCTTTTGCATAAACAAAATCTTGAGGTATTTGGCCGTAATTTTATCGACCCATATCGCATATCAACAAGAACGTTACAGAAACGACATAACAAAACGAAAAAATTGTGTGTGTGTGTGTGTGTGTGTGTGTGTGTGTGTTTGGTGGTGGTGGTGGTAGGAGAGGTGGGGGATGGGGAGGGCGAAGCTGGTGATCTACGAAAGTGATTATAATGTATACTTTATTCTACCACAGAATACTCGTTACTGTCGACATAGAAAGCTTGAGAAAAAATACACTATCAAACAATCGATCCCCCGCTTCTTCGACTTTAAACCGAGGTCCCGTCTCCGTGTGATCTAGTTGTTGCTGGGACGTTACACTCACTACCAAACATCAATCACAGGTATACACTTTCTCCCTCTACTCACACTGGTCTGGCATTCAACACAGGTAACGAAGACAACGTACAAGGAACCTGCTTGTTCTGCTCATCAGGATAAGTTTGTTTCAGAAGTATAGTCTCACGGACCATCCGACCCCTTACTCTTTAAATAGGACTCAAAAGTTTTACTGAATTGTTATGCATATTCAAGAAATGCTTGAAAATAATTTTGGGCTACAACGACCAGCCAACGAATTGGTGAAAAACCTTATTCAAGCACTGCATTTATACTAGACGGAATTTCTTCGAAAATCTGGTCTGACTATGAGGTCTAGTAAACTGCCGGGTCCGTAAGAATGATAGTTTGAAATTAATGTAAGAAGTATGCGAAACGATCGTGTTTTAAAGTACGTTGCCTCGTTGCCTGTGTTGAATGCCAGACCAGCGTGCTACTGAAGTAAGGCGTTTTCACACAGGCTTACAAGAAAACTCGGATCGGACTCCGCATAAGCTGCTATATCCTGCTATAAGACTTCAGGGCATTCTTCTAAAAATAAGAGCAGTAACTCCAATAACACCGATACAGATAGGTTCCCTATAGTTAGTAAACTTGCAGCTGTGCCTCTAATACGCAATACTTCACGCTTGCATAGAATACTGGTAGTATCTACAGAATTATGTTCTGGCTCATCTTCGCAAGGCAAGGGTACTAAGTCCACTTTGTTCCTTACGTATGCAAGGAACAAAGTGGACTTATTACCCTTGCCTTGCGAAGAGTACGTACGAAGCAAAAACGACTAAGCTCCCTTGGCTTGCGAAGATGGTTCTGGCTAAGACTGACTAGGGATGCAATGATGTCAAATATATCTTTGATCGGATTCCTAGCAGGGTTTTTTTTTTGCTTTAGGTAGTCTTATTTTGAAGCAATATTAAGCGCACAAGGTGGGTGGAAAGAGAGTCAAAGAGACAGCCAGGTACTAGACCGCGGACTAAATCGAACTAAGTCACCTCGGACAATTCACTTCGAAGTAAGGAAACAAAAAATCCACTGACCTACAATGGGAAAAATCTTGCCAAGCTAGAAGCTACATTGGTCAATGTATCTTACTGAAACTTTATACTTTATTACTATTATTAGCTTTTAAAATAATAACATTATTATTATTATTAATGCAATCTCATAAAGCTACGCAATTTAGATCTATCGAACCGTTACTATACAGTAATGGCCCCTCGCTTATATTGCAGAAAGCTTGTTCGCACAAAAAAAAAAACTTTTTTTCGACAGATTTTCCTAAAGTTTATAAAGAAGTCCGATTTTTAGCCAACTCGAGCAATTCATTACAGCTATTATCGTCCAGAAAATGATCAATACAACAGCTGAGTACAACAGGCGAGATAAAACTTAATATCGCCCTGCCACTTCACCCAATGTCAGTTTGCCCCTACCTAAAATTCATAATTGATAAAAAGAACCATGTCTCGTGTGTGAAATGCAGAAAGCAATGCCAAGGGATCAGAACATGAATATTTCATAAGGCCGGTCTCTGTTTTATTTCACATCGAAGCAGCGTCATGGGAAAATATGTTTTATGTCGTATCTGACCTGTGAATGCTCAGACCAGCCTGCACATACGTGCAGTCTGGTCAGAGGATCCACAACCCTCTCTGGTAATAGCTGGTCCTACAGTAAAGAGTTTTAAAAACGCGAATTGCGCTGACAAGTTCAGAGTCCGGGGTGGCAAACTGCCCCAAGACAGGTTTACGCACCACCTTTTATCCCAATATATTGTAGCTAGAATTCGCTTTAACACGAAACAAAACGAGCCAAAAAATCTCTAAAATCAAAGCTGCAGCTAGTAAGGTTCTTATGATAATTCTGAGATAAATTTAGTTTAATAAAATAAAACAGTTCTGTTCCTATAAAAAATCGGTTAAATCTTTCTTAGACTGATCAAACCATCAAATTTCTTAGCATCTCAACAATGCTAGCAGACAAGGCTTTGATAACACTGTGTGGAAACGCAGTTTTTTGTCCCTAGATGCTATACAGTTTTCTTACATACACGTTGAACAGTTTGTTTCCCGACATGTTTTACGCTTCGTCTCCCTACAAGTTATACATTTCGTTTCCCTACATGTGATAGCTTTTTGTTTCCCTACATGTTATAGATTTTTGTTTCCCTACATGTTAAACATTTTTGTTTCCCTACATGTTATATATTTTGTTTCTCTACAAGTTATACATTTTGTTTCCCATAAATGTTATATATTTTGTTTCTCTTCATGTTATAGATTTTGTTTCTCTACAAGTTATATATTTTGTTTCCCTACAAGTTATACATTTTGTTTCCCTACATGTTAAACATATATATATATACATGTTATATATTTTGTTTCCCTACATGTTATATATTTTGTTTCCCTACATGTTATATATTTTGTTTCCCTACATGCTATACATTTTGTTTCTCTACATGTTATATATTTTTGTTTCCCTACATGTTATATATTTTGTTTCCCTACATAATATATATTTTGTTTCCCTACATGCTATACATTTTGTTTCTCTACATGTTATATATTTTGTTTCCCTACATGTTATATATTTTGTTTCCCTACATGTTATATATTTTGTTTCCCTACATGCTATACATTTTGTTTCTCTACATGTTATATATTTTGTTTCCCTACATGTTATATATTTTGTTTCCCTACAAGTTATATATTTTGTTTCCCTACATGTTATAGATTTTGTTTCCCTACATGTTATATATTTTGTTTCCCTACATGCTATATATTTTGTTTCCCTACATGTTACATATTTTGTTTCCCTACATGTTATATATTTTGTTTCCCTACAAGTAATATATTTTGTTTCCCTACATGTTATATATTTTGTTTCCCTACATGTTATATATTTTGTTTCCCTACAAGTTATATATTTTGTTTCTCTACATGTTATAGATTTTGTTTCCCTACATGTTATATATTTTGTTTCCCTACATGTTATACAATTTGTTTCCCTACATGTTATATATTTTGTTTCCCTACATGTTATATATTTTGTTTCTCTACATATCGCACATTTTGTTTCCCTACATGTTATATATTTTGTGTCCCTACATGTTATATATTTTGTTTCTCTACATGTTATATATTTTGTTTCTCTACATGTTATATATTTTGTTTCTCTACATGTTATATATTTTGTTTCCCTACATGCTATATATTTTGTTTCCCTACATGTTATATATTTTGTTTCCCTACATGTTATATATTTTGTTTCCCTACATGTTATATATTTTGTTTCCCTACATGTTATATATTTTGTTTCCCTACATGTTATATATTTTGTTTCTCTACATATCGCACATTTTGTTTCCCTACATGTTATATATTTTGTTTCCCTACATGTTATATATTTTGTTTCTCTACATGTTATATATTTTGTTTCCCTACATGTTATATAATTTTGTTTCCCTACAAGTTATATATTTTGTTTCCCTACATGTTATATATTTTGTTTCTCTACATGTTATATATTTTGTTTCCCTACATGTTATATATTTTGTTTCTCTACATGTTATATATTTTGTTTCCCGACATGTTATAGATTTTGTTTCTCTACATGTTATAGATTTTGTTTCTCTACATGTTATACATTTTGTTTCCCGACATGTTATAGATTTTTGTTTCCCTACATGTTATACATTTTTGTTTCCCTACATGTTAAACATTTTGTTTCCCTACATGTTATACATTTTGTTTCCCTACATGTTGTGCATTTTGTTTCCCTACAAGTTGTGCCTTTTGTTCCCCTACATGTTATACATTTTGCTTCCCTAAATCTTATACATTTCGTTTCCCTACACGTTGTACAATTTGTTTCCCTACATGTTATATATTTTGTTTCCCTACATGTTATACATTTTGTTTCTCTACATGTTATATATTTTGTTTCCCTACATGTTATACATTTTGTTTCTCTACATATCGCACATTTTGTTTCCCTACAAGTTGTACATGACTATAAAACTTCATTTTGCTTCCCTAGAATTACCCCAAATATATAAATCAGTCCAATAAAATTCTGCTATAAGATGGAGTTTTCCATTCTAAAGCAATCCCAAAATCTAGATCCGTCTTATAAGACGGATCTAGATTTTGGGATTGTTTTGGAAGAGAAAACTCTCAGTCTTATAACTGAAAAAGTACGGTACATGAAGTTTAAATTAAATTATTGAATTATTCAATATTGTTATTTCTTTATTCTCTACAAAGGCTATTAAAGAAAAACGAATGTTTAATTGATTAAAATCTCCTATCTATAATGAAATCTGAAGCAGATATGATTCGAACAATTATGGATGACACCCCAATTAATCTTCACTTATCCCGCAAACTGAAAATAGTTCATAATAAATATATACCAGTTATCATACCAAATCAGAAGCCATCGAAATGAGTAAGTAAATTTCAGATTTCGTTTTACGCCGAAGAAGCATCTTAAAGAAATATAAAGCTGGAAGTAGGCGCAACGTGATTAGCATTGATTGATGACGTCACTGTAATTAACCTTTGACCCGATTGTCTTAGCAGCGATAACGTTAATCAATGAAAGCAATTAACAAGGCACGCAATGTGTCTTCTGATGAAAGTTTTATTACGTCTAAGATAATGATGATCTGTTTCAAGAAATAATTCAAAGAAATACAGCCGTGATCTTTTGATCATTTGGCAACGCGAGTTATTCTCCAAGAGGGGACAAGAGGAATCAGTGTTAAGTATAACCATTTTGGAATAAATATGACTTCAACCCGGCATCTGTTGGTATGCTAAATTTTAACATAACTTTAATGTTAAAGTTCTCAGCAAAACAAAGAAGCTAAACTTGCTACAAAATAACCGAAGACAGATGGTAAATTATGACATTTAGAAAAGAATGGCAAATAATAGAATGGCAAATAACCATAGAAACCACTCAGTAATAACGCAGAAGAACTTGGAAGATGACAACACCAAGGAAGGTCATGAGAATAGCAGATATTCTGACGGAGAAAGGATACAGAGTTGGTCAACAAATAGGTGAGGGAACATATTCAAAAGTGAGATCAGTTGAGCGAACATCAGACGGACAAACATGCGCAGTGAAAATTGTCGACAAACTGAAGGCCAGAAAGGACTATCTACAGAAATTTATGCCAAGAGAACTTGGCATCATATTAAAGCTAGATCACGAAAATATCATCAAAACATATGAAATCATTAAGACACGTGATTTTGTGTTCCAGATTATGCAATACGGAGAACAGGGAGATTTGTTACAAATCATTCACAAACGTGGACCATTTCCAGAGGAGAGAGCAAAAGAGATATTTAAAGACATTTGTAAAGGAATTCAATACCTTCATGATAAAAACATAGCTCACAGAGATCTAAAATGTGAAAATATTTTATTTATTGACGATGGGCATGTAGTAATAAGTGACTTTGGATTTGCGCGCGCATTCGATGCTTCAGACGACATTATGTGCAAGACTTTTTGTGGCAGCACCGCATACGCTTCTCCGGAACTACTTCATGGACTTCCGTATAACCCGAAAATTAACGACATCTGGAGTCTTGGAATTATTTTGTATGTCATGATGTGCGGAGGAATGCCATTTGATGACACGAACATTAAAGCAATGGTGGGTAAACAAGTCTCGAAAGATATTCAGTTTCCATCTCGCTTGAAGGGGAAAATTAGTCCACCTCTGATTTCACTCATGTTGCAGATTTTAGAACCTGATATAGCCAAACGTTTGACTATTGCCAATATTTTGTTATCTGAATGGCTAGGAAGCTGACCCTATACGGATTCTGAGTCCATGGTTGGGGAAAAGGAAAAAAAAACAGAAATCGACGTAGAAATTTAAGAACGATGGTTTATCATATGCAATAAATCATACTATTCAAAGGAATTATAAACATTATAATTCATTTGTTTGTCTAATTTGGGCAGTCAGTTAAACATCATCTGTGCATAACTTTAAAGGTAGGTTCCTGGACTAGCGATAACAATTATGTCCACAAAATAATTTCGTCTTTTTCTGAGCAGTATTGAATTCTCTTATTTTTCTGAATTTGTTGCTACTGAGAAACTCGTCAGACGTTGAAGAAAATAGTCGTTTTCCCTTTTGGTTTATTTTCTTTCGTTGGAATTCCAGTTCTAAAAATAACTATGTTTATTATGTCTATAAGTGCGCGATTTCTGATGCCATTCTCCAAAGGTCAATTTTCCCTTGGCGTGAGCTCTCCTAGAGGTCCTGGCATGGCGGATGGGTTAAAACTATCCCAAAATGCAATGCAGCATGACGTCAGCTGCGTTATCTATTTTTGGCGCGATCTAAAAATAGCGCTAACTGGTGTGCGAAGCAGAGTTAGGAAATCCCTTGCAAAGCAACTTTTCTAATATTTTTTTGATTTACACTTTTTAGTGAAACTTATTCATTCCCTTTTATAAGTGTTTTCCAACAACTTGGATGAAAGATCATCAAAATTATGATACATTCCAAAGTACAGGAACCTACCTTTAATATCATATATTTGCCTTTGAAAGCATGCATATCGTTGTAAAAATGAGCAACATGCACCGTGTGGTAAAGAGAGAGAGATCCAAGCAAACATCTTCAGAACGACGGATACAATATTGCTTTCAACCGACCAGCAGTCGGATTTACGTTTGTGCAGCTATAGTGAGCCGTTCTAAGTGAATGCAATTGCGGTTTTATGCCGTTGGAACATTTTAGACGTAAACCTCAATTGTTTCGACCTTCAATTCATAATTCATGAAATGAGCCATTCCTTGATTTGAAAACAGATGACAATTCGAAAATGTTTTGTAAAAAAAATGTTTGCCTTCCTGGCATGGGCTTGTACGTATATCTGGCAAACAGATCTAAACGCAGTGGGCATAAACTTTGTTGACAACAGCAAGAACAGATCCAGGAAATGATCCTGCGGGCTGAAGCGGTCTCGGCAAATATGGTTCGGGTGAAGCAGAACTATTATATTAGATAACAATACAACTAGAATCAGTCCGAAGACAACATCTTTGCTGATCGTCTGCCTTGCAGACCATCAGAAAAAAATACTGTTCTGAGGACAGACTTGTCCGTACCACATCCTGACTTGAGGAAAATTCTGAGAACTGCTACGAGTAAAGTTATTTATTCTATAAGCGTCAAAGTAGTGTAAAATAAAATGCCATGGGCCACATGTCACTCGACGTTTGACTGAAGTCGAAACGGGGGCATCGCAAAAATAGCACAGTGAAACATCTGATACCTCATGCTCATGTTCAAGTCAAAGTATTACAAAGATGCGGCAGGAGTTGCAAACACGATGTCTCAGTCAGCAAGGGCCATAATCCTGCCAAAAATAGTCCATTTGCCATAACTTCTATATGAGCAAAGAAACGAAATGCTACCTAGTCTCTCTCAGTTCTGTCATGTATCCATGGAAGTGCTGTTGTTTGGGGGATAGTTCATTGTCAGTGGATGTTAATAAACAAATACAGACTATATTTGTAGCTGTAAAGAATTACATCAGGGATTCTAAAAGATTTCAGTGTGTTCTCAATAATGCTCTTGCTCTTTTATCCTTTCTTTCCGATTATCAGTCAATTACTGTCTCCATATGTATTCTATGATCTTTTCTGATTACACAATTCTTCAGTGACTTTTTTGGATGAAATGACAAAATTTGGAGCTAAGCATTAGATGATTTGTTGACATTTTGGAAGTTAGCATCTAAACTTATATATCCAACCCTGTGACCTATGCCCGGCCGGGTTTTCCTTCTGTATTCTGCTCCATCTCATGTTTTCTCTCTCTTTTTTTAATCCATTCTTTGTATTATAGGATTTATTTTCTGAATTTATGGAATTTTCAGTATTCCCTTTTACTACGATTTATTATTTAGTTTTCACCAGTGTACAAAATAACTTAAAAAACATGTGGCCTGCCTATATTTTGAACAATGTAACTTGCTTTAGGGGAAAAATTCTATAAACATTTTGCTTCCATTCCAATTCAGTTAACTTTATTGTAGCACTTATACGTTGCATGTCAGTTGAAGTTATGAATAAAATATGTTTTAAACTAAAGATAGTCCGGTCAAAATACCAAAACCACATGCACATCTCCATAATTATCATATAAAGACAATAAGCATGATTTCAAATCAATCCAGGGAATAATGTAGAGCTGCAGACACAAGACAGATTTTGATTGATTGATTTGATGCTTAACGTCCACGGTTAACAGCGATGGTCATGTTGGGATGGTCAGTTAACCTAACCACACTATTCCTGGGCAGGCTTAGACCTCCTAAGCGGTTAACCAGTACTAAGTGCACATACTTTCGCCAGTAACTGACAACTGCCCTTCTTGAATCAGCGGAAGGAGAAACGAAAGTATGTGGCCAGACCGGGTTTCGAACCCAGGACTTCTACCACGTAGAAAGAAAATAATTCTGTAAATAATGGCCGTAGCATTAGCCAATCATTATTAGAATCATCAACACATCAAATATACTAATGTAAGCAAGGCCGTAACTCCGTCAAACATGGCCAGATCTAAAAGTAAAAAGCATCATATAAAGACAATCTATCTAATTTTAAATCATTCCATTGAAAGATGTAGGAGGAGTTGCGGGTACAAAATTTCGGACGGACGGAAGAAATGACGGACTCACTAACGGACATACACGCACGAGGGCCATTTAGCACCCCCTCGCCCCCGCCTGCGCCGGGTGACAAAAAGAGCAATGATCTTGAACGCTGATATCTCAAAGTTCATCATCATATGTTAAAGAATATACTTCGGGCACGTTCCCAATTTTCATTTACATTTCAAATACTGTTATCTCAAATTAGGGGCCTACCGGTATCTCAAAGTTAAGTACATTTGAAGGTGGATAATTTGGGTGAGGGATAGAAGAAGAACGCTAAAGAATCGCAAACTGCGTTACCTTTCTGCCGACATTGCGACCATAACACCGATGAATATGGTCCCCAAATTTTAAATGTTATCAGTTTATTTCATGACTGGCAACTGTCTTGGATAACACAATGAGTTGACGTCTAATTAGAAATCCTTCAGAAAATAAGACCGAAAATTCGTCTTGTTTGATGTCGTTGGTGATTGTACAGCTTCTGATTTCGGAGCAGCCTTGGTAGCACATGCTTCACTTCTTTTTCTGTACAAGTTCAACTGAAACATCCACTTTCTGGAAAATACGCAGCCAGCACCCGTTGAAAGCATATTAACATACTACTTACTTCTGGTTAACTATGTTTTCAAGGCTGCTACGAAACGAAAAAGAGCTGTTACGAAACGAAAAAGTCATAGTTCCCAAACGACCTTGCCATCGTGGCTAAATTAAAACAAATTTTGTTTAGCCACTATGACCAGGTCGTTTGGGAACTATGACTCTTTTTCGTTTCGTCACAGCTCTTTTTCGTTTCGTAACAGCCCTTGTATGTATAGTTAACCAGGGATGCTACTGGCCGGTCCATCTGTGTGTGTTCACGTTCAGCTTTGAAGCTAGTTAATACAGAGATAGCTTTGCTGGTGGTCTGACAGCGAGTTGCCATATGAGACGGAATTTCTGACTGGGTTTTAATCATGGAATAGACTGGGTATTGGGGGGGGGGGGGGGGGGGGTTAGAGGCTCTATCTCTGGGTATGTGTTAAGTTTTGGAGATGAGATATTAGGTCTTAAAAATATGGATAAAATAAGACAATACGTACCAAATGCGCCGCCACATAAAATCCTGGTTTCTTATAACACCTTTAAAAACGCTATTTTTGATTAGAACTTTGTAAACAATTAGTAAAATCTTAACTAATGATCTACAATACATTTATGCAGTGCAAAAGATTTAAACTTTTCACTCTGAAATACGTAATCCACTTAAAATTTTATTCAGCTACTTCAGATGGATTAAAAATGACACATGCAGGTGTAAAGCCTGTTTTTAGATCATGAACAATAATTTTTGAAACGGATTTTTAGACTTCCTATGACGTTGTAATAAATGTTGTCAGGAGAGGAATTTCAGTTATCCCAACAAATCCTATGTTTAAAGTAAACAGTGTAGATCATGATCAGACGCCGCAAACGCGGCGTCTGATCTGGGCCTACACTGTTTTTCAATGTCCCTTTTATATATCTAAAGGCATTAATGGTTTATATCGCACCAAGATTACTCAGGATGCAGTATTAGTTAGTACATGCAAGGCCGAAATGTATGAAAACTTTTGCAAGTATACCCTTGCAGAGCGAGAGACATAGCTAAGTACAACAAATGAGATATATAAATTGATAGGTCACATCATAAAGCAATGAAGGCCACCAAAGAGACTTTTCCCAAAAAAAAATGTAGTATAACAATTTCAGACGGGAGTGGACTCGAGAATCTGCTCGCACAACGCGTAGCCATTAGGCAGATTTTAAGTTTTCTGTAAAATCAGGGTCATTCTCTATGCCAACCCTCTTTATATATGAAACATGCAATATGTACACATTTATTCGGTTATAAGATGGAACGTTTTAAGCTTTCAAAAACAATCCCATAAAGCTAGATCCGCCTTTTAAGACGGATCTAGATTTTGGGGATTGTTTTGGAAGCGCAAAACCTATCTAATAACCGAATTACACGCAGCTGAATAACATATTTGTAGTACTTTTTGAGAGAGAGAATACCGTCTTATAGCAGAATATATACGGTACGTATATTGGACGAAAAGTGAAAACTTAGATCTGGGTTTGAGGTTATAAAACTTGAGAATAATCTCAAACTCAAAATAAGCACACTGATTGGCTGCTTCCGAGCATGTGCTCGGAAGCAGCCAATCAGTGAGCATTATTTTGAGTTTGAGAATGCACTCAAGTTTTAAAACCTCTGGGCTGCATATCCGCGCGCGATGGGGTTATGGGCCTCGTTAATTGACAAATGGTGCCTTCGAATATGTTAGGATGGAAGAGTCAACTGGACATAACTCATTTTTAATTCATGTTAAGAAAGAAAACTCATTTCTCTTATTCGAATAGTGTAGACCCTGATCAGACGCCGCGTTTTGCGGCGTCTGATCTGGGTCTGCACTGTTTGGCTGTGTCTCTTTTATGGGACACTGGGCATAAAAGGGTTTAGAGAAAGGGCCTTGTGGCATGTGAGAACAGTCTCACACACATGAACTCGCATGAACTAACATACGAGAGGACTCTGATCAGACTGCGCGGATCTGATACTTCCCTAACTGCACGTATTGACGCGACTCAGATTATATCTTACCACAAAGTTACACGGAGCACTGGTAGCTAGCTATACGTGGGTTAAGCGCTGTCCTGCTGACCTGGCGGTCCTGGATTCGGTTCCCACTGCAGGCGGAAATCTTTACAACAATAAAGGAGGTTCCATTGCACACAGCCTTCCATTATTATCCTCATGACTGAAATACTGTTGAAAAGGATCAGCCACTACGTTACGGTAGAAAACTTCTTCAACCGAAGCTGTAAAGTATTATCTATAGTTGTTTCCCTTCTGTTAGAGCAATACATGTATTTGCCAAAGTGCCGCGGATTGTTTTAGCTGAGCCGTAATACCAATATTTGAAGCTGGCTTGCTAGTTCGAATCCCACTGGAGGGGAATGTTGCACACCGTTAACGAGATCCCATAGACTGTTTCACTGCTATGTTGTATTCAATTCAACATTGTAAGACTGTGAAAGAGTCTACGAGATCCCATTTCACTGTCACCCATCGATCATCTGGCTATGGCCGAAATACTTGAATGGGACCTATTATTTTATTCTAGCATATCTCATAACTTCGCAAGTCGTCTCGACGGTCTCTCTCCATCTGGTTCATTTTCAGCTTCTCTAGTTGTGCACCTGTCCACTCTTTAATATTTGCTTCCTTCCTCTTTTTCTATTTGCCTCTTCTTTTTCCTTTCAATGTGCCCTGAAGGACTGTATATGCTAAGCCAGAAGAGACCTTAGAATGTGACCAAACCACCTTGGTTTCCGTTTGTTGACCATGGTCAGGATTTCCTCATGTTCTCCAGTGGCTACTTCGAGGTTTCTGGGATAATCATCTTCAGTCACGTGGTCCTTGTACGAGATGTTCTCTAACCTTCGGTAGCATAACATCTTGAAGGCCTGTTGTTTTTTTTTTTTTTTTTTTTTTTTTTTTTTTTCTAATTTCGGTGTCAAGGTCCACGTTTCACAGGCATACAGAAAGAAATGACAAGGGAGCGTATCATTTTCACCTTTGATCCAAGAGAAATGTTATCTCTCCGAATTGGCTTCAGCTTTGTTACCGCAGTGCAGTGGTTTGAGAGAACTGCAGGTAGAGAGCCATCATCTGAGACGAATTCTTCGGAGTAATTGAAACATATCACGGTTCCCAACTATTCCTTAATTTGTAGTAAATTGTACGATATTGCTTAACTTGTGCATATTCTTTTCTTTTATTGTGTACTGAAAGGATAAAGGAACGCATGCGCAGGGTAAACCTTTGGGGTTATTGAAGGTTATGTTATTGAATGTTATATGATAATTTTTACAAATCTATTTTATGCTATCTTTTATCAAGTATTTCAGAAATTTTCACTGGATTTTGACAAATAATTCTTGAGTTAGAGTTATTGAAACAATTTGATGGTAACCCCAAGATCGTAAGGTGAAATCAAGCAGTTAAAATAACGATTGGTGCATTTTCATCTGACTCAATTATCCTCCTGTAAATCAGACCATATGTTGCATGTCTGACACCATATACATGTAGTATGGCTCTTGTCATTTAATCCAAAAGAACCTTTCCGGTTTGAAAAATCAAAGTCCATCGGACAACATAATGTACCGCAGAAAATACACGCCTACCAATCGCTCTCATGCGAAACCACGGTTCAGAACGCCAATCCATGAGAGGAGTTTCCGGTTTTGCATTAGGGGAGCCAAAATCGTAAACAAATTTGACATCGGCACAAGGTTTGAGGTATTTATTTTCTCTGAAATCTATTTATGCAAAATATAAGAATGCTATTTTGTCACATATACATTAGTTCTTCGGCACATGAAAGGATAAGCCACATGGCCTTGCATTTTTCCAGATATGCATTTAGTACGGCGGAGCATGTGTTCAAGGTCAATCTCGGCGATATATACATGTAGGGAAAAGTCGCATTCTCTTGCTTGATTTTGAGTCTCTGACCTTGGCAGTCGCAAAGAAGTGAACAGAACTACTGTATGCGTAAATCCAAACATTGAAAGTAAGCTTTCCGTGATGGACAGTTTAGAATTTAGAAAATATACGCAAAAACTTGGCATCGTCAGCCCGGTTCCGCATGAGTTGTAGAAAATCTAAGGAATTTTTATCAAACACAAAAACAGCTACTGAACAATAATTGGACCAAAACTAACTTGAATTCTGTGATATATCATTATTTTATACATTGCAGATGACCTTCTGGCTGTTTTAATCCCCGTTTGTCTGCTTTTGAGGTATGCAAGGGGGTTTGAAAGAGGGTTTGCAATAGGTCATAAAAGACAAACGGGGAATAAAAAACAGCCAGAAAGTAATCTGCAATGTATGAAATAATGATTTATCACAGAGCTCATGTTAGTTTTGATCCAATCATTATTCAGAAGTTGTTTTTGTGTTTGATAAAAATTCCTTATATTTTCTATTATCTCATGCGGAACCGGGCTGACGATGCCAAGTTTTTGCGTATATTTTCTAAATTTTAAACTGTCCATCACGATATACTTACTTCCAACATTCTGATTCACGCATACAGTAGTTCTGTTCACTTCTTTGCGACTGCCAAGGTCAGAGACTCAAAATCAAGCAAGAGAATGCAACTTTTTCCTACATGTATATATCGCCGAGATTGATCTTGAACGCATGCTCCGCCGTACTAAATGCATATCTGGAAAAATGCAAGACCATGTGCCTAATCCTTTCATGTGCCGAAGAACTAATGTATATGTGACAAAATAGCATTCTTATATTTTGCATAAATAGTTTTCAGAGAAATTAAATACCACAAACCTTGTGCCGATGTCAAATTTGTTTACGATTTTGGCTCCCCTCATGCAAAACCGGAAACTCCTCTCATGGATTGGCGTGCTGAACCGTGGTTTCGCATGAGAGCGATTGGTAGGCGTGAAATAGGACTTTGACCAAAACATGGTCTGAAGCTGTTTACACCCTAAGGTGAGAAAGTACGATTTCAGGATAAATAGTTCTGCCATTTTCAGTTGGGATCATTTTTTTTTCTTCTTAAGTTTGAAACTTGGTCGTCTTTGTCAACTGCCTGCGTGGAACAGTATGCAGTTTACTTTACCTGTACCCCTGCCATACAAAAGTGAGCCGTGACACGAGAAAATCAACAATGTGGTTGTGCGCCAAGCGCAGACTCAGATCAGCCTGGGCATTCGCCCAGTCTGATCAGAGTCTTCGCTGTCCGCATGGAGATAGCTTAGTCCCTTAGCTACAATTTAAGCGCAAAGCCAAGACTCTGAGCAGACTGGGCGGATACCCAGGCTGATCTGAGTATGGGCTGGCCGCGCAATCACTTTGTTGGTTTTCACGTGTCGCGGCTCAAGTATATTTGCGAGTACCTTATGGCTTCAACCGTATTGAACTGTTTGGTTTGCATTACAGCGTATTGCTACAACGTTTTCCGCCATTTTTCAAAGCTAGACAACTTCTGTGACTTCCTGTTTGCTTCCTTATAGCGGTCTACACTTAAAGGCACATTCTAAGAGCTAATTCTAAGAATTGACCCTCATAAAAAGTGCACCTATTTATCTTAAATATCTTGTATCTTGTATTTCATATGCAATTAAGTACCTATGTAATAAAGCATTGAAAGCAACATTTTGTATTAGAAAGGCTTTGACAGCAGAAAGTATGAAATATCTTAATATCTTATTAATATCTTATCTTAATAAGATATCTTATTTATCTTAAAGCAATGCCAGTAGTTCCGTGACCAGTATAGTGTCAGATCGATATACGACAGTAAGCATATGTATCAGTGAAATGCTGATTTCATTAATTTATTGCAGTTTTATACAAAAAAAAAAAAATCAGCACGGCCCAGTCTATAACATCAAAACCTTGAAAATTTCGGAACTAGCAAACTAAGGCCAACCTTCGCATCCGTACATTTATTCCAGGGCATTCTATTTAAGCATATGGCTTGGTTGTGAACTAAAAAAGTTCTGGTCAGACTATGGAAATGCGCAAGCACGCTAGCCTGGGCATAGAATAAAATATGGCGTGGAGTCTTGGAGTAGAGTCAAGAAATGGAGTCTTGGAGTGGGGTTTCGGAGTCTAGTTTCAGAATCAATATGTAATATTCAAATTTTTCTACGCATTCGAACATTTTAGACCAAAACCTTTCATGGAATTTTTAACTGTTTTCGAATTATCTACCCTTAATTATATGAAAAACTTATCATACTGCATGTGCCAACAGGGTTCAGTATAGATACATACTAATCCTAATCATTGGTACAGACATGCCCAGAAACAAACAGTCTGGACAAATCTCAGTCTGTTCAGGATCTACACTGGTTGTCCTTCTGTCAGAACATTTGTAGCGTATTACCAGACGGTATTTAAGGATTTTTAGGATTTTATGATATGCAATTAACATCTCCAACATAAAATGGAAAATTGAATCATATGCCTGCATGCCCTCTGCAACTAACCTGACATTACTTCCAACAGCACAAGTGAATGCTGCTACCTGACAGGTATTCAGAAACTAATGATCTGATCAATATTTTTATGAAATTGTCACGAATGCGTCCAAAGAACAGGTCTATAACATTATGTTAAGATTTATATTAATATGTTGACTTTAGTCTTAGGAACATTTAGTTCATTTGTTCCATCCCTGCAGGCACACGACATTGAATCAACATTGATTCAACGTCCTGATATTGAATCAACGTTGATTCAACTTCCTGATGTTGAATCAATGTTGATTCACTATCGTACGCCCACTTGGGTATGGCCTGATGACTCACAGCTTGTTACACCAAGGGATATTGCATAATTTATGCACAGACCCATTGTACTAGCCTCCAAAACTCCACTCCAACACTCCGCTCCATACTATGGCTCCACTTCATATTTTATACTATGTCCTGTATTTGCCGGGCTTCATTAGTCATTCTGGTACTGATGATGAACAGTTCGCCAGACGCACGAACCCATACCATATCAACTGCATCTATATTTAGACATTCTTCTACCGTAAAACTTCTAAGTATTGGGACACATGAGCAAACAGAGACGTTCTCAGTTAAGCTGGGCCATTCGCGGACAAAAATGGTCATATATGCAACCATGCCAGAATTCAAGAAAAAAATCACGACCATAATCCTCATGATATCTGCTTCAAAGCTTTAAAATATTTTCAGATAATAGTTTAAGATTATGGAATACCAACCATGTTTAGAGACATACCCTAACAATTAAAAATGGCGTATTTTATGACGTTATTTAGATACGTTGAAGAACGACGTCGCATGCGATTTCTTTGACATGCGTAGCATTGCACTTTTACCAATCTACTGACATTTGATTATTTTAGCTGGTTTCAATTTAAAATGTTTTTCTTTGCTTTTCTGGAAGACAGGGGTTTTCTATGAAGCGCTGCTTAATCAAATGACGTCAACGCTTTCAAAACGTGATCTTAGTGACGTTGTGACGTAGGTTACGTGTGACGTAGGTTACAGTGCACACTTTTTAACGTTTTTATACCATTTAATGTTTCAGTACATGAAATCTAAGCACACCATCTTGTAGCTGTTACTAGGCAGGATTTTGCACATGAGTTTCAGAGCGATTGCTTTGAAAGCCCGTGACGTAAGGTTACATTCTTAAAGAAAAATGCTGGGGTAATGTACTTTGAAGTCGAGTAAAATATAAAAAATGGACCAAATCTGCACAAATGATATAAACTATTAAGGAACACATATTTCTTCGTGTGATCTTGTAAGTTTTATGAGGCTGGGCCATTTTTGTTAGTATCACGAATTTAGCGCTGTGACGTAGGTTACATAAGTTCCCAGTCTCATTTCGAAGCAAAAACTACCCTTTAGATATTGTTTAAGCGGGGAAATATATAAGAAATCATCTGAATTTAATAATGGAACTCGATTTTAAGCAGTGATTTATCTTTTTTAGCCGTGCGGCGTTCATATCTATACAACGGCAATATTGCGACATTTAAAAACGTCGCCTTTTAAACCAGGGTATCATTATTCGAACCAGTGTTAAAAATATCTAACAAAACGCATGCATGTCTTGGTATTTTTATCTACTTCTTTAGACAGAAGGCTACTTGTCAGAGTAAACAGGACCGTTGTTTTGTAATTTAAAGAAAGGTAATACGAAGGACAAAAATAATAGCTAATGGCCCAGCTTAACTGAGAACGTCTCAACAATGCAGACCCAGATCAAACTGCAGTCTGATCAGGGTCTACACTACTTGCCATTCCATCTGCATCTTTTGGAGGCATTACTGCATTGTAAAATGAGGCTGTCCCATGATTAGGACAATTATAATAGTTATCGAAGGTGTCCCAAGTTTTAAGATTTTTTCCTTCAGTTTTTACAGTAATTATTCTGAATGAAAGCAAGCTAATTTTATTCAGCTGCGATGTAACCTAATATGCAGAAAATTCCAAATGGAACGACAAACAGTGCAGACCCTGATCAAACTGCAGTCTGCTAGGGTCAAGTCAGGTTAATTCGGACAGCAGGTAAATTCGGACAGTGACATTGTTTCATTTACATGCCATTTATTTGGAATTAAAATTAACTGGGCAAATAGTGAAAATCCTGATGAGACGGCTCATAATGAGCCGTCTCATCTGGATTTTCACTGTTTGCAATGGTTCCCCTGTCCGAAATTACGAGACTCAACCCTATTGGTCAACGTTGTTTGCTGAGACACTCTTGCCTCAATATTTAGGGTAATTACGGGATACCAATCCAGTCTATAATTCATGATTTTCTGTTAAAGGCCAAGCTGTTGATTGCTTCGGTTTTCCTGTATAGTAACAAATGTTTTTGATTGCCCCTCAAGAGAAATAATGCACTAATTATGTAAACGCCACATCGATTCCAGCTCATGAGGAAGGCAAAATATTTCGAGTCTAGAACTCGGGCATGAACTGACGTGTCAAAGTATATGGCTGCCAAAGACTGTTAGGCTACAGGTGGCATATATCAAACTAGCATGGCACAAGGTCCATAAAAAGTTAGTCACGCCTACCAATCGCTCTCATGCGAAACCACGGTTCAGAACGCCAATCCATGAGAGGAGTTTCCGGTTTTGCATGAGGGGAGCCAAAATCGTAAACAAATTTGACATCGGCACAAGGCTTTAGGTATTTATTTTGTCTGAAAACTATTTATGCAAAATATAAGAATGCTATTTTGTCACATAAACATTAGTTTTTCGGCACATGAAAGGATTAGGCACATGGTCTTGCATTTTTCCAGATATGCATTTAGTACGGCGGAGCATGTGTTCAAGGTCAATCTCGGCGATATATACATGTAGGGAAAAGTCGCATTCTCTTGCTTGATTTCGAGTCTCTGACCTTGGCACACGCAAAGAAGTTAACAGAACTACTGTATGCGTGGATCCAAACGTTGAAAGTAAGCTTTCCGTGATAGACAGTTTAGAATTTAGAAAATATACGCAAAAACTTGGCATCGTCAGCCCGGTTCCGCATGAGATAATAGAAAATATAAGGAATTTTTATCAAACACAAAAACAGCTTCTGAACAATAATTGGATCAAAACTAACTTGAATTCTGTGATATATCATTATTTTATACATTGCAGATGACTTTCTCGCTGTTTTAATCCCCGTTTGTCAGCTTTTGAGGCATGCAAGGGGGTTTGAAAGAGGGTTTGCAAAAGGTCATAAAAGACAAACGGGAAATAAAAACAGCCAGAAAGTCATCTGCAATGTGTAAAATAATGATTTATCGCAGAGCTCATGTTAGTTTTGATCCAATTATTGTTCAGAAGCTGTTTTTGTGTTTGATAAAAAGTCCTTATATTTTCTATTATCTCATGCGGAACCGGGCTGACGATGCCAAGTTTTTGCGTATATTTTCTAAATTCTAAACTGTCCATCACGATAAACTTACTTCCAACGTTCGGATTCACGCATACAGTAGTTCTGTTCACTTCTTTGCAACTGCCAAGGTCAGAGATTCAAAATCAAGCAAGAGAATGCTACTTTTCCCTACATGTATATATCGCCGAGATTGACCTTGAACACATGCTCCGCCGAACTAAATGCATATCTGGAAAAATGCAAGGCCATGTGCCTAATCCTTTCATGTGCCGAAGAACCAATCTATATGTGACAAAATAGCATTCTTATTATCTGCATAAATAGTTTTCAGACAAAATAAATACCTAAAACCTTGTGCCGATGTCGAATTTGTTTACGATTTTGGCTCCCCTCATGCAAAACCGAAAACTCCTCTCATGGATTGGCGTTCTGAACCGTGGTTTCGCATGAGAGCGATTGGTAGGCGTGTTAGTGAAGGTGTATGTGAAACTGTGAACGAGGGTACAGATTGCATCGGCTAGTATCAAACAACGACCCTAAATGGCAAGTAAGGAGGTAACAGACGCATCTGTACACCTACGGCCAATTACTGGTTACAGAAGCTACGGCAGCAAACAGCCAATAAGGGCGTTACAGATGGCATCTGTGAAGTTTTTTGATACGACGGCACAGGGCCCATAACTAGGTCACTGAAGGTATGTCTGAACATGACCACACATGGGCCATAACGAGGTTCCTCAGGCTAGCGGCATCTGCGAAACTACGACTGCATATGTTTATAAAACTCTGAGTGAAGTCAAACCACGAGTGAACACTGTTCATAAGGAGGCTACTGAAAAAGCCTACTGAAAAAGCCTATCAAAGCACAACCACACACGGTCCATGAAAGGGTTACTAAAGTTATGTCAAACCACAGCCGCTCACAGTCCATAACGATGTACACACCTGGTTAACTATGTTTTCAAGGATATTACGAAGCGAAAAAGAGCTGTTACGAAACGAAAACGAATCATAGTTACCAAACGACCTGGTCATCAGGTCGTTTGGTATCTATGACTCTTTTTCAATTCGTAACAACCCTTGTTTATACATAGCCAACCAAGGGTGATGTAGTAGCATGACCGTACACGGTCAACAACGATGTAGCTGATGGCATCTATAAACCCGCAGCGGCAAGCATCACTGAATATGGCAGCAACCGCAAACAAAATGTATTTAGGCGATTCTGATCGAATGACACAAACGTAATAAGCAATTAATAAAATCACAATAAGCAAATTAATGGCAACTGACATTTAAGCTGCAGGAATAGGTCAATACAGGAAGTATGAAACGGAATAAAACACTACATACATAACAATGCGCAAATGGCCAACTTAAAGCTGATTAGAACAAGGAAACAAGACAAGATGCTTATTGGTAAGGGAGTGCAGATGAAAACACGAAAAGGGGTAAAGTTGAACGATAGTGCAAATATACATTTAGAACAGACTGATTCAACATGTTGGTGAAGTGAAATTTTGATAGTCTGTTCACTCTCCATCAGAAAGTAGGCCGTTTCTCATTAGAATAACATCGCCGAGGTCTTTCTAAAGTTGAAGAAAATAATATCCCGAAACCACCTTTTTCTCTGCGCTGACTGGGTAAGTCGCCCTGTGACCTTTTTTTTACGATTATATTGACATACCACGATTTCATAATGATAACCACGTTTGATGATTCAGCAAGAGTATGGATTAAGGTGTATTTATACCATCGACAAGATCTTTTTTTAAGTAGTCTTTATTTAAAGAGGGTAACTCAACTGGCAAACCAATCTTCCTTGAGGCCCGCTGATAAGCCACACAAACATACACATAGTACATAATGACAATATATCTTACGGATCACAAATAAAACGAGAGCCATGAGGCCCTGAATCGCTCACCTGAGTATGGTGACCATGTAGGTCATGTGACCAAGACCGCTTGAATCAATGTTCATTCCCTCACCCCCTGGAGGCTGTTTATGAAATTTAGTTACAATTAGCCCAGTGGCTTTTGAGGAGATGCCTAAAATTGTCAAAATACGAGAGACATAGGTCAGAGGTCAAAGAATGACCTTGACCTCTTGTACCCGCAAATCTTCCATGTACTAACTAAGACGACTATATACACCGCAACTCAACTCCACTTTATTAATCTTATTAATACCAATTTGAGGCCAAAATCTTCTAAACTTGCCATGAAATGTTATGATCTAGCATTTCCCCGTACTTGACCTTGCCTTTAGAAATTTCAAGATCAGCCCAAGGTCATCATTTGAAAAATTTTGATAGTACTCAAGTACCTGATGCTATATACTAAGTCCCAAGGCCATCGACCACTTGGTTCTTAAAGGTAGGTTCCTGGACTAGCGATAACTATTATGTCCACAAAATAATTTCGTCTTTTTCTGAGCAGTATTGAATTCTCTTATTTTTCTGAATTTGTTGCCACTGAGAAACTCGTCAGATGTTGAAGAAAATAGGCGTTTAGCCTTTTGGTTTATTTTCTTTCGTTGGAATTCCAGTTCTAAAAATAACTATGTTTATCATGTCTATAAGTGCGCGATTTCTGATGCCATTCTCCAAAGGTCAATTTTCCCTTGCCGTGAGCTCACCTAGAGGTCCTGGCATGGCAGATGGGTTAAAACTATCCCAAAAAGGCAATGCAGCATGACGTCAGCTGCGTTATCTATTTTTGGCGCGAACTAAAAATAGCGCTAACTGGTGTGCGAAGCAGAGTTAGGAAATCCCTTGCAAAACAACTTTTCTAATATTTTTTTGATTTACATCTTTTTGTGAAACTTATTCATTCCATTTTATAAGTGCTTTCCAACAACTTGGATGAAAGATCATCAGAATTATGATGCATTCCAAAGTACAGGACCCTACCTTTAAGAAGATGATTTGTAATGGGTTTTGCCATATAGGGGCATGACGGCCAATCGGCCATGTTGGTCATGTGACCCAGACTGTTTGAACAAATTTTAATTCCCTCAGCCCCTAGAGGCTCTATATGAAATTTGGTTACGATTGGCCCTGTGTGGCTTTTGGGATGTGTAAAATTGTCACAATATGAGAGACAAAGGTCAAAGAATGACCTTGACCTCTTATACATATTAATTTTAATGTACTCATTAAAGATTTACCCCCTTGTTTATGATTACAAAAACGTTTCCATGAAATATTGTCACAGTAACACCGAAATGACCCGTTTGTTCATTTGACTATAGAAATTAGAAGTTCTTTTGAAAAGTAATTTTAAAATAGGAAATAAATTATTTTTTTTACAGTCTCGGACCGCGACCGAAATGGTCTTATTGGATAGAATTAATTTGCTCTGACGTCACTAGGGCGTGCATGAATCAGAAAAATGCCTAGGTATCGTCATATGACCGTAAGGCGTGGTAACAACTTTACTATTGGCCGACGATTGTGTTCATTTACATTTTCAGTTTCGATATTTTATTTTCATTAAAAAGTACGTTAAACTGAAACACTTTTTCTGAATTTTTACAATGGATTTAGGTATGATTATATATTATCTAACGAAATTGGTAAAATTGTTTATTTTGGAGATGGTGAAAAAATGAGGGAGTATACCTTTAAGAGGACTGTACATACCAATTTTCAGGTCAAAATCTTCAACAGTTTCCAAGAAATCTTATGTTCTAGCATTTTCCCATATAAAAGCTACAGAAAGCAAATTTGACCTTATCGTAAGAAAGGTCAAGGTCAACCCAAGGTCCTAATTTGAACAATCTTATTAGTACTCCTGTACTTAATGCTACATACCAAGTTTCAAAGCCATCGAAGAAGATTTTTAAAGGTTTTTACCATATATGTGCGTAGAGGCCATGTTGGTCATGTGACTAGGACCGTTTAAACAACTTTTCAATTCCCCGCCCTCTAGAGGCTGTACATGAAATTTGGTTACAATTGACCCTGTGGCTTTTGAGGAGAGGTGTGAAATTGTTAAAATATGAGAGACCAGGGTCGAAGGTCAAAGAACGACCTTAACCTCTTGTAAGCGTAAATTTTCGTGTACTCATTAAGAGGACTGTATATACCAATTTTCAGGTCAAAATCTTCAACAGTTTCTAAGAAATCTTATGTTCTAGCATTTTCCCATATAAAAGCACCAGAAAGCAAATTTAACCTTGCGGTACAAAAGGTCAAGGTCAACCCAGGGTCATAATTTGAACAATCTTGGTAGTACTCGCGTACCCGGTGCTACATACCAAGTTTCAAGGAAGATTTTCAAAGGTTTTTACCATATATGGGCGTGGCCGGCATGTTGGTCATGTGATTAGGACCGTTTGAACAAATTTTCGCTCCCCGGCTCCCTAGAACCTCTACATGAAATTTAATTACAATTGGCCCAGTGGCTTTTGAGGAGATGTGTGAAATTGTCACAATATGAGAGACCATGGTCAAAGGTCAAAGAATGACCTTGACCTCTTGTACGCATAAATTTTCGTGTACTCATTAAGATGACTGTATATACCAATTTTCAGGTCAAAATCTTAAACAGTTTCCAAGAAATCTTATGTTCTAGCATTTTCTCATATTAATGCACCAGAAAGCAAATTTGACATTGCCGTAAAAAGGTCAAGGTCAACCCATGATCATAATTTGAACAATCTTGGTAGTACTCGCCTGCCCGATGCTATTTACCAAGTTTCAAGGCCATCGGCCCATTGGTTCTGGGGAAGAATTTTATAGGTTTTTACCATATACGGGTGTGGCGGCCATGTTGGTCATGTCATCAGGACCGTTTGAACAACTTTTCGTCCCCCGCCCCAAAGAAGCTCTACATGAAATTTGGTTACAATCGTCCCAGTGGTTTCAGAGGAGAAGTTTTAAAAGTGTGGACGGACGGACGCCGGACCCTTCCCATCCTATAAGCTCCCCCGGAGCCGCTGGTTCGCACGACACACTGGTGAGGCAGCGTGTGTTTATCCATACCTTTTATCCAACGGGTCACGGAGGCCCGTCCATTTTAACAATGGAGGTAACTTAGACTAGTGTTTGCTTCCTTGGTAGGTGAAACGCTTCACCAACTGGAATCAACTTGGTTCCAAATTGAAATGTACCATCTGACGCGGGCCGGACCGCATAGCGCAGTCGGTAGTGCGTCTGACTCAATAGCCAGAGGTCCCGGTTCGATACTCGGTCCGGCCACATACTTTCGTATCTCCTTCCGCTGATTCAAGACGGGCAGTTGTCAGTTACTAGCGAAAGTATGTGCACTTAGTACTGGTTTACCGCTTAGGAGGTCTAGGAGCGGCGGTAGTGTTATAGTGGATAACACGCTGGACTACCAATTCAGGGATCGCAAGATCGAGCCCCCACCTCCGATCTTTCGGACGAGACTTTAAACCGAGGTACCGTCGCTGCATGACCTAGTTGTTGGTGAGATGTTAAACTCGAGTTCATTCATTCACGTTCAGATCTAAGCCTGCCCAGGAATAGTGTAGTTACATTAACCACAGGCGCTTGAAGTTCTATGCTATGAAACATATTTCAATGCCGCTATTATATAACATCTAGGCTACGAAATGACCTATAGACTGCGTCAAGTATAATGGGTTTTGAGGGTCTTTTGAGCATAGAACATCAAGCGCCTGTGCATTAACTGACCGTCCCGACATGACCATAGCTATAGCAACAAAACAACCAAACTGAACGCGACCTTTGACGTGTACAAATAGAAAAGCCTACGATCAATTTGCACATTAATTGTGGAAACCAGACTGTTGATGGAATATGGACTATTCTGAGAAAATTGCACATGACGATCTGAGGTTTTCATCAAGGAGCAACGCCAATAAAATGCACTGAACATAAGATGGATGGATGACTTGCGATTCTACATCCTTTTCAACTTCAACAGTATTTCAAACACATCAGAACGATTGGAGAGTGATAATGAAAGGCTGTGTGCAATGGAACCCAGTCAACGATTGAAAAGATTTCCACCTCCAGCAGTAGTCGAACCCAGGACCACAAGATCAGCAGGCCAGCGCTTAAACCCAGACTTACCCCAGGCTCCTCAGTTAACATAAGAAAATATACATTGTGTCATCGCAGCAGTGATCACTGGAAGGTATAATCAACTAGACCATGCCTGCAAGTATCTGATCAGCATCTTGCTGGCCAAAGCATCACACCTGGATAACTATGTTTTCAAGGATGTCACGAAACGAAAAGGAGCTGTAACGAAAAAAAAAAGTCATAGTTACCAAGCGACCTGGTCATTAGGTCGTTTGGTAAGTACCGGTATGACTCTTTTTCGTTTCGTAACAGCTTTTTTGTTTCGTGAGTGAACTCAGGTTTATGGGATACAGATTATACAAGTCGCAAGACTTTCTTCTGAATCCCTTTCAAGCTACTGTAAAATAGGTTATCTTATTGTGAATTTGTATATATACTGTTTACACTAACTCAGGTTTAACGCCGCACCAACAGCTAGGTCATACGGAGACGCAGACCTCGGTTTACGGTTTCATACGAAATACCGGAGAAGCGGGAGATCGATCATTTTCGTTTCGTAACAGCCCTTGTACATACATAGTTAACCAGGGGAGTGATCAGCATCTTGCTGTCCGCAGTATATAACATATGGGATAAGTATTGGATCGCTGTCAGGTCCAGCCATGGATCCGCTCTGCTGAGTCTCTTGAAGACCATCGTTACGAGAACTGGAACAACATACTTAGTATTTGACAATTATGTTCATTAAGTTTCATGAAGATATGGGGTACGATTCACTACGGTAACCTCTCAGAAACCTTTATAAAGACCGTCTAGCGATGACAAAGGCGACATCAATGGCCTCGTTTGGATATATGTACCAGGAAGGCAAAATGGTTAACTGAATATATATTTAACTAATATAAATAATATATCACTCGGCATATTCTTGGTAAAAATGTTAGTAAATAGATTTAGTCATACATAGGTGCAAAACCTTAATTGTTAAAACAAGCATTTTCAACATAGGTGCAAACCTAAATGTTAAAACAAGCATGTATGTATTAATGATAGAATTTATGTTTTTCTCCCATGGCTACCGGTGTTTTGTGGAAGGGAACATTTGATTGTTTGATTTGTATATGATCGTAATCGCATTTATATATTTAGTTCCTTCCCTTGGAAATTTATATATGCATTTTCAGTGCGATTTCTGTTCCGTTCCACAAAATACCAATAGCCTCTGTCATTTTTTTCAGAGGGAAACACAGTTTCTTGACCCTGCACTATGAAAATCTTTCAAATGGGTGCTTCTCTTAAAGGACATAATTTGTTCCTCAAAGGAGCAAATCATTTCCTTTAGAGAAGCCATTACCAAAACGGAAAAACAAATTCTGCTAAATATGTATTATCTCCCCTGGGCGTGTTCACATTAACCTTAAATAATATGACACATCTGTGGTGAGTTTTTAATCAATAGCTGGCCAGCACAAAATACCTTACACCAAATGCCAGCATTGGCAAATCATACCAACCTGCTAAATGGTGTCCTCCCTGTTCTCATGTATGCACCCTGATATGATTCTAGTTGGTTGCATATATTGTAAGGCAGGTTTTCAAGTGTATCAAACACCTTACTGAAGTATATTTATTAGTATATGCATATTAAAGTTTTAACAGAACCCCAAGCAGACTGAGAAAAAGCAAATCGTGACGATTCAGATTCTCTGCCAGCAACCATATTTATCAGTTATGACTTTTTACTTGCGTTCTCAGGATCCTTACAATGTTTATGCAAATAAGACAGGCTGTGACAAAATGCAGGCTAATCCGGGTCCTAAATATCTGCACACACTTTACCTTTTCCTCTGCCACTGTTGATAGGTAACAGCATTATCTCACAGGTCAATTACATATGATCACATATATGCTGATAAGCATTCAAACAGTGTGATAAGGGGGGGGGGGGGGGGGGGGGGCGGGATTCTGCTGTTTATTGTACATTGTAAAATACATGCAACACAGTCTTGATTCAGCTTTAATGTAATTACTTCTAAAAAAAAAAGTCTTTACATTAAAGCTAAATTCAGACTGTGTAGCATGTAAGAGCTACATGATCAGAGCCTTCAGTGGATGCACAGTAGGGTATGAAACTTTGCACTTTCTCGTTCTTATCAAATAAGGTCAGCAGTACATACAGGTGAACAGTAAAAGTATATCAGGGTGTCTGTTCAAAGTTCCAATTTACACTTAATATTGGGGCATAATGCCTGGTCATACAGTGCAGAACCATATCAGATTTTTCTAAAGAAGCAGGCTGATAAAGGTCTGCAATGCCTGAAATCATCCACTGCGAAGACAAACTGACTTGCCAAATAATGTTCTATAACACAAAAGTCTAAGTGTTATTTGATGTAGATTCAATTTCATCCTTTTTACCAAGCACTAAGAATAGTGTTATTACAGCTGACATCTTCTGAAAAAAGTGTCTGTCAATCTTACTACTGTTTAAAATGTCCTTAAAATTTCATATAAAATGATAAAAGGTCCTATGATTACGAAAACATTTATTTACCTAGCTAAATTAATAATATACTGTCAAACTGGAGCTTGCAAAAGTCGGTGATTGGAAGTCAAAAGACTCTCTTTAACTTAAAATGATTCCAATTTCTGATATTTTAGGGAAATTACAGGTAATAAATGACAGTAAAGACTGATATTGGCTATGTACACAAGAGTATAAAAGTTTTACCATTTGGACAGAAGTACCCTGAGCATGCAGTGCTACAAATAGAGCCTGCACTATTTGCCATTCCCTCAACAATATTCACACAGTCACAACATTAAGGTGAATGTGTACACTTTCAGGGATAGCAACTCTACCACTTTCTTTCAAAAACTTTTTGCCTGCTTTACCAAAGGAGCAATACTTCCCTTTGAGGGTTAATCTCTTTTTAGAAGGGAAGCCAACAGAATCCACAAAAGCTGGAGTTAAACATTGCAGTATATCCAAACATCTTAAAAGTCAGCTTATTCAAATTCTATGATAATTACAGAAACCGGTTCTTCAATATTTAGAGAACTAAGGTAATTCAAATGCATGTCAAAGAAGTAATGGAATCGAGCTGAAGATTTGGGGACTTTCAGATGCCCGAAATGGGATGCAAAAAGTCAAATACTGTTAAGAATTAATAATTAAAGCAAATCCTGCTTTTACAATTTATTCTGATAAATCATAAAGCTGGTATACAGAAACATATGGATAAATCTTTAAAAAGAATAGCATGTGTTGCTATGTAATGTGGATTAAACCTCTACAGTGGCACAACATCCTAGCAGGCTTAATACATTGAAAATGGTATGTGGTATCAATATCGATTTGACTTTTGACATCACATCAACATTTATAGGACATTGTGTCAATGTCCTGTATCTACTGCATGATACTGCAGTACTGAAGTGATATATAAATGAAAGTAAAAATATCATGAATGGTAAAATACGTGCTAAAAATACGTATCAATCATACTATTTATGTAGGGCATACTAAAGCTTTTAAAACTCTTTCTCAAATATTTCTTTGGAGGACATTTTGGCAATAAAAAAAGACTAAGATCAAAGTCAACTACATTTTTAGTGCGCTAACAAACATACTATAAACTTCAGTCAACCCCAACTGTTTATAATATGCACTGTGACATGCGATAATGGTGCTGAACCAATCTGCAGCAAGTGATCAGAATCCATCTGTACTTCTTTGCAGTCTTGCTATAACCTCAATTTTGAGCTTCTAGATTCCTGCAGATCCATACAGTCTGAGCAAACAGCTATCACACTGACCAGACAGCACAGATTAGATGTCAGATCTGGATCTTAGCTGATCACTCTCACGTAAGTGCCCTTTGTGCATGCAGGGCTCATATTAATAAACTTGCTGAGATGGGTATCAAATGTCCCGTCTTGGCGATGGTCTTCACATTGTATAACAGATATCCAATGACCTTAAATACTTGGGACAGAAGTAACTGAGCAAACATCAGACTGCTCCTTAGGAGCAGTCTGATCAATGTCTTCACTGTTTGCTAGAATTTTAAGACATAATACTATGGATCCTTTTAACAATCCACTTTTTTTGTAATTTAGGATAATTACTGTAATTGGGTAAGGTGTCCCAACTTGGGTTAATCAAATCTGTATTAAGTCACCTTGACAGTTAAGATCAAATAACTCCTATTACTTAAAATCATGTAACATGTATAAAGTTAAGATTACAGGTAAAATTATTACTACACATTTATACCACATGATGTGCCTTGGTCCATAGTGCTCAATAATGACCTATTAACCCTAGCCAGAGCTCCAACTAAGAGGAGATATTTGGTGAATAATAGGGTAAATTTTGGGTGAATGAGTGACTTGACTCCTGTTTAATGTCCCACCAATACATAAATTATACTGAGATGGGTATCTCAGGTTGACGTCTCATCCGAAAGACCAGCGGAGCGGGGATTGAACCTGCAACCCCTACATTGGTAGTCCCGCACCTAAACACTAATTTTTGATAACTAAACATGTAAAACCATACCTGCCAAGTTTCACGATTTGTGCGTGACCCCCACGAATTTGGACGCCTCCCACGACCTCACGATCGTATTTTGAAAAATAGCCATAACTCACGCTTCCTTCGCTTGCTCACGATTTCACTCTAAACCGGAGAATACTAAAAAAAAGTGTCTTTTTTTTGCGCTCTCTGGATCGTCAAAAACGTGTTTTCTCTCAACTTCCGCTGCATTCGGACAATCTCGGTCACCGAATCTATATTTATCTCCGGGAAAATTCGTCACCTGGTCTAAAAATAGGTATAGGTAAAGGTTTCCGATAGTCTTAAAATAGCGTGGGTAAAAATAACTCGAGTATTCGAGAGCGATTAGAGCCGAAACCGACCAAATGTGTACTTCCGTTTTTATGTACATGAATATTGACAAGATGAAAACGCCGGAGAAAAAAAAAAAGTTTATACATCAACGTACCAAAATGGATGGGAGATCGAGTTTACCTGGGTTACATAGAGTGAGAAGGGCATCAGCTTTGCGTTTTGTAAACTTTGCCAAAGGCATTTCAGTGTTTCCCACGCCGGAAATACATGTAAAAAAAGCACGGTAACAGATTTTCACAGTCGGTCATTGAAAACGTCAAAAGATTTTGTAACCAATACTGACCAAGATGTTATCAGAGCTGAAACTCTCTTTAGCAACTTCATTGCAGAACGCTATTTGCCATTTTTGTTAGCAGATCACTTCAACAAACTCAATGTATAAAACTTTAGTAAAATAAAAACTGTAAATAAGAATACTTGATGTTTATCTTCATTTAAGAACTAGCGTGAGGGTACCCCCATCGGACAGGGTACCCCCATCGGACACCTTTACGATCTGTTCTCATTTAAAATGAGTAGCTCCTCGTCCAATTTAATACCAATTTTTATAATGTTTTGTGGTCTTTTCCTCGACCCTTTGGCGTGCCTTTCTCGTCTCGGGAGCGTTAACGTAATTTTCACAGACGGTATTTACCGGACAAGGGTACAAGTCAGAAACATTTCAGTGAATAGTTACACCATGATTTCGTCGTAGCTAAATGCAGGTCAATGATCTAATCAACAACATTGGATGGAGATTTTAGTCACCTAACAAATAATATAAGGATTATATTCCAGTTCGTACTAGTTTTAGAAAAAAAATAGAGAAAATGCACGCTTGTTTGCATCTCGACACTGGCTAAAATCGATATAAATAGTTCAATGTAAACAAACGTCATCATTCTGAGGGAGCACATATTATTTTACCTTTCATGTCAAACTTAAAGTTCTGAATCGATTTTTGCCTATTTATCTTAATCAAGGATATGTCTTTACAATGTTACATTAAATTTGTTTATGCATAGTTAGTTTATATGTGTAGAAACTAAAGGTGTCCGATGGGGGTACCCCTAACCAAGATTTTACGCCCGTTACCTGTGAAATAATGAATGCTCCCCGATTCCTCCATATGACGTCATACTACAGCTTATGTTTACCGAATCAATACATGAGGTATTTATTTTGCAAGTCACATAAAGTCGTTTGACTTTTGATGTAACAATTTTAAAATTCATTTAAAAAAGCAATTTTCAGGTGTCCGATGATGGTACCCTTGCGCTACCTACTGATCCTACTCCTCCCCACTGCCATCCCCAATCTCTAGTTTCACATAGAGAAAAAAATGACACAAAAAATCTCACTCTTTTTCATTGTCAATGGGTTTCTCCGCGAATGAACTAACGTGGAAAAGGGGGCTAAATCGAGGCTTCGCGCGCAGTCTCACTCTTTTGTTAATTGAAAACTTGGCAGGTATGTGTAAAACATACTTTGTGTAACCCCTGAAGAGGCAATTCAAATGAGAGGTCATGACACAAAATCACCTCATAAACTCCCTCTTATCTAGAGCTCTGTCTTATATCAGGGCTCCAGATAAGCTAAAACTTTGGGGACAAAATTGAGCATTTATTCTTACTTCAAAGAAACACTTTTGGATCTCACAAAAAACAGTATGAAGTGATTCAAATGATAATTTAACAACTGATGTGTGAAAAAATACAAGTCCAGTTTGATCCCCCAAAATTTGGGTTGATATATGAGCTAGTCTACATGTACATGCAAAATTTCATAAGTACTTGGATGTATCAATATGTCTAACCTTACTACATATCTATCTGGTTCATCAAACATTTGCATCATTTGTTGCTATTACCAGTAAACACGTTTTAAATAGCACTTTTCATATTAGCACTTTCTGTAAAAAGTCAGCTCCCAGCCATCATTTAGGTCTGACATAATGTAAAGGTATTTGTCCATATTTCTTCTTAAAAAAAAACTGAGCTGTGGCCCCTCAGTGAAACTGCTTTGCTGAGGTAGTTCTGATGAGGAGCCACACATCTGAATCATCCCTTAGGGGTGTACGGGTGTACCTCCATGTTTTACGACCATTTTTATAGGGGGAAACAACTTTTATGACTTCCTGTTTGCTTCCCTGGATGACATAGCCCTTTCCAAAAGGAGTCTACTCTTAAAAGGAAAGAATTTGCTTCTTATGGAGAAAGTTTCTTTTAAGAGTTGTCCCTCATTAAGAAGGGAGGGAAAATTAAATTGGCAGAGTTGCTTCCCTTGAAAGTGAACAAGCAATACATCGCAGATAATTTGTGACACATTCAGGCAGACTTGAGGGGGGTACTGAGGACAGTTTGAACATAATTTCTCTTACATCTCAATGAAAACATATGTTGTGATCTGTCAGAATGGTTTCACTGAGATAGTTCTAATGAGAGGTCACAAATGTTTTAATGAAGAAATATGGAAAATTATCCCTAAATTATTGTTTCAATGGAGAAATATGGAAAAATATCCCTAAATGTTTCAATGGAGAAATATTGAAAATTATCCCTGAATTATCCCTGTTACCCCTTCTCTGAAGCACAGCTCAGACCAGTCTGTCACTGCTAAACCATGCGAGCGATGTTATTAGAAAACCTGTATTTAAGCATACAAAAACTCCGAATACCCCAACCAGCTGTGTGCATGCAGTTGTGCAAAAGGGTACATGAAGTTACTGTAGAAACGGATATTTGCTTTCACAGAAAATTCAGTATGACATTGGCCTGCGTGGTCAAGTGGTTAAGACTGCAGGGGCCGTATTCATAAAGCAAGTTGTTGCTATGCGGTTGCTAAGGTTAAATATCTATAAAGGAGATTCCCTACAACTATGAAATTTGGTCTGGAGGAACAGTCTTACACGGAGATTCCCTACAACTATGACATTTGGTCTGGAGGAACAGTCTTACAAAGACTGTTCCTCCAGACCAAATTTCATAGTTGTAGGGAATCTCCTTCACAGAAATTTAGCCTTAGCAACAGCATAGCAACCACTTAAGTCGTTCTATGAATACGGCCCCTGACTCTTAAATATTCAGTCTCTCACCACTGTGAGTTTCAGCCTAGGCCGGCTCACATGTGAGAATACCAAGTCCTGCTTACGGAAGGTAGGGTGGTTCTTTCCCCGACATCAGTGAAATATTCTTAAAAACATGACACTGCAGTCTAAGATCATGCTGCCATGCCCCTCACTCACATCAAATACTGGTACAAAAGTAACACAACACATATTACCCATGTGAGTAAAATGGTTCTCAACTTATGACCACAGGCATACAGACAAATACAATACTCAATTTTATTGTTAAACCAACGCTCCAGATAAGAAGGGGTTATAGGAATAATTTACAGAGAATTATCCATATTTTCCCCATGAAAACCTAGGTTGTGCCCCTCGTTAGAACTGTCTCGCCAAGATGGTTTAATGAGGGGTATGTTTTCATGGAGAAATAAGGAAATTTATCCTTGAATTATCCTCACAATCCCTCCTTTCTCTGGAGCTCTGATAAAAGTTTAAATGAGCAGAGCTCTAGATAAGAGGGGTATTTGATGATAATTGAGGGATAAATTTTTTTATTTCTCATTTAAACCATGTTGTGACCCCTCATCTGAACTGTCTCGTCGAGACGGTTCAGATGAGGAGTCACAACATATGGTTTAATGCAGAATTCACAAAAATTATTCCTAACTATCACTAAATACTCCCTCTTATCTAGAACTCTGAATGAGTCACTTTATCAAACATGAATTCTGTGAATTCTGCGTCTAGCCTGCCTGCATATTGTCACAAAACAGAGCTAAAACCAGAAAACTTGAAATGGTTACCCCCTCCACGCCACCAGAAAAGTAACACCTACCCTAAAAGCTTAAGTATTGGGACACCTAAAACAATTAATTTTCCATTTGTCCCCATTGGAAAATTAACAGATTTTAGTTGTTCCTATGTTTAAGCACATCAGGGTAAGTCTCGTTTCTGCTGGTCGCTAGTATGAAAACCTATCTTCAGTACCCAGTCCATGGCAAAACCAGCCTGCTGACATGCAAGATGCTGTCTGAATGAGAAATCTGCTCCAACCTGCAGATGTCACTGCATGTCTTCAGACTGTGCATGTGTGTGTGGAGGCATGTCTGGATATGGTAGTTTGTATATGCCTAGATAAGAGGGAGTATTTGGTGATAATTAGGGATACTTTTTGTTAATTCTGCATAAAAACATATATTGTGACCCCTCATATGACCCGTCTCAATGAGACGGTTCAGATGAGAGGTTACAACATATGGTTTCGATGAGAAATAAGAAAAATTATCCTTAATTATCATCAAATACTTCCTCTTATCTAGAGCTATGGCCTATGGGCAGGCTTTTTCCATGACATGGCTCTGTACAAATAACATATTTATAAACTACACATATAAACAAACAATTTAACTTTTTGTTTTCTTTCTTTTCTTAACAAACACAAAACAAAAGACTTTTCTGTTCATTATATATTGTCTGGTTAATGGCTAATGGTTTCAATTTCTGAGTCATTTAACAGATTGCGTGGGACTTTTATGGTTTAGCCTTCTTCACCCTTTGGCAGTCTACTTTACCTCTAACAAATTTCCATAATGCATACTGTCTTCTGACCAGTCTATTATAATATACAACAGGTAAGGTGGGGTTTTTAGGACAATTTTAAGATAATTAACCTTATTTTGCAACAAAAAACCTATGTTGTTATCCCTCATTAGAACCGTCTCAGTGAGAAGTCACACCATACATGTATCTGTTTTGTGCAGAACTATGGAGATTATTCTTCAATTATTCCTGTTCACCCCTTCTTATCTGGAGCACTAGTTAGCATTGCCTTATACAGCTAAATGTAAGTCCAAAAAGGCAACTTACATATATACACTAATGATCATAGTCTGCTCCTTAGGACTTAAAGACAGGACTTCTCTGCCGGGGGTCTGGTTCCCATCTCACAGCATATTTACCTGTACAGGTAAAGGTGTGAAAGTTTATTCAGCCAATCAGTGGACCAGAACTACTAGTTATGATCATTTAATTGGATGACTGGAGGTGTTGACACTATGTGATCAAGAGACAGAATTACACTTTTCAGTTCAGTTCAGTTCAATTCTCTTATCGACGTTACCCAATGACACTTTTGCAGTTAATCCTATTTATATAATACCACCCCTGTCTTTAAGGAGCCTTATGATCTGGGTCTATACTGTTTGCAGAGCTCTAGATAAGAGGGAGTATTTGATGATATTTAAGGATAATTTTTCTTATTTCTCATCGAAACCATATATTGTGACCACTCATCTGAACCGTCTCAACACCACGGTTCAGATGAGGGGTCACAACATATGGTTTTATGCAGAATTAACAAAAATTATCCATAATTATCACCAAATACTCCCTCTTATTAGAGCTCTGTGTTTGTAAAAAAAAATTCATACACTTTCATTTCTCTTTAATAACTATGTTAAAAATTAACAAATAACAAAACAATAACGTAACTAACATAACTAAAAATATTTTCAACAGAAACATTCTACCATAATGATAAATGAACCTAAATATTGGGAGTAACAGAACTGCTACAGGGAACTGAGAGGACACTGATCATCAGAACTCCATAGTCCATTCCATCAGCTTCTTTGTAAAAAGTCTGAAGGTAAAATCAAGTTTTCAAATTTGACCTTTAAAGCGCCATAAAAAAAGAATTTTATATCTGCAAAATTTCAAAACATGCTTCTTCCATTGAATATTCAAAGGATGAAGGGCAAACAGCCTAGATCCAGATGAGGTAGCTCATAATGAGCCATCTCATCTGGATCTAGGCTGTTTATAATTTCAAATATTTTCATTTTTGGCGCTTTAAGTGTTAAGGTTACTACAGCAACTGGATAAAATGTTCCAATATTTAACAGCAATTATGGTACTCTTTTAGCTTTTGTCCTAACTTTTGATCCCGTGAGGTGAACTGGTACCCTTTCAGAGACAGCAACTTTGCCCTTTTTTATTTTTGCCTCCCTTCAAAATGGGGGTCAGCTTTTAAAGGAAAGAAATTCTTGTCTTTAAAAGAAATCTCATTTTGGAAAGGATTTGTTGTTCATGGAAGCAAACCAGAAGTCATGTGAGTTGTTCCCCTTGGAAAAATAATGATGTGTACCAGTGCACCTTAAAAACAAATGAACACTAGGACATATCTAATACATAATAATATATATCTGACTTGGCAGCAACCATGTAATGAATGTGGAAGAGAAATATTTTTTTTATCACCAATCCTCACCAGTCAGGATACAATTTATACCAGTCAAGAGACAATTTATACCAGTCAGTTTCATGAGCAATCCTTAAAGTTTTATACAATCCTCATCATTCTGATTACTGACTTATGATTCTTAAAACAAACTAGCAAGTAGAGCAAGTCCGGAGAAGTTTTGTAAAGTTTTCTGGATCTGAAGAAGTTTTGGACCAAATCCAATTTTTTTTTTAGTTTTTGAATTTCTGTTAATATTTCTATACATTTCAACTTCGCCCTCAGCTAAAAATAAGGAGTAGGGGGGACTTGTTTCTACAATTTTTACCAACCCTACTGGCTAAGATGAGCTAGAAATGAAACATCATAACTGGCATTGATTGTATCTGTGTGCTTTTTTATAAAGATATGTAGAGGGTTTCCATTACAATCACTTGGAATTCAGACAAACAGACTTGTATTCCATTCATACAACAAGCAAGTCTAATGCAATGGTAACGCATTCACTTATGGTGGAGATAAAAAATGAAGCAAGATTCTTTAGGATAAAATAACTTGCCTATATCACACTGTGTCAACAAAAAAATAACTTGCCCATATCACACTGTGTCAACAAAGCTGCATGCATGCCTGACCAATCATTGATGATAAACTAAAAAAAAATTACTTCGAAGTAAATTTAAGATACAGGTGAGGGATTTAGGCACAGACCTCTCATTTTTTATAATTAATATGCAACTAATTTGTAAGCCAATACATCTTATGCCTGCTTGGGTTTAAATAGCCAAAGCTCCAATTAAATGAAAAGTTTTTGGGGAAACTATCAGACACTTTTCTGTTTCTCCACAAAGTGAAACACATTTACTGTGGGATTTTATTCAATTAAGACCCCATGTTTTTCATCCTCCTGAGGCATAGATCCAAGGTTGTATTCCAAAAGTAAAAACAAGGGGAAAAAAATCAAAATGGTTTTCCCCACAATTTTGATTTTATCTGGAGCTCTAGAAGTGCCTGTGTCTATTGCAAAAGGATAAACATTATAATAGTTAAGCAGATTAGCCAAGATACTTTAAAGCAGTGACTGAAAGACTAACAGCTTCATCTTCATCCCAGCAACAAAGTTATGTGTCTTGTAAAATGATTCCAAATCTTTATAATAGAATGTTATAATAGGATGATGACTGGAAGCATTTTCTTCACAGATTCTTATGGGAAGAAAAAAATTAACCCTAATGATACTTGTCCATGACAGCAAGGCAATGAATTTTCAGGCCCTGTCTTGAGAAAATGTCAGGTGTTAAAATACTGATCAGACTGTATGAATGTGCAAACTGATCAGTCTCTATTTTTTGCACAGGTTACAAGATCCTTTTTATACCAACAGGATTCATTTTCTATTCTGTTCAAACATGGTTTTAGTATACATGCATATGCACTATGAATGAGCAGATTAATATCTTAAAGCATATATTACCCTAAATACTAGGACACCAAGGGTGTGCCATTTCTTTGACTCTATCACCTTGGAGTAAGATACATCCAGCAGGAACTCTGGTAAAAAAAAAAGTGCTGGCAAACAGTGCAGAGCCTGATCAGACTGCTCAGTATAAAGAGCAGTCTGACATGGATCTTTGCTGTTTGCTGAAAGGAGTATCAACGTGATCAAGGGTAAATATTGTAATCTTTAATATATCCTCTCCAATCTGTAATTTTAGATAAAGATGACCTTCCTGGCTAAATTTACACAAGTTGATATATACTGATTGTTATAGTAGTAAATTTTACCAACAGATAACTGTCATGACTGACCTGAATAATTCGGTACATATGTTACTCAGACAGTTTCTGTTTGAACCATACGTCCATGAATCTCTATTCTGAACCTGTGGAACATTGTAAAATTTAATTTTGATCTCTTTTTATAATCCTGTTAGTAAATAATGTACATGAGATGCAGCATGCAAAAGGGTAGCATGCAAAAGGGTATCTTATGGTATGTGCAAACAATATGGAAGATTCGGATCACCCTGTGCTCTGCAATGTCTGATCAGAATCCTTCATGCTGGCACCTACTACCTACTAATGCAAAGAGTATTGTTACTGTATGACAACATTTGAAGACTTGACCTCTGAATCTGATCATAGTGACAGACCACACAGCTACATTATCGCTCTTTACAGATGCTTGCATAAACACACTTTTTAACATGGTACTACCATGCGAAAAAGTGCCTTTATGCTAGCACCTGTAACTATACAACTTGTATGGTTGGTGATATGGATAATTTTACTAGTTCTTGCAGGGTTTCTCAAATAGTGATGAAGCAGTGTTCAGATTCCTTTAAATTGTTAATTGATGCATTTTGCCCTACACACACTTGTTCAATTTCATCGTCATCGATCACCGTCTTGTGTCTATCCAATAAAGCACTAATGTTTGCAATTTATATGAAGTTAAGTGTCTATGGCTCTTTAACATCAATGTTTCTTGTCATGTGCTGCTGGTTTTTCAATTAGATAGGTGGTGTAAAAGAAATGAGCGAACAGTACTAAATAACTGAAGTACATAAGAAGACAATATTGTATGTTTTTATAACTGTTGACACAAAACCTTCCTTCGTTAAGTGCCTGGTAAGCTACGACATTAGCGACAATGCCGATAATCATTTGTACGAGCTGTAATGATGTTATGAACATATTTACCCATTTTGGAAACATAACTTTCATGGCTCTTAATGCATAGTATGAGTACATGAAGGAATGCACAAGGTAATTCATCACCATGAACCATCTTCCTGTTGCGATTTGCTCCGGGTAGCTATACCATACATAACACAGAACAGTTACATGGTGGTACCAGTGTAAAAAGATTAAATTTTGCTTGCGTAAAACAATGAAGATGGTATCTCCTAGCTCAAACACTTTGGAAACTGTGAATAAGAATGTCCAGAAGCTGGTTACTTTTCTTGATCCTATGTAAGATGGAATGCAGCATGAGTACTCCCAACTGTAGGTATTGATGGAGGATATCAATTCAGGAAGTGTCCGAATTGCACCGATAATGCTGAAAACTGCCAGTATACTACTCCATATTGCCAGGTATGGTCTAAGTTCATATCTCTTCCTGTGTCGCATATAGTGCTTGCCACCAAATATAAGAATCAAATAAACGAAAGAATACACAAGACTGTCCGCCCAGTGCTGGTTCATATAGTTATTAAAATCATCGACAACAAAGGTTTTCTCGTAGGAGAAGTAGTAAGTTTGGTTCAACGGATCCAATTCTGCCATTTTCATTGAATTATGAGGTAATAATTACCGGTTTCGGCACGCACTGTTTTGACAGTTTTGTCTCCACAAACACATGTGTTTGGGTGTAGCCAACGAGCGAAATTACGGCGCTTCTGATTGGTCGGTCAGTCGATGGACTGATTCAGGCTAACCAATTACTGCAGCTTTTATGAGTATGCAAATGGAGGCACATTCGGCACATTTACTATGGAAATTTGACCCACTCATCGATCCGAGGGATGATGACATGGCCATTGGATTACTCGGTATACATGGTTCCAAGGTATCCCTGGTACTAAGGCAAATTACATTTGGCTTGTTGGTGGGTGGGGGCAGGGGGGGGGGGGGGGGGGGAGATGGAAATGCTACTTTGCAATGTAAGTATTTTAGCCAATAAATTCGTTAGATATCTGGATCAAAATGGGCTAAAATGAAGTGAAATTTGGAAAAAGTGATATGTCAACGTTTCCACCAGTACCTTTGTCTTTGTTGTAGTATTATCCTCCTCTGAGTAGGAGCACCGCTCCTCGTAGGAACGTGAATAAAATTCAGAATGAAACTTTGTAATTTAAAAAATCAAAACTAATAGAAGTCTAACAGGCCGACACCTAATTCTATTCTATCCCATAACCTTTATACTAGGTCGTTGAGGCACCACAGATGACTTAAAAACAATCCCTTTCCATCTTCTCCTGTCTTCAGCTGCCCTAGTTGAGCTGGCAAAATCCATTCCTGTCCACTCTTTGATATTGTCTTCCCACCTCTTCTTCTGTCTACCTCTTCTTCTTTTTCCTTTCACTGTGCCCTGAAGAATTGTCTTTGCTAAACCAGAAGACCTTGAAACGTGGCCAAACCACCTTAGTTTCCGTTTCTTGACCAGTGTCAGGAGTTCATCATATTCTCCAATGGCTGCTTGGTCTTCCTGCGAACATCCTCATTGGTTATATGGTCCTTGTACGAAATGTTCAGTAACCTTCGGTAGCGTCTCATCTCAAAGGCCTGCGTTCTTTTCTCTAACTCTGCTGTCAAAGTCCATGATTCAAAGGCATGCAGAAATATGGAAATGACAAGGGAGCGCATAAGTTTCACCTTTGATCCAAGAGATATGTTGTTATCTCTCCAAATGGGTTTCAGCTTGGCAAGAGCTGAAGTGGCTTGTGCAATCCTTGAGAGAATCTCCTGCTTTGAGCCATCATCTGAGACAACTGCTCCAAGGTATTTGAAGCTGCTTACAGTACCCAGGGTCTGCCCCTTTACCTTGATCTCCCTCTGGATGCCATCTGCGCTGTTTGTCATCAGTTTGGTCTTCTCAGCACTGATCTCCATCTTATACCTTGTGCAGGTTTGGTCGAGACTTTCAACTAGAGCTTCTAATTCCTGCTCTTCCTCAGCTAGAGCGTCTATGTCATCGGCAAACCGCAGATTGGTAATATTTCTGCCGCCTATGCTAACCTTATGACCATTCTCCTGTGCTGCCATTTATCAGGACTGCACTTGTAGCCTTGTCGTATAGCTGCTCAATGGTGCGGACTAGGTTTGCACTGATATTGTACTTCCTCATGGTGGCCCATAAGGCTGCATGCTATACCCTGTCAAAGGACACCTAATATCTTCTACAAAAAGTCTATATACACGTCGGATGGGTCATACTAAAGACAGAAAAGGACTTATTCCAAATATTCTTAATTTTTGAGTTTCTTTTTTTCAGAATGCTAAGCAAATAGAGCAATTTTTGTGTGACTGTCTTGTATAAAATGCCATTATAATTGCCGAACCGTTTTTGTATATGACAAGTAAAACAGGGAATTTCCATATTTTCGTGCCCTTCCCGTGCATACGTAAGCAAATGACACATACTTTACTGATTATTTGAGCCAGACGCATATTTTCTGATCGTGGGCATGCTCAAAAAGCTATGGTAACGGGTACCTGGGTACAAAATCTCTACCCGTCCGGGTACAAAATCTCTACCCGTCCCAGCCCTACTATTGAACCATTAGCTTTATCAGAGAAAAGTCATGCTGAAAGTTATCTTGAACAAGCTTAAACCCCAAGCTAAAACATTAATCGCCATTGACATTGACGCTCTTGCTGGAGGAGAGCAGGAATTAGAAGCCCTAGTTGATACTAGATATTGAGACCCCTGCACAAGGTATAAAATAAAGATTACTACGGAGGAGACCAGGCTAATGGCAAAACACCAATAGCACCCAGAGGGAAATCAAGATAAAAGGACAGAAGTTGGGAAATGTAAAGAACTTGAAATACTTTGGAGCAGCTATCTCACATGATGGCTCAAAACCGGACGTTCTGACGAGGGTTACACAAACCACTGCTGCTATAACAAAACTGAAGCCAATTTGGACCGATTGGACATATCTCTTGGATATAAGGTGAAACTGACGAGCTCCTTTGTCATATCCATATTTCTGTATGCCTGTGACTCGTTGGCCTTGACAATTAGAGAAAAGAACACAGGCATTTGAGATGATGTGCTACCGAAGGCTACTAAATACTTCGTTCAAAGACCACGTATGTAATGAGCTGCAAACCGAACCAGATGGAAAGGGATTATTGTAAGGTCATAATGTGTGGTGTCCAAACGACCTTGTAAGGCTAATAGAAAATTAAAAGGTCCAATGGCCGCCCTGACGGACTCTGGAAGTAACACGCACAGCAGAGAGTATTCCTTCTATGACATCAATGTCTCTGTTCTGTCTGACAGAAATGCTTAGTCCATTTAAGAGTCGGACCTCTGATCCCATATTGATGTGGCTGTAATAGTAGTTTTGGTGACTCACATTGTCGACTGCTTTAGAGAAAAGCAATGTGAACAAGGCCACTTTGACTACAAGCCAAGGAGTTTCTCATGAGGCCTTCAAGTAACATCATTAGCTATGAGGTTTTCCAAGCCCACTTGTTTCAAAATGCTTGTTGAAAGCCGAAGGGCAGATTATAGACTTGCCCAAGTCTGTAAATTAATATTCCATTGTTATAATTTTAAATATATTTGAAAAAAAAAACACGTTCCTGTTTAACACCATGTTAAATTTACAGACTTAACACCATGTTAAATTTTACCTCACTGCAGCTGGTGTTGTGCCGTGTGGAGGCTGTAAAACGTTTCCCCGTACATCATCCATAGTGCAGATTATATTTTATTCACATCCTTTGAGATCAGAGGATGCATTATGAGAAATTTAAAATTTGAGATCGATTTAGACTATCATTCTATATCATCGTCTTTTATATTATTTGGATCCTATTGAAATTAATCAGTCTTTGAATCGACTGCCCAATTAAAATTAAGAAATTACAGTATGCTTTTTTTCTGGTTTCGTGACCAGATATTGTCAGGGTCACTGACGAGGCTTTATTAGCCGAAACTACGTAGTCTGGCTCATGTTCCTACTTCAGTGTGTATTCTCTGCTCTTGTAGGAACTTTTTAAGATTTTAATTGTAAACATTGAATGAACCCATTCACCTCTAGTTAGTAAGATGAGTCATATATAATTTGGATGTTTGATTAGATAAGGTCTGGCCCGGCTGCAGAGGCTTGTTATCTTGATTTATTGCTAGAAAAGTGTAAGCTTGAATTTCTTGTTAAAGGGGAAAACTACAGCACATTGAATTGAATATCGTCTGGATTTGATTAAAAAAAATTAAGTTTCACAGCTTACACCAAAGACAAAAAAGAGACAAACTGGTATGTGTGCTATGTGTGAGCAGAGCAGAAGTGACTACAGAAAGAAATTATTCCATGGAGTCAGGACACCCCCCCCCACGTCTGACAGGTGGAGATAAAACTACGTTTGAAAGGCCATAATTCTGTCAAAATTAGTACATGTAATTTTCTTAATAAAAACCAACATGCACATCTTCAGTATGTCCACACCAAGTATACAATGCCTGAAAAAAAAACAGCCACTGAAAATTGTGGAGTTGATTACACAAAGTACTTACCCTACAGTGCAAACAGATGCCTAAAATGACTAAGTCTAAAAGGCTGTTTTTCTGTCAAAATTAATTCTAGCTCCGACAAAATCCCACATGCACATTTTCAACATATCCACAGCATGTTTGCAAAATTTAGAAAAGATGCATTGAAAACTGTGAGAGGAGTTGATTACACAAACTCCATACCCTACGATGTAAAAATTTGCCCAAAATGACTAAATTCAAAAGAACGTTATTCTATCAAAATTAATTCTAGCTCCATCACAAACCCACAGACACTACTACAATATGTCCACAGCATATATGCAAGCTTTGAAAACAAATCATTGAAAACTGTGAGAGGAATTGATTACACAAACTCCATACCCTATAATGCAACAGTTTGCCTAAAATGACCGAGTTCAAAAGACGGTAATTCAGTCAAATTAAAATCTTAAAAAATTCCTTCAAGAGCAGAGAATACATACAGAAATAGGAACATGGGCCAGACTACGCAGTTTCGGCTAATAAAATTCATTCTAGCTCCATAAAAAATCCACATGCACATCTTCAATACATCCACAACATGTATGCAAAGTCTGAAAAAGATCCATTGAAAACTGTGGGAGTTGTTCATTACACAAACTCTATACCCTAAAGTGTGACGAACGGACGGACAGACGGTCGGACAGACGGACGGACAGACAGGAGCAAATCTTAATGCCCCCTGACTATCGTCATGAGGGCATAAAACACACAAAACAAACCAAAGTATTGTTTATCGGTTGAATGGCTTCTAGGAAGTAGAATTTAATGTAAATGCAGATTTTCGAATGGACACTGCATATAGGAAGTGTTCCGATTTTTCACATATAATACCATATTTGCTGTTCTCTACAGTTTGGAATACAAAAACAGTGACGGAGACCAGGCTTTGACAACTGGTTCTTGATGGGAAGACATCTTCTCCTGCCGCTGTCACATCTGGAGTTCCACAGGGTACAGGACTTGGACCTCTCCTGTTCCTGGTATACATCAATGACTTGCCCTCAAAAGTTTCCTCTTCAGTACGACTCTTCGCAGATGATTGTCTGCTGTACAGAGTTATACTAGACCAGAAAGATGCAGAGTCACTACAGAGAGATCTTAATCATATACAGGAATGGGAAAGAGATTGGCAGATGGTATTTAACCCAGACAGGTGTGAACACATCCAGATCACCAACAAGCGAAATGTCATACCAATCTCTTACAGCATTCATGGACAGACCTTGAAAGAAACGTCAAAAGCAAAGTACCTTGGAGTCACCATAGACAGTAAACTGTCCTGGAACAGCCATATTGATGCAGTGACGAAAAAGGCCAATCTGACTACAGCTTTCCTTCGCAGAAATCTTTCAAGCTGCCCAAAGGATGTTAAGGCCAAACGCTACAAGTCCACAGCTTTAGTATGCTTCGACGATATAGGACTCAGTGACAAAATCCAACATAGCCATATTGGAGTCTGTACAGAGGCGTGCCGCCAGGTTTTGCTGCAATGACTACCGCCGAACCAGCAGTATCACTTCAATGTTGCGAGAACTTGGATGGGAGGACCTTCAATCTTCTTCTTCCATTCTTCTTCCAAATTATGGTCAGGATTCTTCTCTAAGAATGTACTGTTGAATTCTTCTCTAAGAATGTACTGTTGACCAGTGAGAGGGGAAAGAGACAGCCTACTCCTTCCTATGTTAAAATCCAGTTATGTACAGTTAAAAACATATTAAATATTGTCGGCTGTTCAGAACTGAAGGGTCGGCAGGGCATGACCTAGACCGACTCGGAACTCCTCTAGGGTGGTGGCGTCAGTGAGCTGGGTTGGTAGAAGGTTCCATTCCCGATTGGTCCGTGGGAAGAAAGAGCATTTGTAGACGGACATGGTGGCAGTAGGCTGGTAGAGTCTATGCTGACCTCTGGTGCGTCTGTCACTGGGACGTACAACATCAGTGTCTATTTCCACCAAATCATGCTGTATTTTAAACACTGTTGTCAGCCTGTCCACTCTTCTTTGCTGTAGTGGTTCCCAATCAAGGTCTGAGACCATCTTTGTGACGCATCCTGTCGTTCTGTCACAGTAAGCGCGCGGCTTGTCTTTGGACCTTCTCCAGCTTGGAACTGTCTTCGATTGATGATGGGTCCCAGGCTGGAGACGCATACTCTAGGGTTGGTCTAACAAGGGCTGTGTAGGCTGCCTTCTTCACATCTCTAGTGCATTCGCCAAGATTTCGTCTCAAGAATCCCAGGGTCTTTGACGCTTTTGCTGCCGTGGCGTCTAAATGAGTATGCCAGGTGAGGTCATTGCTGATGGTAACCGGACATCTCGGCCCATAGCAAACTCGGCCCATTGCAAACTCGGCCCATAACAAAGTCGGCCTACACAAACTCGGCCCATAACAAACTCGGCCCATACATGTACAGTATTGCGCCTTGCTTTAATAGTATTTATCACCAATTTATTTCATCAGTTTAATTTTGAAACGGGATGTACATACAGACTCAAATTTGCATCCTCTAAGTCCCAGAGGTTATCCAAAACGATAACAAAATCGGCTCATGATTACAAACTCGTCCTATACCAAATTAAATATTGTAGTTACATATCATTGACAACAATATCGTAGGAAATGGATGCATAAATATTCATAGGGACTCCTGCATGTTGATACTTTTACAAGTAAAAAGTATGCAAAGACCAGGAACTGAAACAATCAAAATCCAAATCCAGCCCTCAAACCATAGTTGGAAAAAACTAAGATTACAAATAATCAAGATACAGAGAACATATGGCCAACCGAGTGAGCAGCTTGTTCCCAAAAGGTGGCCACTCAGCAACCCAAACCGAACCAAAAATAATAAGAACATACATAAGGTAAAACATCACAGAAACTCTGACACCAAAAACAGGCAACAGAGAACCACAACAGAACTACCGCCTTGGAACGGTCAGTAATGAATTACTGGGGGGCTTAAATCGATTTTACAGGCCCAACCTCACCCTCAGTTTCTGAAGTGGTACAAAACATTTAGTTGGTAGTTCGGTTCGCATGATAACCCTCTAACTCGTCAATGAATCATCACGGTAAACACATAAATCAAATTTCAACACCATGAAGAAGCAAAGACGAGGACTCAACAGATACAACGGGCCGTCTGACAGGTGGAGATCCCTGTCCTGCCAAACGACCCCACTGGAAATCTGAAGCAAAATGTTTTTAATGTGAGTGGGGTGGGGATGGGGCGGGGCGAGGGAGCGAGTCAAGTTAAATTTCCAAATATGCCATCCCTATGGAAAAAGCATTGGTAAATGCACGATTTCAGTTATAAGAGAGCAAACTTTGATAATCGTTTCAGAAACAAATTTTTGGCCTGAATTTAAAGAACAATTATTTGTTCCCATAGAATGGGTTCCTATACATTTCTCTGGTATTAGACCTTGGAGAATTGATACAAGGAAATCTACACACAGTTAGCATTAAGTAAAAGAAAACATATGACTCTTGTTTTAATTTTATCTTCTAGTTATTGTAAGCATCTAATAGCACGTGTATTGAATATAACTCCCCTGCGTGATCACATATACATTGTATGGGCCAAGTTTGTTATGGGCCGACTTTCTAAGTTTCTTATGTGCCTAGTCCATTTGGATGGCTATACTAGTATTTTGTTCAGCACTGTTTTCTATACCTAGTAATTGTTATACATGTTATTTGTATCCAGTCATTGTCTGACATGCCTTTTCAAATGAAAAAGTCCTTTGTGAAAGCTGCGAAACGATACTGTTCTATACTCATGGGCCGAGTTTGCTATGGGCCGAGTTTGTAATGGGCCGAGATTGTTATGGGCCGAGTTTGTTATGGGCCGAGATGTCCCGGAATCCTGCTGATGTGCACTCCTAGGTACTTTCCACTATCTACTACTTCCAGTGTCTGTCCATGTATATTCTGACTGTCTCTCGAAGCACTTGCTAGTATTTATACGTATCACTTGACATTTCTCTGGGTGGAATTGCATCTGCCATAGCTTCTCCCAGTTTTCTAAAGCTTTGAGGCCCTCCTGCAGTCTCACGGCGTCATTTTCAGATTTGACGAGTCTGTAGATGAGACAATCATCAGCAAAGAGGCGGGGATCTGAGTGATTTACAGCTTCTGGCAGGTCATTGATGTAGGCCAAGAATAATAATGGGCCAAGCACTGTTCCTTGTGGCACTCCAGAGATTACATCAGCTTGGGTGGATCTACAACCATCGAGCAATACTTGCTGCTTTCTGTGTCCAAGAAAGGAACGAATCCACTCCAGCGTTGGTCCCCTGATTCCATAGAAATTTAGTTTGTAGAGGAATCTCTGGTGGGGAACTTTGTCGAAAGCTTTGGAAAAATCCAGGAGTATCACGTCCACTTGGTCTCTTCCTGATTTCAAGCTGCTGGCAATGCCCTGGATGGTGGCAACTAGCTGGGTTACAGTAGATATTTTCTTCCGCAAGCCATGCTGTTTTACTGTCAGTATGTTGTTCTGGCCGAAATGTCGCATGCTGTTGCTGTGTACTATATGTTCAAGTATTTTGCATGCTACTGATGTCAATGATACAGGTCTGTAGTTTGAAGCCAGGTGTTTTGGGCCTTTGCTTGAAGAGGGGAACTATCAATGCTTCTCTCCAATCTGCTGGTACGCATCCTACATCAAGGGAAAACTGGTATATGCGACTGAGCATAGGTGAGAGTTCCTCTGCCACTGATCTCAGAATGTAGGTTGGAATACCATCCGGTCCTGCGGCCTTGTGAGGTTTCAGGTCCTTAAGCAGCTTTCTTACTCCAATTGGATTTATGATTATATTCTGCATAGGAGAGTGTGGGCTGTGTCCTTTGTCTGGAAGTATGTCAGTGTCTTCTCGAGTGTAGACGGACTGAAACTGCATAATGAGAATTTCTGCTTTGACAGATGTATCGCTCTGCAGATACCCCTCGTTATTCAACAATGCCGAAACTCCCGATGCTTCTTAGCGTTTACTCTTGATGAAAGACGAAAAACGTTTGGAATTTCTCTTTAGGTCTTTGCTGACAACATCTTCCATGTAGCCTCTGTGCGCTGTCCTAGTCGACCTCTGTACTTCAGTCTGAAGCCTTCTGTAGTGTTTCCATTCCCGTGCTAGACCTGTGCGTTTAGCCTTCCGGTGAGCTCGCTGTTTTCTTCTCATCAACCGTCTAAGGCTTGTGTTAACCCATGGGTGGGTGCGGCGGGTACTGGACATCTTTGTCGGTACATGCTGGTCGACAGCAGATGTGATGATAGTCTTGAAAGCTGCCCACATGGTGTCGATGTCTTCGAAATCTGTTGACAGAAATGTCTTGCTTGAGTCGGATATACTTAAGCGTAGTCCGTCCATGTCTGCTTTTTTCCACAAGTAAATCTTCTTACAAGGTGGCCTAGGGCGATATGGCTGATGGGATGTGTCAAAAAGGACTATGTCATGATCGCTCTTTGGTGCTATTGGTAGAAGAGGCTTGCATCTGATCTTGAATCCTGGATGACTTGTGAATACCAGGTCCAAGGTGTTCTCTTGTCTGGTGGGGAAATCTACCATTTGTTCCAATCCTAGCTCTTGGGCTATGTCCAGGTAAGTCTGGCTTACTCTGTGAGGATAGAACTTATTTGTAACTGTACTTCTCTTCCAGTCAATATCTGGGAGGTTGAAATCTCCACCGATGATGTGAATGGCGTTCTTATACTTCTTCTTGAGCTAAGTAAATGCATCTTTCACATGAGCCAGGTATTCTTCACTGGTTTTATCTGGTGGGCGGTAATAAGAACACAGGAGCATCTTCTTTGTCTTTGTGATATTGACTGTTCCAGAAATCATTTCTACTTCCTTACTCTTCTCTACGTTCATAAGTTCAAGGTCATTTTTCAATGCAGTGAGTACTCCTCCATGTGGGTCACTACCTCTGTCGTTCCTGTGAACTGTGAACCCAAGGAACTGGTCGAAGAAGTATGTGGAAGGAATGTCATCAGACAACCAGGTCTCTGTACCCAATATGATGTCTGGACAAGTAGTTTCTACTAATACGTCAATATTCTTTCCCTTCTTCCAAATACTTTGGAAGTTTATCACTAATATCCTAAGTGACCTTCTTGTCTTAACTTGGGTGGAATTTGGGATCTTTGGCGAAGAAGCTGCATCTGGACTACCAACTGTACTCAGGCTTGTTTCACTCAGATTGGAAAAAACCATGGTTAGACTGGTAGGGTGTGGCAGGTGAATGTAGACTACTATCATTTTCACAAGTGCTTGAGCGACTGGCAGGCTGCATCTCATCCGATAGTGGTATATCGTATATCACAGTGGAATGGTTTGCGATTCCGCAGTCAGGGCAAAATCAAGGCGAGACCAGAGCAAAGTTACAATGATGTACAGGATCGTCAATAACCTCGTCGAAATCCCTTCAGACCAGTACCTGACAGCCACAGGAGTAGCAACTAGAGGACACCATCAACGATTCCTGCCAATATTTTGTTCCATCAACGCCTACAAGGGATCCTTCTTTCCATCAACAGTCCGTCTCTGGAATGGTCTGTCTGCCAATGTCATATCAGCACCGACTCTGGATGACTTCAAGCTCCTTGTCAGTGCAGGTATCCTAAGACCGTGATTGTGAACAACATGTTTTCACCTGATTTTAACTGTACATAAGAACCTCCCAGCACGAATGTTTTAAGGTTGTTCACAGTGCGACTATGCAAATATTGGCCATGCACATAGATGATTAAATGACCTTACTCGGTCGGGTATACATATATACTTCTGTCGAACGTGACCAGTCGGTGATTCTCCAGACCGAATTAACAATGGTTGACAATGCCCGTAAAAGTCGACTCTGTCACATTTTAATGCAAATTGGTAAGCCATATGCGAATGAAAAACAAAATTTCACAAGTGAAAATAATCAAAGCACACGACTGAACTTTTTTCATCCTTTGTCTAGGACTGAATTTCTAATGGGCTCTATTTAGCCTATGCAATGTATTTGAGCATATATTTCGCTGGATCATAAGTTCGTGCATCACGCCTCTACATCTACATCATACGCGCTGTCGTCACACTTGACTACTATTCGCCTAAACCTGCTTATCCAACAAGTCAGTTCACAATTCAGGTTTATTAACATTAAACAAGTATTTTGGGGCTGAATAGTCAGACTAGGGACTACACTGCCATTCTACATTGTATTTCACTATTTTAATGCCATGACCATAGATAGGCACTTATCATCATTAATCACCAGTTGCAGGGCACCTGTCAGACTTCTTAGTGGCCAATAACTTAACATTAATCTCGGAATCTTTTGATCCATATTTAATAAGCAATGGACAAGTTGGGTCAACATGATATCTCTTTCTCATAATGATTGGTCAGTTTACCTCTTCAGAAGTATGGCATCAGTGATCGCTCTGACTGACAGGCAGACAGTGTGTCAAAAGTTGGGACTATTGCAGAGTTATTGAGTGTATTTTAGGCCAAAAAGTATAGAAAATATGCCAAAATCGTAGATGTAAATAGGTCTGTTTTCTTTAAAAAAATCCATTATTAGATATATTTTCCTACAAAAGTTTAGAATTAAGTTTTGTACAAGATAAAATCTAAAAAAAGCTAGTTATTCTGGAAAAAAAAATTTAGCAGCATGACAGCAAATTAACTATACATATATGTTACCTGTTTTTTTTTTAGCTCACCTGGGCACGAAGTGTGCTCAAGGTGAGCTTTTGGGATACTGTGATATCCGTCATCCGTGTGGACGGACGTCTGTCCAGACGTCCATCCGGACGTCCATCAACTTTTGCTTGTGTACGCTCTAGAGTGCACAGTCTCAGTGTTCCCATTCACGTAGAATTGTGCGTGAATCACGCGGAAATCATTCTAATCACGCATAAATTTCGGGGCAAGAACGTGCATTCACGCGCATATGTTTCTCTCAAAAATATATAAAAAATCATCATTTTTCTTCATTCTATTGCGAGTCTGCCAGGCCAGATGATTTTTGTAGCCGAGAAGAGAGTCAGAAGTCGCTGTTTTGATCTGAAATGCGGGTCGTAGTAAGATACCATGCTTTCATTCACATCCGTTCTACGGCCAATCAAATTCATTATTGGAAAACACTACCACTAATCGGCTGCATGAATATTAATGACATGCGCGGTCATTATGCGCACTAGAACTGTCATAATGGCCGACAGAATTTGTCCGTATTTTTGCGTTTATTTTCGCTGTTTCTGTTTGGAAACGGCACTATCTATTTTTCCTTTGGAAAGGAATCCATCAAATGATTAAGATTGGATAAAACGAGGACCGGAAAAAGGCATGACAGCCGTTCACTTTGTTTTTTCAGGCTTCAATTGGAAACACATCGGCACTTTAGTGTTTGTAAAAGAAGCGGACCATGGGTTCCGGGTCATTTCGGCCCATGTCCATTTCGGCCCATAACTTTTTCGAGATAAAAAGTCATACCAGGGTTCGAATTTAGACTCGTATACTCGCAAAATGCGACCAAAATTTACAGACTGCGAGTCCAAGAAACCACCACTTGCTTTTCTTTGCGAGTGTAGTTTTCTCAGTGCAAAGAACTAATCCGGAAGTGTTAAGTTTTTGTTTATGTGCAGAACAAGATGAGCAGTCGTAAACTCGTCTTGATCACCCAGGTGCTTGCCTTATATTGATTCCCCAATACGGTGCCCCTCGTCAAGCGTCTGTGACAACCCGCATCTGCAAGCGTCTGTTTTCAGTTTGATCAAAAAGCACATGTTCTCAAATCAATAAACATGGACAGATATTAATTGTGAACTGGAAAAGGGGCAAAACGGTGGATCAGGAAGAAAAACCTTCTGAAAATAAACCCATCAAGACTAACTCTGTGGGCCCCAAACCCCAAACTGTCCCTATAAAAATTGCACAAAAGTGGGAGAAAGAGCTCAGAGTTACTTTGGAATATGAAACTAGTAGCTGTGAAGAGAACCTGGTAGGGTGTGTAGGCATGGTCCTTGTGAGATAGAGCCTCTTTGGTAAGATACTAAATACTGTCTGTCAGATAGGGAAAAAGGGAGTATAATGAATGAGAACCACTAGGTCAATATGAGTCACTGTGTTCATCCCAGCCTTTTTCTTTTTTTTTCTGTCTTTCCCCAACTTTAACGGCCCATAGATTTGAATTTAGAAAATAGCCTGGGCTGGGAGGGGGGGGGGGGGGGGGGGGGGGGGGGGCATATGCCCGATTTTTTAAAGCTAAAAAGACAGTCCACCCAGCTGGGATACATTACTTATTGCATAAACTAACAATACAGGGTATTTAATGGTATAATTACATAAAATTATGGCATTCAGAGAAAAAGCAAGTGGACTTCCTGTTTTAGCAAGTAGAAAAATTGAGCACTTGCTAAATTTAGCAAGTGAGAAAAAAAGTTAATTTCAAACCCTGCATACCCGTAAATTTTACTTCAATCCCGCAAATTTTATAGATAGGGGGTATAAAAACCCTCAGTTTAAAATTTGAGTGGGAACACTGCAGTTTTGGTCCAATCTTTATGAAACTTTGTCAGAATGTTTATCTCCATAAAGTCTAGGCCAAATTTGAAACTTGGTCATGTCGGGTCAAAAACTAAGTCACTAGGTCAAATCTTAGAAAAACCTTGTGTACGCTCTAGAGGACACAGTTATGATCCAATCATTTTGAAGCTATGACAGGATGTTTATCTCCATAAAATCTAGGCTGAGTTTGAAACTGGGTCATGTCCGGTCAAAAACCAGGTCACCAGGTCAAAGCTTAGAAAGACCTTGTGTACGCTCTAGAGGACACAGTAATGATCCAATCATTTTGAAACTTTGTCAGAATGTTTATCGCCATAAAATCTAGGCCAAGTTTGAAACTGGGTCATGTCGGGTCAAATATAAGAACGACCTTCTGTACGCTCTAGAGGACACAGTAATGATCCAATCATTTTGAAACTTTGTCAGAATGTTTATCGCCATAAAATCTAGGCCAAGTTTGAAACTGGGTCATGTCGGGTCAAATATAAGAACGACCTTCTGTACGCTCTAGAGGGCACAGTTTTGATCCAATCTTCACGATACTTTGTCAGAATTTTTATCCTTACAATATCCAGGCCAAGTTTGAAACTGGGTCATGTGGGTCAAAAACTAGGTCTCTAGGTCAAATCTTAGAAAAAAATTGTGTACACAGTAGAAGGCACAGTTTTGATCCAATCTTCCTGAAACTTTGTCAGAATGTTTATCTTTATGAAATCTAGGTAAAGTTTAAAACTGGGTCATGTCTGGTCAAAAATAAGGTCACAGGGTCAAATAAAAGAATGACCTTGTGTACATTCTAGAGGGCACAGTTTTAATCCAATCTTTATGAAACTTTGTCAGAATGTTTATCTTTACAATATCCAGGACAAGCTTGAAACTGGATCATGTGGAATAAAAAACTAGGTCACTAGGTCAAATATTAGAAAAACCTTGTGTACGCTCTGGAGGTCACAGTTTTGATCCAAATCTAATAAAACTTTGTCAGAATGTTTATCCTTACAATATCTAGGCCAGGTTACCAACTAGGTCATGTCGGGTCAAAAACCAGGTCACTAGGTCAAATATTAGAAAAACCTTGTGTACCCTCTAGAGGGCACAGTTTTGATCCAGTCTTTTTGAAAATTTGTCAGAATGTTTATGTCACAATATCTAGGCCAAGTTTGAAAGTAGGTCATGTAGGGTCAAAAACTAGGTCACTAGGTCAAATATAAGAACAACCTGGTGTACGCTGTAGAGGGCACAGTTTTTATCCAATCTTCGTGAAACTTTGTAAGAATGTTTATCCTCACAATATCAAGGCCAAGTTTGAAACTGGGTCATATGGGGTCAAAAACTAGGTCACAAGGTCAAATCTTAAAAAAAACTTTGTGTACACCGTAGAGGGGACAGTTCTGATCTAATCTTCATGAAACTTTGTCAGAATGTTTATCTTCATAAAATCTAGGTCAAGTTTGAAACTGGGTAATGTCGGTCAAAAACTTGGTCACTAGGTCAAATCTAAATAAAGTTATGTTTCAAGAATCAGAACTAACATTGCGGTGATATCAGCCACAAACTCCTTGAAAAACATTTATTTCACCACAGTGAGATAATGATGCTACCATTCTGTCATCTGTGTTTGCCTAGTTCAGTTTAGTTCAAATCCATCAAAGGAACTCAACATGAACAGGTACTTTTCGGGGAAGCGACTCTGCCATTTTAGCTCACCTGAGCTTTACAGTATTGGTTTTAGCTGCCTCTGTCATCCGTCCACAAACATTTTCAAACATCTCTGAAACCACTGGGCAGACTGAACTCAAATTTCATATGGAGCCTGCATTGGTCAAAGGATTGAAAGTTCTTCAAATGAGCTTGGTCACCTGACCAAGGTGGCTGCCATTCCCATATATGGTAAAAACTCTTATAAATCTTCACCAGAGCCAGTGAACTGATTAATGCTCAGGTGAGCGATTCAGGGCCACCATGGCCCTCTTGTTTTTTGTTGTTGTTTTTCAAAAGTCAGTTGCCGGGCTGCGTAGCGCAATCGGTAGGGCACCTGACTCATAAGTCAGAGGTCCTGGGTTCGAAACCCGGTCTGGCCACATACTTTCGTTTCTCCTTCCGCTGATTCAAGAAGGGCAGTTGTCAGTTACTGGCGAAAGTATGTGCATTTAGTACTGGTTAACCACTTAGGAGGAACCCAGGAATAGTGTGGCTAGGTTAACTGACCGTCCCGACATGACCATCTATTACCGTGGACGTTAAGCATCAAATCAATCAATCAATTCAAAAGTCAGTTCTTGTTTTCCACTGGACAGGTGTAAAAATTGGTCTAAGTTCTATGCAAAAGAGAAAAGTCAAACCAAAATAATGAGTGCTTTATTGACTTGAAGTCTTGAAAATCAATATTTACTCAAATCTAACATGATTTGGGCATTTCAGTTTTCACACCAGAAATGGTGAAGATTGCAGTGTCATATATTTTCGTGGCTGCCATAAAAACAGACCTTTTTCTCCAGCTTCTGGTTGGAATCTTTTCCAGCCAATTGGGAAAAAAGGAGGTGTTTTGCCCTTGGGAATGGGGCCGAATTTCAGTCCCAGAATGGCCTAAAAAGGAACACTGATCTGGAGCAACGAAATTGCTCTCCTGGTATTGTTTCTTTCATTTTGTCTTTTTCTGAAATACCCGTAACAGAGACCAATCAAAAAATAAAATCGGAGTTGCGTCAAGTTATTAGACTACTACCCATCCATCATAGACAAGAGAGCAAACAGTGAAGAGCGAGATGAGGTGGCTCATAATGAGCCACCTTATCTGGCTCTATGCTGTTAGCAAATTCAACCTCATATTTTCATTTGTGGCACTTTAAATGTTAATATGGACAGAGCTACACTGTGTCTTGAAATTCTTATTATCTTTTTTTCAGGAATTGTCATCATTTTATGTGCCAATGTGCTGTGTAGTACAGCCACAGATGACATAGATGAGGTGTTGGTTGATAATACAGAGGAATTTGGGACAAAATCAGACTCTAGTGGAAATAATGAAATTGACTTGAAAAACCTACACCAGACCCATTCCTCTAATACCATCAAAGATGATATAGAATCAAAATCAGAAAGAGATGTGAAAGAACCTGTTGTAGCTAGTGAGGAACAATTACAAAACGTAGAGGAGAATACTATTGATATGACAGTCACTGATATGACTAGGGTAGAAAACTCAGGAGGCGAAACACAGGATACTCAGAACAGAGATCCAGATAAAGGTAGGGTTTTGAAGTGACCAATTTTTTTTTTTTTTTTGGTTATAAGACTAGAGTTTACTCTTCCAGATTTACAGTAATACTACAGGTATGCAAATCAGTCTTGTGTTATTCAGCTATAAAATGGAGTTTTCTCTTACAAAAAAATCACAAAATAAAGCACACTGATTGGCTGCTTCCGAGCATGTGCTCGGAAAATAAAGCACACTGATTGGCTGCTTCCGAGCATGTGCTCGGAAGCAGCCAATCAGTGTGCTTTATTTTGAGTTTGAGAATGGACTCAAGTTTTATAACCTCTGGGCCTGACTGTGCAGGTTGGTCTGAGATTTTTCTCTTTGCATATATGTTCACCACCATGACCACCCTTTTCACCACTCATTTCTCGTCTTCTATGGCCTTTCATTAGAACTGCACGAAAAAGGATAATTTCACAATCTGTTTGTTCCCTATGAGAATATAGTTCATGGCCAGCCACCTTTTATTAGACATTAGAACCACCTAAACGTATCATGTGGCATGTTATTAGAATGGCTGTCTCACACCGGGTAGGAGGCAATCGAAAATGCTCTTAACAATTGATTAATGCATATCAAAAACCCTCAGAAATTGTTGCCAATTTGCAATGGAAAATGCTGTTTCTAACAGTTTTTGATCTGCCTTTGTCGATTACCCGAGCATTTTCGATTGCCGCCTACCCGGTGTGTGTCTGTGAGAAGTTACAACATATATTTTAATAAGGTGAATGGGTAAGTCTGTACTCTTACTATTTGCTTCCCTGGATGAAAAATCCTTCCAAAAATGGGGTCTAATCCTGAAGGAATTTGTTCCCATAGGAGCACATGTTTTCTTTCAGGAGTTGACTTCTATTGAAAAGGGACACAAAAATGAAAATGGTAGAATTGCTTCCCCTGAAAATGTATCCACTTCCCTCAAACAGAGAATTAAGTAGACAGAGTTTACAATTACTGTAATTACTTTTAGTAATGGGACACAAAACAATGTACTCAGTGTTCCAGATAAAAACGGGTAACAGGGATAATTTTCCTTTAAAACATGCTTTGTGTCCCCTCATTAGAACCATCTCATCGAGATGGTTCTAATGAGAGGTCACAACATATGTTTTCATTGAGAAATAAGAAAATTCAAAAATTATTTTTTAATTATTCCTGTTACCCCTTCTTATCTGGAGCTCTGTTTATTGTCAAAATGTTAGACAAATATTTCAAAAATTAACATGCTGGTAGAGTGGCAAATAGTGCAGACCCTGATTAGGAGATGTTTGATCTGGTTCTGTGGTGTTTGATGAGGCACAGGACCTGATCAGTCCATTGTCTGGCTAATTGCACATTAAACAACAGAGCTCTAGATAAGAGGGGTATTTAATGATAATTGAGGGATATTTTTTTATTTCTCATTGAAACCATATGTTGTGGCCCCTCATCTGAAGTGTCTCATCGAGCCAGTTTAGGTGAGGGGTCACAACATATGTTTGTATACAGAATTAACAAAAAGTATCCCAAATTATCACCAAACGCTCCCTCTTATCTAGAGCTCTGGACAAGTAAAAAATATGCTGGGAATTTTAACATTTTACTTACCCACAAGTTTATTTGAAATATATGGGAAAAAAATGGTTTGAAACCAATTTTAAGGCATCCCAATCATCAGGCAAGTATACAAAATTTGAATTTGTTGGGTCCTGGAGGCATTTATATCCACTATTCTACAATCAAACCCCTCCTAGCCAACCTAATCTGAAATTCTGTAAAACTCTTTTCAGATGCTGATCAAGAAACCTTAGAATCTGAAAATGTTCAGTCTGGAGATCTGAATTCGGAAGAGACTAATTCAACTTGGTATTTGTGGCTAAAATATTTACTGGATCCATTTTTGGAGGAATTTAAAGATGGTATTTATTCACGGACGAATGTCACTAATTCATCGGAAAATGCTTCAGCTGCTGTAGCAAATAGTACTGATTTACTGAATGTTATAAATGATACAATACCATTTTTGAATGTCACTGATTCAGAACAAAATACTACGGACGCGAGCAAAAAGACAAAGTTTCAGTGTACAGGGAAAAACGTTACAGACAATACTAATGCAACAGTAAGAATAGTAACTAGCTCAAGACTTTTGCAGTTGTTAAGTTTTGATAAAAATGAGACAGAAAATATGACAGACTGTTTGGTGGTGATGTTTTACGCACCATGGTGCCACTTTTGTGCGAAGACTGCACCACACTATAATGCATTATCCAGGGCATTTCCTCAGCTGGACTTTGTAGCAGTGGATACAGCTCAGTTTAGCAAGTGAGTAGGACTTGTCATAATAACTGTACATATTTGGACAAACCCTGATTGTACTTCTCCAATTTTTTGGAGCAGTCTGATCAGGCTCTGCAGCCTTTGTTCTGCCATATTTGTCTCAATACTTACAGTTTTATAGTGTTATTTTCAGTATATATGTGAGTGTTACAGATCTGTAGAAAATGTGAGATTGCTGTAAAAAGTGTACATTATTTGGACATTTCTGTGAGCTTACTGTAATAAGTGTACATTATTGGGACACTTCTGTTCAACTGGACTGCTATTTTTGAATTTTGTGTAGTCCTTTTTCCAGTTGGGAGATTTCTTATCCAGTTTTTACTGGGTAGCATCTGGTGCAGACCTTGATTACAAAGTTTGGTGTAGGCGGTGTAATGTGGGCCTGTGGTATTTGTGTTGGTAGTTTTGTCCTGATACTTGCAATTTTTGCAGTAGGAAACTGACAGGTTGGCTGTGTGTGTTCTTAAAATATGACATGCTGCATGCTTTTTTCTGTTTCTTTTCTTTTTTTTCTGTCACATTGCGACTACATTTAAGAGAGGGCCACATGGAAGATTAGTGTTTAACTAAATGTGTATTTCCCTCTGTAAATAAAGTCTATTATTATTTTTATTATTATTTAAATCAGTCCTACCTTTAGATTCCTCGGGCCATTAATCCTTAGTTAAAGTGCAACAAGAAGCGGACGAAATTTTTATGTCTGCAACATTTCAAAAAATGTTTTGTCCAAGCTATGTCATATTGAGAATGCAAAAAGTGTTAGCTGTTGATGTGGATATGTATGAGCTTCCAATTCAGAGCATAATAATGACATTTGCTTATAGCAGTACATGTGTATGGACTTTTAAAAAGGAAACGACTGTTGACAGCCAGCTGGAAGTAGTAAATATTTGCTACCAACAACAGCTGGCAACAGTGGAATGTTTGCTGTCAACAGCTGACTGTCAATAATCCCCTTTAACATAAGGGTGCTTCAATCAGAAGAATTTTATAATATGTATGAGATATGTAAATAGGCCTAGTCCAGAAAATACCAACTGTTGAAGTACATTACATACGATTTTGAAATTTTATGAAGTTGAGATTGCCACATAATTTGAAAACACTGCAGATTTGAAGGTGATATCTTCGGTGGCTTATGAGATATAGTAGCTTGAAAATGTATAAAACATATAGAGAATTACTAAGTTTGTACCAGGATGGTCTCTGATGCTTAAGTAACATGGGCCACAAAGTTAATTGTTACACAAAAGTTTAATTTTGTAGCAATTGCTTTTATATTTGGCAGCCTTGTGTCTGTATAGTAACTAGTGATGAACAGATAATTTTCAAAGTTAGAAAACCAGTGTTGTGAAATATATGCATTCATCTCTGAAATGAAAAGTTTAACCCTATTGCACTCAGAATGGCCAAAACTCAATGGAGTTTTGGCCATTCTGAGTGCAATAGGGTTAAACCACAATACCTCCCAAACTGGAAAAGATACTTATTGGAAGTTTCAGAAGCTGCTTTCTTTACGAAACTGATTTAATTGATGTACTAGTCAACAAGAAATACTTGTTTGTATCAAATAACTTTTTTTCCAGTAATTGGAAATCCACTATTGCCATGCTTGCAAATTTCAAACTTCCATAAAGTTAAGGAGCAATAACAAATATGATATGCCATTTTGTATGTCATGAATTTATATCCTAAAATTTTGCTGCTTCTAAAACATGAAAATAAGCCTGTACAAAAAATCCAGTTGAACAGTAATCAACTTTAAGACCTTACATGTATTTTTCAGTCTGTTAGCGAGATTTGGAACTGTCTCAGTACCTAACATATTAGTCTTTCATCAGTCAAGGGCAGCTGTGAAGTTTAACCAGACAGAAAGAACATTTGAGCAGTTTGTTTCATTTGTACAAAATACCACTGGTAAGATATACTGTGTATCCTAATTGTGACGATATTCATTTGTTACGATATTTCAATTTTGATATAATACATCATGTCACAACTGCCATTGAGACTGTGCAAAGGAATATTTAGCAAAATGCAATTAGGGGATAACTGTCTGGAAAATTGTCATTTGGGGAGGTAAATCATCAGTTTTATGGTCGGAAATTTCGTTTTACAGCGACACGCGAGCGGAGCTGTAAAATGCAATTTGCGACCATAAAACCGATGATTTACCTTCCCAAATGACAATTTTCAATACAGTTATCCCCATTTTAATGCACTTTTCCACATATTGACCTTTCATAATGTACTGTTTTGCACCCATTTCAAGCGCCTTCAGCAACGTAAAACCAAACGTCAGCCAGTGAGAAGTGATGTTACTTAATGACGTCGGGTTTGCGACAGTATATCGCAGAATATACTGTCACAAATTTTTGACATTATCCAATCAGACACCGCATTTTATTTGTAAGTGCATTAGAATGTGTATTTAATGCTCATTTGCCTTATTAATGTATTCCTTTGTAGTTTAGTCTCAATATAACACTTTATCATATGGTGCCGCTCAGAGCTCTAGATAAGAGGGGTATTTGATGATAATTGAGGGATAATTTTCTTTATTTCTCATCAAAACCATATGTTGTGACCCCTCATCTGAACTGTCTCGTCGAGGCGGTTCAGATGAGGGGTCACAACATATGTTTTTATTCAGAATTCACAAAATTATCCCTAATTATCACCAAATACTCCCTCTTATCTAGGGCTCTGGTGCGGCTGTTATTCAGTGGATAATGTCATGTCATGAAAATTGTCCACACGTTATAATAACATTTTGGAGAGTGCATGTAATGTCATTGACAACAACCTTGTCAATGCTGCGTTTTCATTGCAATAATGTTCATTTTGAAGGTGATAAAATCCCATTTTAAAGGGTCATATGATAAACAGAATCTTACACTTGTGTTTGTTTCATGTGAAATTTATGAAACTCGGCAAAGGCTTATTTCATAAATTTCATATGAAATGACAACTCATGTAAGATCCTCTGTACTCACTTGCAGTCAGTGTGTTTTACTATAGACTCCAAAATAGCACTTAGTTAAGAGAGTTTACTGTACCATAATTACAGTTATTATCAATCCTACATTGTGTCAAAGTTTTTTCACAGTCTAGGATTGTATTAACTTTAACAACTGATCAAAAAACTAAATCATTACAAGCAAGTCAGAGTCAAAAATGCTTTATTTCATCTTTTAATTATTTTACTGTAATCATATTCTCCCATCTGTGCAACTACATGTATCAGGCAAAAGGTGCAGTATGATGTCATGAAACATCAGTTAGGAGACCACTGCATTATCAGGTAAAGAATATGCCCTTGGCAAGTCAGTTTGGGTATCATTCTCTTGAATTTATCATCGTTTACAATAGATTGTATATGAACAAAAATAGCTTCATAACTATATCGTTAAAATATAATAATGAAATGAATTATGTAACAAACATGTTTTTATACGCCCGTTTTGAAAAAACGGACGTATTATGTCATGGCGCTGTCCGTCCGTCCGTCCGTCCGTCCGTCTGTCTGTCCGTCCGTCCGTCCGTAAACATTCTTGTGCGCGCCATAACTCAGTAACCGTTTGGGATATCTTCATGAAATTTTGTAGGTATATGTATTTGGTAGGGGGAACGTGTCACGTACAGGAATGGTTGCTCCCCCTTCCTTGGTTACAAAGTTATGCCCCTTTGATTGTTTTTTTACCCTACAGGTCTTGTGCGCGCCAGAACTAGATAACTGTTTGGGATATCTTCATGAAACTTCATAGCAATGTGTATGAAGTCCCAACGATGTGTCGCGTACAACAATGGTTGCTCTCCCTTTTTTCGTTTCTGAGTTACTTCCCTTTTATCAGTTCTTTTCAGCTGTTTTTGTGTATACTTATGTTGTGCATACATTAACTCAGTAACTGTTTGAAATATCATGATGAAACTTTATAGCAATGTGCATGATCACAAGATAATATGTTGCATATAAGAATGGTTGCTCCCCCTTTCTTAATTTTGGAGTTAACTCCCTTTCCTCCATCCATAAACGTTCTTGTGTGTGCCATAACTCAGTAACCATTTGGGATATCTTCATGAAATTTTGTAGGCATATGTAGTAGGTAGGGGGAATGTATCGCATACAAGAATGGTTGCTCCCCCTTCCTTGGTTTCCAAGTTATGCCCCTTTGATTGTTTTTTTTCCCCTGCAAGTCTTGTGCGCGCCATAACTAGATAACTGTTTGGGATATCTTTATAAAACTTCATAGAAATGTGTATGAAGTCCCAACGATGTGTCGTGTTCAACACTGGTTGCTCTCCCTTTCTTCGTTACTGAGTTACATCCCTTTTATTAGTTATTTTCGGCTATTTTTGTGTATACTTATGTTGTGCATACATTAACTCAGTAACTGTTTGGAATATCATGATGAAACTATATAGCAATGTGTATGATCACAAGATGATGTGTCACATATAAGAATGGTTGCTCCCCCTTTCTTAATTTTGGAGTAACCTCCCTTTGATCATTATTTTTTAGGCATTTCCATTCACTCCATATCTCCTTAACCCTTTGAAATATTAGAATGAAACTTTGTAGGAATGTGTGTAATAATGGGGCAATGAATCCTGAGGAAGAACCATGACTCTGGCTTGCTTCCTGGATTATCTGCCCATGCATAAATTTCCTGTTTACTCTGTAACTCCTTAACCGTTTAGAATATTTTAACACAACTTTATCGAGATGTGTATATTGTCAAGGGAATGTATTAGAACCAAGAATGGTATATCCAGTATATATAGTATATGAATTATCTCCCTTGTTTGACTTTGGCATTACTCAACTTAGGAGCCACTTCACCTTGGAAGCTGATTTTTGGTATACTAATAGTATTTGATGTGTTAAATATTTAAATAATGTTGCCGTCATTAATTAAAGTGTGGTTTCCCCTGTTTGTCTGCCTGTCTGTCCTTTTGTAAACAATCTTGTTCATTGTATAATTCCTTTATGACATTAAAACGGGCGTATTATGCGCCGCTTGCGAAGCCCTTGTTATCTCTTCTGCAGGTCTAGAACCCAATGCCACAGTGAATGTGACTGAAGCTGACTATATTGGCCCAATATCTAGTGTGCCGACAGATGACCCAGATATTTTCCTCTGGATCTCCTGGGTGTTTGTTATTCTCTACAGTTCCTTTATGTTTATAAAATCCAACAAAGGACAGCAGTGGATAACAAGAATACGAATCTTGTGGCAGGAACATCAACATATAGACTAGTTAGAAAATTGTGTGCTGTATATTGAGAAATATTTGCAAAAGCTTAATTTTCTTGAAACTTCGCAAATGCGATATAAAAATAAACAAAATTGGGCTTATATGTTAAAGCTCAAGATAAAGTTGAATTTTGAGGCTAATCTTGGATGTTATGTATTTTTGTATAAAAGCCTGTGTTATGACCCCTCATTAGAATTCAGCCACAAGATGGTACAGATGAGGGGCCACAACGTATGTTTATGGAGAATGAATAGAAATTATGTCAAAATTATTGTAAAACCCACCTTTATCCAGATGTTTGTAATCCAAAAACCTTTTATGAGAATTGTGACATCTTAAAATTGTGACTTCTAAACTTCAAGAATATTTTTGATAGCACCAATTTGTATAAATAAGCATTTGCAAATTTTCACTGTTTGCAGTATATTTATGAAATCCAACAAGGAATCACAGGAGCGGCTGTAGCGTAGTGGATAACACTCCAGACTACCAACCCAGGGGTCGCAAGTTCGATCCCCCGCTTCTCCGGTCTTTCGAATGAGACTTTAAATCGAGGTCTCGTCTCCATATGACCTCGTTGTTGGTGGGACGTTAAACCCAAGTTCACTCACTCACCCAACAAGGAATCACAGTAGATCACTAGAATATATATCTTGTGGCAGGAGCACCAACATATAGCCTAGGCAGAAATAAGCGTACTGTGAATCTGGAAATATATGTATTTTATAGTAGCAGTAGGATGCTTATTTTGTAGAAATCAGGGCTGTAGATAAGAAGGAGTATTTGGTGAGAATTGGAGATAATTTCTGTTAAATTTGCAGAAAAATATGTATTGTGACTACTCATCTGAACTGTCTTGATGAGACAGTTCAGTTGAGGGGTCACAACATATGGTTTTCTGGAGACATAAGAGAAATCATCCAAAAATTATTACCAAATAAATCCCCTCATCTAGAGCCCAGCTGAAGAAATGTCATGTTCAAGAGACATTATTGCATTGTATTTGTATATTTATGAAAACAAAATGCTACTGTGCAATACTTTTTCAATTAAAGTTGTTAATGTGATATACACTTTTTTTTGCACTTCCTTATGTAGAATGAGTTCATTCCCCAACATGTCGTTTATTTGTCGCACCTGCTTTAGCAAGGTGCGATATAGGCGTCCGGTTTTCCGTCAGTCATTCCGTCCGTCTGTCCGTCAGTCCGTTCACATTTACGTCAACCCTGGCATTAAAGATTTGTACAGTTGGTTTCTCCAAAACCACTGCAGCCATGGTTCTCAAATTTCATATGGAGCATGATCAGACTACAGGGCTTCAGATTACAGAAATTCAGCCTTGTCAAGAATTCAAGATGGCCGCCTGTTACTAAAAGTAGCAAAACAACATAATTAACATTTTCTCTAGAACCACTAGGTATATTTGGCTGAAGCTTTGCATGGAGCATCAATAGGACATTTTTTTTGAAAATAATCAAAATGAAAAAAATCTATAGCGGAATTAGGTCACAGTGACCTATTTTTGGTTTACGAGTCTCAATTTTGCTTGAATGCCGATAAATCATTAAACACTGAGTGGATTTTGCTCAGATTTAATCAGAATGATTCTTGAAAGGAGTTTTTCTCTTTTTAGCTCACCTGAGCACGAAGTGCTCAAGGTGAGGTATTGTGATCGGTCTTTGTCCGTCGTCCGGCGTCAACTTTTGCTTTAAACGACTTCTTCTCCAAAACTGCTAGCCGGATTTCAAAATAATTTCACAGAAATGTTCCTTGGGGGACTCTCTACCAAAATTGCTCAAATGGTTCCGCTCCGCTGAACAATATGGCCGCCAGAGCTAAAAATAGAAAAACCTTTAAACGACTTCTCCTCCAAAACTGCTAGCCGGATTTCAAAATAATTTCACAGAAATGTTCCTTAGGAGACCCTCTACCAAAATTGCTCAAACGGCTCCGCTCCGCTGAACAATATGGCCGCCAGAGCTAAAAGTAGAAAAACCTTTAAACAACTTCTCCTCCAAAATTGCTGGGCAGATTTTGAAATAATTTCACAGAAATGTTCCTTAGGTGACCCTCTACCAAAATTGCTCAAACGGTTCAGCTCCGCTGAACAATATGGCCGCCAGAGCTAAAAATAGAAAAACCTTTGAACGACTTCTCGAAAACTGCTTGGCCGATTTTAAAATAATTTCACAGAAATGTTCTTTAGGAGACCCTCTACCAAAATCGCTCAAACGGTTCCGCTCCGCTGAACAATATGGCCGCCAGAGCTAAAAATAGAAAAACCTTTAAACGACTTCTCCTCCAAAACTGCTGGCCCGATTTTGAAATAATTTCACAGAAATGTTCTAGGAGACCCTCTACCAAAATTGCTCAAACGGTTCTGCCCCGCTGAACAATATGGCCACCAGAGCTAAAAATAGAAAAAAGCTTTAAACATCATCGTTTCTAAAGCCAATGGCTCGATTTCAAAAAAATTTCACAGAAATGTTTTACTCATGGCTCTGAACAAAAATTGCTCAAACGGTTCCGCTCCGCTGAACAAACTGGCCGCCAGAGCTAAAAATAGAAATAAATCTTAGAATGACACAGAGGGCACAGTTATGATCCAATCATCATGAAACTTTGTCAGAATGTTTATCTTAATGAAATCTAGACCATCTTTGAAACTGGGTCATGTGGGGTCAAAAACTAGGTCACTGGGTCAAATCTTAGAAAAACCTTGTGCACACTCTAGAGGGCACAGTTATTATCCAATCTTCATGAAACTTTGTCAGAATGTTTATTTATATAAAATCTAGGCCAAATTTGAATCTGAGTCTTGTGGGGTCAAAAACTAGGTCACTAGGTCAAATATTAGAAAAACCTCATGTACACTCTAGAGGGCACAGTTCTGATCCTATCTAGGTGAAACATTGTCAGAATGTTTACTTTCATGAAATTTATACCAGATTTGAAACTGGGCCATGTCAGGTCAAAAACTAGGTCACTAGGTCAGTTCTTAAAAAAACTGTGAACGCTTTTGAGGACACAGTTTTGTTGTAATCTTCGTGAGACTTTGTCAGAATGTTTGTCTCCAACGAATCTGGACCAAGGGTGCAACTTGGTCATGTTGGGTCAAAAAGTAGGTCACTAGGTTAAACCTTAGAAAAACATTGTGTACACTCTAGAAGGCACAGTTTTGATAACTTTGCCAGAACGTTCATATCCAAGAAATCTAGACCAGGTTTGGAACTGGGTCATGTAGGGTCAAAATCTAGGTCATTAGGTTAAATCTTATAAAAACCTTAGGTACACAATAAAGGGTTCATTTTCCATTTAATCTTTGTGAAACTCTGTCAGTCATATGGATGTCTCTGAGGTTAAGTTCACAGGATACTCAGGTGAGCGATCCAGGGCCATCATGGCCCTCTTGTTTTTCACATTTATGGGAATGTATCATCCAAGATGGCCACCACTGTAGTTACTAAAACTAGCAAAAACATGAAAATGTCTATATTTCAGGAACCCCTGAATGGATTTGGACCAGTTTTGTGTCAGAATGATCCTTGCATATAGCTATATTGGTTTTTGGCAAATTGGCCGTCCAAGATGGCTGCCATCCACCGTTACTAAAAATAGCACAAACATGAAAATGGCAGTACCTTAAGAACCGTTGGGCGGATTTTGACAAAATTTGTGTCAGAATAATGCCAGAAACTATTTTGTTTTCTTTTTTTTATTCTCAATTCTTCTCAACATGATCTCTGCTACTGTGGAAATGCAATGCAGGTGCGACATAGCATTCCGCGGAATTCTTGTTTATCATTGCCTGTCCAGTGACAGTCAGTCCTGTTTATGACTGATATTGCTGATGAGTTGAATGCTGCAATTGTATATATTTTTAAAAGTACAGGACCCAGTTGTCCAAAACTAACAACATTGTTACTGCAGGGTTCAAGCTAGCCCATCAGTTTAGGGAGAAGTTATTTTTCTCTCCAAGAAAAATAGGGAGAAGTTTAGATTGACCTTTGCCTGTATTCTCAAAACATTTAAACTTCCCTCTCAGCTGAAAATATGAAATGTATTTTACACAGAAACACTACCTTTGTTTGCTGAAAATATGCAGTTTAAAAGCTCCTGACAGTTTTCAGCAAAAATATTTAGCCACTTGATTTTATGGGTACTAGAAGACTGAACTCAGAAGGAATACTTGTCTAATGATTTCATTAAGCTATCAATGCCTGGGGCCTAGAAGTTCATATGACAGTCTGGGAAAAATTTACTGATGGTCAGTCTGACACAGTACTAAACCATTAGCTTCGTCATTCCTTGTGATTGTGTGGAAAAGATATGCTAAAACTGGTGTATCGCATTTTTAGCTCACCTGAGCCTTTAGGCTCATAGGTGAGCTTATAGTATACCCAGGCATCCGTCGTCCGTCCGTCCGTCCGTCCGTCCGTCGTCAACATTTTCAAACATCTTCTCCTCTAAAACCACTGGGCCGATTGAAGCCATATTTCATGTGGAGCCTACCTAGGTCGGGGGAACGAAAGTTTATTCCGGGTATCTGGGTCACATGACCAAGATGGCTGCCACGCCCATATATGGTAAAAACCCTTCAAAAATCTTCTTCTCCAGAACCAAAAGGCCTATGACCTTGAAACTTGGTATGTAGCATCGGGAATGCGGGCCCATCATAATTTATACAAATGATGACCTTGCGGTGACCTTGACCTAATTTATGACATGGTCAACTTTGGAACGTTCGGCTTTTATATGAGAAAATGCTTAAACGGTGGATTTCTCAGAAACTATTTAAGTCTAAGGTACAATACTTGGTATACATGGTCAAATAAATGAGCAAATGAAGATATTATGTCACTAAAGGTCAAGGTCATTCCGTTGGTCCATCTGTCGTCAACATTTTCTAACATTTTCTTCTCTGAAACCACAGGGCCGATTGAAGCCAAATTTCATATGGAGTCTCAGTGGTGTGGAAAAACAAAAGTTCCTACCCGGGGTCTGGGTCACATGACCAAGATGGCCGCCACGCCCATATATGGTAAAAACACTTCAAAAATCTTCTTCTCCAGAACCAAAAGGCCTATGACCTTGAAACTTGGTATGTAGCATCGGGCATGCAGGCCCATCATAGTTTGTACAAATGATGACCTTGCGGTGACCTTGACCTAATTTATGACACGGTCAACTTTGGAACGTTAGGCTTTTATATGAGAAAATGCATAATCAGTGGATTTCTCAGGAACTAATTAAGTACAAGGTACAATATTTGGTATACATGGTCAACTAAATGAGCTAATGAAGATATTATGTCACTAAAGGTCAAGGTCATTCCGTCGGTCCATCCGTTGTCAACATTTTCAAACATCTTCTTCTCTGAAACCACTGGGCCGATTGAGGCCAAATTTCATATGCAGCCCAGTGGGGTGGGGGGACAAAAGTTCCTACCCCGGGTCTGGGTCACATGACCAAGATGGCTGCCACACCCATATATGGTAAAAACCCTTCAAAAATCTTCATCTTCAGAACCAAAAGGCCTATGACCTTGAAACTTGGTATGTAGCATCTGGCATTCGGGCCCATCATAGTTTATACTAATAATGACCGTGCGGTGACCTTGACCTAATTTATGACACGGTCAACTTCGGTACCTTAGGCTTTTATATGGGATAATGCCTATACAGTGGATTTCTCAGAAACTGTTTTCATAAGTCATAGGTACAATATTTGGTATATATGGTCAACTAAATGAACAGCTGAAGATATTATGTCACTAAAGGTCAAGGTCATTCTGTCAGCCCCTCCGTCGTCAAGATTTTCAACCATCTTCTCCTCTGAAACCACTAGGCCGATTGAAGTCAAATTTTATAGGGAGCCTTCCTAGGTTGGGGGAACAAAAGATTGTTGGGGGTATCCTGGTCACATGACCAAGATGGCCGCCACTCCCATATATGGTAAAAACCCTTCCAAAATCTTCTTCTCCAGAACAAAAAGGCCTATGACCTTGAAACTTGGTATGTAGCATCGGGCATGCGGGCCCATAATAGATTGTACAAATGATGACCTTGCAGTGACCTTGACCTTATTTATGACACTGTCAACTTTGGTACCTTAGGCTTTTATATTGGAAAAGGCCTAAAGAGTGGATTTCTCAGGAACTATTTAAGTATAAGGTACAATATTTGGTGTATATATGGTCAACTAAATGAAGAGCTGAAGATATTATGTCACTAAAGGTCAAGATCATTCCGTCAGTCCATTCGTCGTCAAGATTTTCAAACATCTTCTTCTCTGAAACCACTGGGCCGATTGAAGCCAAATTTCATATGGAGTCTCAGGGTGGTGAGGGAACGAAAGTTCATACCCCGGGTCTGGGTCACATGACCAAGATGGCCACCACGCCCATATATGGTAAAAACCCTTCAAAAATCTTCTTCTTCAGAACCAAAAGGCCTATGACCCTGAAACTTGGTATGTAACATCGGGCATTCGGGCCCATCATAATTTATACAAATGAAGACCTTGAGTTGACCTTGACCTAATTTATGACATGGTCAACTTCGGTACCTTAGGCTTTTATATGGGATAACGCCTAAACAGTGGATTTCTCAGAAAATGTTTAAGTCTAAGGTACAATATTTGGTATATATGGTCAACTAAATGAACAGCTGTAGATATTATGTCACTAAAGGTCAAGGTCATTCTGTCAGCCCGTCTGTAGTCAAGATTTTCAAACATCCTTTCCTCAGAAACCACTGGGCTGACTGAAGCTAAATTTAATATGGAGTCTCAGCGAAATGGGGCAACGAAAGATTGTTACCAGGATCTGGGTCACATGACCAAGATGGCCACCACATCCATATATGGTAAAAAAACTTTCAAAAATCTTCTTCTTCAGAACCAGAAGGCCTATGACCTTGAAACTTGGTACGTAGCATTGGGCATTCAGGCCCATCATAGTATATACAAATGATGACTGTGCGTTGACCTTGATCTAATTTATGACACTGTCAACTTTGGTATATTAGGCTTTTATATGGGAAAATGCTTAAACAGTGGATTTTTCAGAAACTATTCAAGGCTAAGGTACGATATTAGCAATATATGGTCCATGTGTTGTCAAGATTTTCAAACATCTTCTCCTCTGAAACCACTTCCCTGATTGAAGCCAAATTTCATATGGAGTCTTAGTGGGATGGGGGAACGAAAGTAGGTTTCCAGGATCTGGGTCTCATGACCAAGATGGCCGCCATGTCCATATATTGTAAAACCCCTTCAAAAATCTTCTTCTCCAGAACTAAAAGGCCTATGACCTTGAAACTTGGTATGTAGCATTTGGAAGTTGGGCCCATCATAATTTATACAAATCAGGACTGTGCTTTGACTGTGGCCTAATTTATGGCAAGGTCGAGTTTGATGCATTGGAAAATGCTGAAGCAGTGGATTTCCCAGAAACCATTCAAGTGTACGACATGCCCATATATGGTAAAACTCCTTCAAAAATCTACTTCTGCAGAACCAAAGGCACAAGGACCTCGTGGCATGGTATGTAGCATTGAGGACTCAGGCCCAGCATAGTTTGTACAAATCATGACGGCGCATTGACCTTGACCTAATTTATGGCAAGGTCAACGTTGGTATGTTATGCTTTTATGTGGGAAAATGCTTAAACAGTTGATGTTACGGAATTTTTTTAAGCCTAGATATAATAATTGGAAAATATGGTTAACTAAATGAATACATGAAGACAAGGTCATCAAAGGTCAAGGTCATTTTTATGCTCCCCGAAGGGTGAGCATATAGTCGCCGCCTTGTCTGTCCGTCTGTCCGTCCGTCCGTCACACTTTTGTCCGGAGCATATCTCTGAAAGTATAAGGGGGAACTAAATGAAACTTCACACATAGATAGAGGACAACGAGGGGAAGTGCAATGCACAAGAACCGTAACCCTGTCACAAGTATTTACGAAGTTAGCTCCCCTTCCAGTTTTTTTTTCAATTTTGCTTGTCCGGAGCATATCTCTGAAAGTGTAAGGGGGAACTAAATGAAACTTCACACATTGATAGAGGACAATGAGAGGAAGTGCAGTTCACAAGAACCGTAACCCTGTCACAAGTATTTACGAAGTTAGCTCGCTTCCCAGTCTTTTTAGCATATTTTGCTTGTCCGGAGCATATCTCTGAAAGTATAAGGGGGAACTAAATGAAACTTCACACATTGATAGAGGACAATGAGAGGAAGTGCAGTGCACAAAAACCGTAACCCTGTCACAAGTATTTACGAAGTTATCTCCCTTGCCAGTTTTTTTCAATACTTTGCTTGTCCGGAGCATATCTCTGAAAGTATAAGGGGGAACTAAATGAAACTTCACACATTGATAGAGGACAATTAGAGGGCGTGCAGTGCATAAGAACTGTAACCCTGTCACAAGTATTTACGAAGTTAGCTCCCTTTCCAGTTTTTTTCAATATTAAGCTTGTCGGGTGCATATCTCCAAAAGTATTAAAGGGATAGTGGGTAATGCAAGGAAGTGCAGAGCTTAAGAACTATATCATTACCTTTAGTAAATACGGAATTAGTGCCCTGTCTTAAGTATTTACAAAGTTAGCTCCCTTACTATTTTTCAGTATTTTGCATGTCCAAAACGTATCTCTGATAGTATAAAAGGGAACTTAATGAAACTTCACACACTAATAGAGGGCAATGAGTGAAAGTGGAGAACATAAGAACTATAACCCTGTCATAAGTAATTACAGAGTTAGCTCCCTTCTTAATTTGTGCTTTATTTTGCTTGTATGAAGCATATCTTAGGAAGTACTGAAGGAAACCAAATGAAATTTTACACGTTGATAGTGGGTAATGCAAGGAAGTGCAGAGCTTAAGAACTATATCATTACCTATAGTAAATATGGAATTAGTGCCCTTCCTAATTTTTTCAGTTATTTAGCTTGTCTGGAGTATATCTCTGTACATATTTAAGGGAACATGAATGAACTTCTTATATTGATAATGGAGGGCAATGACAAGAAGTGCAGAGCAGAAGAACCATAACTGTATCCCAAGTTATTTTGGAGTTACTTCCCTTCTTATTTTTTTCTCCATTGAATGCATGTCTAGAGCATTGCTCTAAAAGTATTGAAGAGAATTACTTTTTAGCTCGCCTGAACGAAAGTTCAGGAAGAGCTATTGTTGTCACCACGGCGTCAGCGTCCGCGTCAGCGTCGGCGTCCGGATTGGATGTTTTGGTTAAAGTTTTTTAAAGACCTATATCTCCCTAACCCATGGATGGATTCTTTTGATACTTGCACTGTAGTTAGATATTGGTCCAAAGTTTAACATGGTACCACCCCCACCCCACTCCTTGACCTTGATGTCAAGGTCATGGACTTAGAAAATTGGGAGTTTTTGGGACTGGATGTTTTGGTTAAAGTTTTCTAAAGCCCAGTATCTCCTTAACCCATGGATGGATTCCTTTGATACTTGCACTGTAGTTAGATATTGGTCTGAAGTTTTCCAAGGTACTACCCCCACCCCCCTCAGTGACCTTGATGTCAAGGTCATGGACTTAGAAAATTGTCTTTTTATTGATTGGATGTTTTGGTTAAAGTTTTTTAATGACACATATCTCCTGAACCCATAGATGAATTCTTTTTATAGATGCACTGTAGTTAGATATTAGTCCAAAGTTTTACAGAGTACTACCCCAGCCCTTCTCGGTGACTTGATGTCAAGGTCAGGGACTCAGGAAATTTGGTCTTTATTAAAGTTTTCTAGTTGCGTACTGATTCATAATGCTTGGCAGAGATTTAGTTTACACTTGAACTGATGTTAGACACTTTTTTGAGTTTTTACAAAACACTATATACTTACCGACTGGATGACCTTGATGTCAAGGTCATGGACTTTGAGTTTTGTCTTAAAGATTTTGATTAGTTTTATATTAATGAAGACATAATTTCACAGTGCCACAATGGACTCAGTTGATACTAATACTTGGACTGATGTTAGATAACGGTTAAAGGCTTTGATACATCCTAGCCCTGCCCTCCTCCCCCCTACCCCTTAGTTCTTTGACCTCAAGCTCATGGACTTTGAAATTTCATTTTATTTTTTATTTTAAGACATTTCTGAGATAGCTTTTGTTTATAAATGTGTTGTCATTATGGACATGCTTGCCTGAAGTTTTATACATAGCAGTCCACACCACCATAGCGACTGTGTGATGGGCAAGCACCAATTCAGGCGAGCTATGCTGTCAGGCGACAGCTCTTGTTCCATTTTGAATTGCATTTAGTTTACACAGAAAATCACTCCTTCACCAGGATACCCATTGTCCTATTCCAAGCCTTCGGGGAGCATCCATCGGTTCCACCGATTTTCTTGTTTGAACTTTGCTCAAGGTCACTGAGATTTTTAAATTAAAATATGCACACCTTTTAAGCTACTGGTTTCAAATTTGTAACAAATGAGCGAAATGACAAATTGTGTCTATTGACAGAAGGTGTCAGGTGAGCTACAGGACCATTGGTCCTCTGGTTGAGTGTTAGAATCAAAATAGTTCAGCTCTAGCATTGAATTGTTGAGTTATAATTCACTGTCGGTCAGTTGTAAGTAGATATATCACTCGCGCTCCACGCTTGTGATATGATCTACTTTACAACTGACCTTCAAACAGTGAATTATTACTCAACTATTCATTGCTAGAGCTGATCTATTTCTTAAGTGAAAAGCACAAGCTGTAACAAATGCAGGACAATTTCCCACTTGGCTTTATACACATAACATACAGGTCCTTTTTAGCTCACCTGAGCCATAGGCTCAGGGTGAGCTATTGTGATCACCCAGTGTCCGTCTTGCGTCGTCCGTCGTCAACAATTTGCTTTAAATGACATCTTCTCTGAAACCACTAAGCCTAGGGCTTTGATATTTGGTATGGAGCATTGTCTAGTGGTCCTCTACCAAGTTTGTTCAAATGGTGGCCCCAGGGTCCAAAATGGCCCTGGGGCAGGGGGTCTTGGGTTCGAAACTAAAAAATACTTAAAAATCTTCTTCTCCAGAACTGCTTGGCTCAGATGCTTGAAATTTGGTATTTAGCATTGCCTAGTGGTCCTCTACCAAGTTTGTTCAAATGGTAGCCCCAGGGCAGGGGGTCTTGGGTTCGAAACTAAAAAATACTTAAAAAATTTTCTTCTCCAGAACTGCTTGGCTCAGATGCTTGAAATATGGTATGTAGCATTGCCTAGTGGTCCTCTACCAAGTTTGTTCAAATGGTGGCCCCAGGGTGCAAAATGGCCCTGGTGCAGGATGTCTTGGGTTTGAGACTAAAGAATTCTTAAAAAATTTTCTTCTCCAGAACTGCTTGGCTCAGATGCTTGAAATTTGGTATGTAGCATTGCCTAGTGGTCCTCTACCAAGTTTGTTCACATGGTGGCCCCAGGGTCCAAAATGGCCCTGCGGCATGGGGTCTTGGGTTTGAAACTAAAAAATACATAAAAATCTTCTCCTCCAGAACTGTTTGGCTCAGATGCTTGAAAGGGGGGGTATCAATAAGGTGGGTTTTCTGCATCCTACCAATGTTTTCTTTTTTTAGCTCGCCTGAACGAAAGTTCAGGAAGAGCTATTGTTGTCACCACGGCGTCCGCGTCCGCGTCAGCGTCCGCGTCAGCGTCAGCGTCCGCGTCGGCGTCCGGATTGGATGTTTTGGTTAAAGTTTTTTAAAGACCTATATCTCCCTACCCCATGGATGGATTCTTTTGATACTTGCACTGTAGTTAGATATTGGTCCAAAGTTTAACATGGTACCACCCCCACCCCACTCCTTGACCTTGATGTCAAGGTCATGGACTTAGAAAATTGGGAGTTTTTTGGGACTGGATGTTTTGGTTAAAGTTTTCTAAAGCCCAGTATCTCCTTAACCCATAGATGGATTCCTTTGATACTTGCACTGTAGTTAGATATTGGTCCGAACTTTTCCAAGGTACTACCCCCACCCCCCTCAGTGACCTTGATGTCAAGGTCATGGACTTAGAAAATTGTCTTTTTATTGATTGGATGTTTTGGTTAAAGTTTTTTAATGACACATATCTCCTGAACCCATAGATGAATTCTTTTCAGCTCGCCTGAACGAAAGTTCAGGAAGAGCTATTGTTGTCACCCCGGCGTCCGCGTCCGCGTCAGCATCAGTGTCGGCGTCCGGATTGGATGTTTTGGTTAAAGTTTTTTAAAGACCTATATCTCCTTAACCCATGGATGGATTCTTTTGATACTTGCACTGTAGGTAGATATTGGTCCAAAGTTTAACAGGGTACCACCCCCACCCCACTCCATGACCTTGATGTCAAGGTCATGGACTTAGAAAATTGGGAGTATTTTTGGACTGGATGTTTTGGTTAAAGTTTTCTAAAGCCCAATATCTCCTTAACCCATGGATGGATTCCTTTGATACTTGCACTGTAGTTAGATATTGGTCCAAAGTTTTCGAAGGTACTACCCCACCCCCCTCAGTGACCTTGATGTCAAGGTCATGGACTTAGAAAATTGTCTTTTTATTGATTGGTTGTTTTGGTTAAAGTCTTTTAAAGACACATATCTCCTGAATCCAGTGATGAATTCTTTTTATATTTGCACTTTAGTTAGATATTAGTCCAAAGTTTTGCCAAGTACTACCCCAACCCCGCTCAGTGACCTTGATGTCAAGTTCACAGACTTTGGAAATTTGTTCTTTATTAAAGTTTTCTAATTGCATACTGATTCATAATGCTTGGCAGAGATTTAGTTTACACTTGAACTGATGTTAGACACTTTTTGAGTTCTTACAAAACACTATATACTTACCCCACTGGATGACCTGGAAGTCAAAGTCATCGACTTAGAGTTTTGTCATAAAGATTTTGGTTAAAGTTTTATATTTATGAAGACATAATTTCACAGTGCCACGATGGACTCAGTTGATACTAATACTTGGACTGATGTTAGATAATGGTTCAAGGTTTTGTTACATGCTAGCTCCTAGACCCCCCCCCCCACCCCCACCCCTACCGCTTAGTTCTTTGACCTCAAGCTCATGGACTTTGAAATTTCATGTGGATTTTTTTATTTTAATTTTATTCTAAGACTTATTTCTTAGATAGCTTTTGTTTATAAATGTGTTGTCATTATGGACATGCTTGCCTGAAGTTTTATGCATAGAAGTCCACACCTCCAAAGCGACTGTGTGATGGGCAAGCACTATTCAGGCGAGCTATGCCGTCAGGCGACAGCTCTTGTTAACTGATGGTATACTCCAATGTGTCTTGTTTATTGGACTATATGTGACTTTGGTCGGAAAGCCCTACTTACTGAGCTATGGGTCCACAGAAGTGGGTGGGGTAATCCAACATGGTTTTAGTCTGTCTTGTAAAAACATTCTCATTTGGTAGAAGAGTACAGCAGACAGACAGGATTTGATAAAATGATTAACAGAACATCTAAACCATATTTCCATATCATTTTATTTGGTTTAATTTGAACATATGTTGTCAAAAAAGACTTCCTTTGACATTCAACATTTTTTTATATTTTTTCCTCAATTTTCAATATTTCTTGGCCTTATGGTTAAATAAACAGACCAGTTGTCATCAAACTAATGTCGAGGAAGCACCCTGACCAGGACATTCGGATGATGTGACCAGAATTTCACAATGACCTAGTTTTCATGGTCGACTGAACACATAAACTTGCTCAGAAGATGTTTTTTCATTTAATTTTGACCTAGAATTACGAACCTTTGGCCAAATTACTATTTTAACTGCTATATTATGCCCTACACCCCCGTCACTAAAGGTGAAAGAATACATATTGGCTTCAGATCGGATCTCCTTGGCGTCTGCATCTGTGTCTGGGTCACATACTTTGACCTTGGAAACAAGGTCAAGGTCAGATTTTGATGACCTTGACCTTGTTTCCAAGGTCACAGAAGGACTTAATATGTGACACATACACAATTGCAGATGCCAACGAGATCCGCACTAAAGCCAATATGTATTCCCTCACCTTTAGTGGCGGGGGCGTGGGGCATAATATAGCAGTTAAAATAGTAATTTGACCAAAGGTTCGTAATTCTAGGTCAAAATAGAAAGAAAACCATCTTCCAAGCCAGTTTATGAGTTCAGTTGACCTTGAAAACTATGCTATTGTGATATTCTGGTCACATCATCTGAATGTCCTTCTCAAGGTACTTCCTTGACATGAGTTTGATGATAACATGTCTGTTCATTTAACAATAAGGCCAAGAAATATTGAAAATTGACGTCAAAAATATAAAAAAATGCTAAATGTCAAAGGAAGTCTTTTTTGACAACATATGTTCAAATTAGACCAAATAAAATGATATGGAAATATAGTTTAGATGTTCTGTTAATCATTTTTTCAAATCCTGTCTGTCTGCTGTACTCTTCTACCAAATGAGAATGTTTTTACAAGACAGGCTAAAACCATGTTGGATTACCCCACCCACTTCTTTGGACCCATAGCTCAGTAACTAGGGCTTTCCGACCAAAGTCACATATAGTTCAATAAACTAGACACACTAGAGTATAACATCAGTCAAAAAAATAAAACTTTAGTAGGATGCAGAAAACCCACCTTATTGATACCCCCTCTTTGGTATGTAGCATTGCCTGGTGGACTCCTACCAAGTTTGTTCAAAAATGGCCCCAGGGCAGGGGGTCTTGGGTTCGAAACTAAAAATTACTTAAAAAATCTTCTTCACCAGAACTGCTTGCCTCAGATGCTTGAAATTTGGTATGTAACATTGCCTAGTTGTCCACTACCAAGTATCTATAAATAGTGGCCCCAGGGTCCAAAATGGCCCTGCGGCAGGGAGTCCCAGGTTTGAACCATAGAAATACATAGAAAAATATGAAAAAATCTTCTACTTCAGAACCGCAAGGCTCAAATGCTTGAAATTTGGTATGTAGCATTGCCTAGTAGACCTTTACAAAGTTTGTTCAAATGGTGGCCCCAGGGTCCAAAATGGCCCTGCGGCAGGGAGTCCCAGGTTTGAACCATAGAAATATAAAGAAAAATATTTAAAAATCTTCTTCTGCAGAACCACTTGGCTCAGATGCTTGAAATTTGGTACATAGCTTTACCTAGTAGTCTTTTACCAAGTTCGTTCAAATGATGACCCCAGGGTCTAAAATGGCCCCGCCCCAGGGGGTCCTGGGATTGAACCATAGAACTACATAAAAAAATATTCAAAAATCTTCTTCTTCAGAACCACTTGGCTCAGATGCTTGAAAATTGGTTTGATGCATTACCTTGTTGTCCTTTATCAAGTTTGTTCAAATGATGGCCTCAGGGTCCAAAATGGCCCTGCGGCAGGGAGTCCTGAGTTTGAGCAATAGAAATACATAGGAAACTATTAAAAAGTCTTCTTCTTCAGAACCACATAGCTCAGATGCTTGAAATTTGATATGATGCATTGCCTGGTGGACTCCTACAAAGTTTGTATAAATGGTGGCCCTGGGATCCAAAATGGCCCTGGGGCAGGGAGACTTGGGTTCGAAATTAAAATGTACTCAAAAACCTTCTTCTCCATATCCCCTCTGTGCAGATGCTTGAAATTTTGTATGATAAATTGTTCAGTGGTCCCTTACCAAGTTTGTTCAAATGATGGTGCCAGGGTCAAAAATGGCCCCGCCCCAGGGGTCCAGGGTTTGAACAATAGCAATACATAGAAAAACATTAAAAAATCTTCTTCTTCAGAACCATTTGGAAATGGTTACAAACCATCTGGTTTGTTCAAATTATGACTCTAGTTTGACCTTTAACCTTTTTGCTCGGGTGAGCGATTCAGGGCCTCTTGGCCCTCTTGTTTCTGTTATAAAACAGGGGGTTTTCCTTCTAAAACAATCCTAAAAAAAATCTAGATCTGTTAAAAGACCTAAAACAATCCCAAAATCTAGATCCATCTTATGGCTCTAGATTATTAGGATTGTTTTAGAAGGTAAAACCCCAAAAATTTAGATCTAATAGATTATTGGCATTTTTAGATGGGAAAACCCCATCTCATAGCAGAATTTAATAAGACTAAGATATTTTCATTCTAGAGATTAAAAACTGTCTTATAGTTGAATAAATCATGGTAATAAGAAACAGCTTCAGTGAAGCTTGGCAGTAGTGCAGGTCAAGAGTTTGAATCCCTAATGGGTGACTGAAAAACTGTCAACCCAGCAGCAATTGGGTACCTTTTCTGAATCTGGGAAGGATATAGTTAATGGAAGGAGCCATCTTTCATAAGCTGTACCCAAGATACAGTGGGCCTCTCAACATTGACTGCCCCTATGGCCTCAATGCTGCAGAAACCTTTACCTCATTTTAATTTGCACAATCTGAATGGCAAAGATGCAGGGCTTTAAAATACTAAACAAACACTTTTATTACAATATTTAATAACAGTAGAACAGGATCTGATGTACAAAAACATATATTTATATGGCATATATGACTTTTTTCTAAAGGTGAATGGTGTCTATCTCCATGTTTTCCCACTATTTATACTAAGGGGAACAACTTCAATGACCATGTTTGCTTCTCTGGAGAACAAAGCCCTTCCAAAATGGAGTTTACTCTTAGAGGAAAGAATTTTCTCTGACCCTATGAGCAAATTCTTTCCTTTAAGAGAGAAACTTCCATTTTGAATGTAAGCAAAAATAACAAGCTGTGGGATGTTAATGCTTTGTCTCCCTTGTCTGAGCAGTCACAAAATAGAGCTCAACCAGAAAACTTGACACAAAGTTTACGATGCCACCGTCCCCACTGGAAAAGTAATACCTATACAGGGACCAAACTAGAGACCTGAAGGATGAAGTTTTCTGATTTAAGGGAGAAGTTTCTGCCCATTTTCCATTCTTACCTATATATTCAATACATTTAAACTCTCTGCTAAGAACAGGGAGGCATTGATTCTGCCACAACACTTTTTCTCTCCAATCTCCCCTCTAGCTTGATCCCTGTCAATCTTCTGCTATTGGCAGGTGAAACAAAATGGGAGTTGCTTCCCTTGAAAATGTACCCATTAACTAAAATAAATTTGTGTGATAAAAATTGAGCTGTTTGAAGGCACATGTATGTGATATGTGAGCAGAATCACCTGATATGTTCCCCAAAACTTATTATTGTATTCTCCCTTGAAGCAAATATAAGTCTTTACATGTGTGTACACATAATATGTATGTATGCTTCATAAAGACCCAGCAAATAGAATTCAAGCAATGAAACAATATCTGTATAGTATTGTAAAAATATAAACTATAACTGTTTTTTTTTTTAGAAAAATGTCTTCACCAGCACATTTTCCACATTGTTTTTGAAACAAATGTCCCCCGACCCCCTCCCTCACCAGTGCATTCTGGCAGTGTCATTTTCTGAAAAAGCGTGACAAGCTGGCATGTTGATCTGAAAAAAATAAGGTCATGGTAACCAAAATCTAACCCCGGTCTCTATAAAGTCAATCAAGTTGGTTAAAAATATGCAGACATGTTCAATCTATAATGAGTTTGGTCCCTTCATACATTATTTAAGTTCTATTAACAGTCAGATGACCCCAATATGAGCTTCTGAAGATTATCACATTCACCTGGGTAATCCTGCCATTCTGCCTACTTGGGAAAAACTGATAATACATCACTTTATTGATATTTTCCTGGCTGCAGAACTTATAGCTAATTTTGCAATACATGTACTTGTTCACTTCAAACAAAGCTTTGACAATATCATGCCAATACCTTCTTAAATTGCCGGGTAAATTGCATCCATGAAAGACTTTGTAGTTGTAGAACAATTAGACAGCATATTTAGTTTCTATGAATTGTCATGGCAACAGATAATCAACTGCATCTCAAATTGCTAGACTGTTCTATATTACCTTATACGGCTGAATTAGCTAAATGCTCAAGAAGCATTTATAAATGATGCATATAACAACCTGAGTTACAGAAGACTTGTAAAGGTATCTGGGTACACCTTCATATTTCCACCATTTTTACAAAGGGAAACAATTTTTGTGACTTCCTATTTGCTTACGTGGGTGATGAAACCCTTCAAAATATGGGTGTACTTTTAAAGAAAATAATTTGCTCCATTAAGAGTAGAGCCCCATTTAGAAGGGAAGCAAATATGTATTGACAGAGTTGCTTTCCCTGACTGTATCCATTCACCTTATGAAATATCTGACATAGTGAAAATGATATGTTTGTACAGTTTACTCACTCTACGCTGTGTATCAGTGGTTTTACAAGGTTCTTCAGATGTTTTGTTCACAAGGTTAATTCTAACAAAATAACCAAGTCCAAAAAGGGTCATAATTCATTCAAAAAATTATAGAATTAGCTCAAAAATCAAATCAGGTTATCCTTGCTTTATGTCAAAACAGTATGCACAATATCACAGCCCTAGCCCAAGAGATTCTTCAGATATTTTGTTCACAAGGTTGATTCTGACAAAATGATTAAGTCTGTAAGGGGTCATAATTCAGACAAAAATTTACACAACTGGCTCAAAAGTTAATCAAGTCATCATTGCTTTATATCAAACACTACGTCACCGGCCTTGCTCAAGCACTTCTGCAGATATTTTGTTCACAAAAGGTTGAGCCAGGGTCATGATATTTGGCATACTGTTTTGACATAAAGCAAAGATAACCTGTTAATTTTAATGCCCATTCCGTAAATTTTGGACTTAACTATGCCCATTTTCATTTTGTCAGAATCAACCTTGTGAACAAAATATCTGAAGAACTGCTTGAACTAGGGTCAAGATATTTGAATAGATTTTGTGTCTAAGGTGTTGTTGACCTGATTTAATTTTGAGGAAATTCTGTTTATACATGTAATTAATTTTTAAGACAGACCATTCCATTGAGTGACCTGCCCCATTTTGGGTCTGGCATACGGTTGGGGGCATAGTGTTATACAAACAGGATTGTTTTGGACAGGAAAAATCCATCTTATAGCAGAATTTCATAAGACTTATTTAGATATAAGGGGATATACTAGGGAATGGAAAACTGTTTTATAGCTGAAAAAATATGGTCTGTTTCTGGCTACAAGATCTCAGTCAAGACTGATATTGGCCAATCGGTTGATTCTGACAAAAATGGCCATTTACACCAGATTTATTGCCCCTTTATGGAAAAAATGTCATCATCTGAAAGCAGTGCAGGATATGTTTTATGAGCAATTACAACCTAATGAGTCACGACACAAGAAAACCAACAAAGTGGCATGGTCGCCCAGCAAAGACTCAAATCAGCCTTGGCATCTGCCAGTCTGATCAGAGTCGTTCTGTCGGTATGGAGGTAGCTTAGACCCAAGTTAGGCTTTAAGCGCCCAGCAAATACTCTCCCAGGCTGATCTCAGTCTTAGCTATTTGTTGGTTTTGTTGTGTCACGACTCAGATGTGTACACCATGTTTATGGCTGCAGAGCAAACAAATCTGTCCATAGGTAAGTGTGATTGTGCTGGTTGTGAATGTGGAGTAAATTAAGTCCTGAGATTAACTCTTGGATTTGCATCATCATAAAAATGTATGGCAGATCATGCATTTGTTTCTAGTGGAGTTTCTTTGACATGTTAGGGGGTGCAGCATTTTGAATGGTGCCATTTGAAATGTTTGATTCTTCGACATGTATATCTTTTGACTGAGGTTTACGTACCTTGATATAAGCTTGATAATAAAAGTTTGAAAACAAACTGATCATCGTGAGCCCATAAAATATACCATATATACAATATCCATGGTACAGATATCCAATAACCGCATGAACCATGTCAATTAGAAATTGTATTATCTGAAACTGGGTCAAAAATTTCTTCCATTTTGGTGGATTATCTGGATAAAGGGCAGATAACCCGTAATAGGCATATAGAACAACATGCACCATTGAATTAAGGGCAAGATAAATGGTAAATGCTGGGTATGGATACAGGTGGTATACAACATCGCTGAGTATTATCATGCTACTATGATGGTATACATGTAGAAATGAAATTTGTCTCTGTTTATGTCGCACAATCATGAAAACTGTATCCAGAAGTTCGTATAACTTGGTGAGCCAATAAACTTTGTAGACTGGTATAAGAATTTCAGACTCTGATTTCTGAAATGAAGACTTGGCTTGAGACAGTCCGTAGATGAATCCACACATGGTGAAAGCACTGATAAGGCTGGCACTGAAGTTGTAGATCACAAGGAGCTGAAACAAACATAAAAATTCTAAGTACTCGGACAGACAGGTGAGAGGAAACAATGCAGACCCAGATCAGACTGCTCCTAAGGAGCAGTCTGATCAGGGTCTACACTTTTTGCCATTCCATCTGCATCATTGGATGCATTACTGCTTCATAAAACCAAACATTTGGTTTAAGGACATTTAAGGGTCCCAATTGTTTTTAATTTTTAGGGTACTCTTTTTTCCAAAAAATATTAGGAAACCTGTATAATGGACTTTTCCATATGTTTAAAATATCGAAGGAGGGGATATCTTATAAACCTGCAAGGAGCAGATCCAGATCAGACTGCACCTTCACGCAGTCTGATCTGGATCTGCTCTATTTGCTCAGGTACCTCTGTGCACATACATGTACTTACTAGTTACGGTAAATAGTCAGAACAATGGATGTTCTGTATAAAAATTTTCACTATATTAATGGACTGGATAAAGTTGCAGCTTAAATGTAGAATCAACTGACAGCACAATATGGTACCCTCGGGACAGGTACCCATATTAGTTTTGATCAAACATTGCCATGTTATTTAACTACCAGAATGCATTATTGATTTTGTCAGCAATATGCTGCAGGAATGTTTTATTTGAACAGGTTTTATTTGAACAAAGTATTCTGATTTCTCAGAAATTGATAGTCAGTTATGATGTGTTAATTGTTACTTTATAAAGAATTGTTTTGTTTAAAGATTGTCTCCCTCGTTTATTTCATATTTTCAGAAACAAATATTTTAACAAAATTTCGTTAGACAATATGTAATAGTCTCATAATCGGCCGTAAAAGTTATGAGAAAATGCATGTTTATTCGATAAATGTGGAATGAAAAATAATCTCCAAATTAAAATGCAAATTACCTATTTCCTCACGGCCTGTAAGAATATCGATTTCGACCACGTGTGTCATGTACAGGTATTTTTATTATTCGTGCAAGTGATTGTGACGTATGAATAAATTATTTTTGTCCAATAATGCGATCTCAACCGCGGTCCGCCACTGTATAAAGATTTATCTTATTTTTTGTTTAAAGTCACTTTTATCAAATATTATTATCTAAACTCTAATTCAAATGTATAGTTAGACCATGTCGGAGGTATTGCATGAAATATTTCATCAAATCATTTTTGTTATTATTATAAAGGGAGTAAATCTTTAAGCCATGTTCAAAATGCCTTCCTCTTTCTATGACACATGCAAGAACACATGAGAGTGGGAGGTGGGGAAAGCATTGTTTACTGTAACACTCAGAATCAGGACTTGTTGGCCATCAGCTATTGGGAATAAGAGTGGAATAAATTATGACCCTAATTTTTTTTTTCCATTCTTAAAATAATATCCTGCCACTAACGTGAGGCGGGGTATAAAAAGGCAAAATCAAGCATTCATTCATTATAAGCTCAAAAAGACTAAAATGTTGGAAAAAGTTGCAAAAACAGTATCACTTAAAAATACTTACAGGTCTCAGCTCCAATGGCTTAGATATTTTCTTCCATTTTCCAGCTAGTGCAATCATCAACAGATAACCACAGAAGACGGGAAAGGCCTGTAGACCCAGAACAGCCTTCGTGCCTATCTGAACTTTTTCCCAAGTCAGACTCATGCTTAATTACTGGTAGTTATAAACTGAAAACAAAATGATATCTTCAATAAATATTTACAATACAACAATATGACAGCCCTGTCTAAACGGCCTGAGCCTTTGGACTTCTTCAAATGTAGAACGATTTTTCTTAGTTTTATACCAAAAAAGTTGAGGCCCCTCATTAGAACTGATGAAGTGAGTTGATTCAAACCTTTAAAGTGCAAAAAATGTAGAAGACAAAAATTTACGTCTGCTAAATTTAAAAAAATGTTTTGTCCAAGCTGTATCATATTGAGTATTGAAAGACTAGACAGCAAACAGTGTAGATCCAGATGAGCCACCTCATTTGGATCTGGATCTACACCATTTACAAATTCAACTATTATCACTTGGCACTTTAAAGGCAAATCAGTCGCCAAAACATATGTAATATAGAAAACATAATTTTTACTTACTCAGGCTATTATTGACTAAAACAAATTCATTCAAATACATTATCTTGGAGTTTGAAGTTTGCTGCAGCCTGAGGCTGGTGTCAGTGACCTCTATCAGTCAAGGTTGCACAGCAATGAAAAAATCTACAGGTCATTTTATCAGATTTTTGTGTTTGTTCTATGGGAAAAACTTAATGTAATTGATCCACTGGCAGCGAAACTTGTTCATCCTATATAAACATCATACGCCTCTAATAAATGCCCCTTCATTCTTTTTTTTTGATATACAGACTTTTTCAAAGGTCCAGGCATGAGTCAGTCCTCAGATATTGTATATTCTGGGTATTTTTTGTCGTCTACTGAAATTGTTGTCTGCATCAAAAATCCAGAATATTTTGACAATATTGGTCTAACTAACTCTTGTAGAAATGATGACTAGGCAGCAAACAGTTTGGATCTCAGATCAGGCCCAACATTTGTTGCCTGGCTTGTTTGCCAAGCTACCCCTAAAGGGGTATACCGAATGGAATGGGTTAAATATGGTCGCATGGTCCACAAGGCAAAATTTTCAAGCAATTAATACAGTCCTATTGTCATCTTACTGTTTTAAACAAAATATATGGACATACCCATACAGTTCTATATCCACAATTAAAAAGAGCCGCCACAAGTATAAAAGTTGTTTCATGGAATCTGCAAAAGGTGAAATACAATACATGTACTCACATCAGCTTGTGCATCTGTGCAATTGGATCAGTCCTCACTGACAGAAACATCAGCTCTTTTAATGGATCCTGAGAAATCTGTATATATTACAAAAATTCTAAACACTGAGACACCTCATAAATAATTACTGTATTAAACTATCCTGAACATGAACAGTTTGGTTGTATATGATGCAGTATTAAAGGCCTGAACGGAAACAGTGTAGACCCTGAGCAGTCTGATATGAGTTTGCACTGTTTGCTCAGACCTATCTGTCCCAATATTTAGAATTTTACAGTAGTACTAAAGGGACTCTCCAAAGATGCACAATCTGATCTGAGTTTACTGCAGCTGAGTAAAACACCTTTCATTACCGTGGAAAAACAAGTTTTAGTATAGGTATTTAAACTGCAGTAAACATGTGCTAGCTCAAATAGTATGATCCTTTTATGATAGTTATCTCAAATACTGTACATGTAGTAGGAAAATCAATATACTAATAGATACAGGTGCACAATGCATGGGTGACATCCAGCCAGTATTAATATTAACAAGTTTTCATCTATGCCAATCAAATGAGATGAGCATAATATAGAGCTGCATGAGGAAATATTTTTGTCACCCACTTGTCTAGTATAACAAGGGCCATAAGGCCCTGAATTGCTCACCTGAGTTGGCACACGACCATACATTTCTTCTGAGCTACATAATGTGATATATGTCAGCAGGCAGTCATCTTGGATCATGGATCAAAGTTTTTACCATGTTCAAATACTATCTGGTTCCTCTGCCCCCCAGGGTTGTCGGGTCGGATGATGGTGCTGGGTGATTTCAGTGCTGGTGCTTCCTTCTAATTTAGATAGTAGTAGGGCAAGGGCCTATGTGCTTATAGTTGGTGCAGGTGGTGATAATTTGGACAATTTTTCTCTCCATAGGTGAGAAAAAAAAATCCAAACAACACCCACCTGCATGGCCGCACGCCACTACTGCAAGCACAGTAAGCCCTTGCCCTAGCTACTATTATCTGAATTAGTAGGATGCCCCAGCACTGAAAATTACCCAGCATCATCAAGAGACCCAACCACACCATGACCAATTAATTCCAAGCCAGATGAACCTAAGCATTTGAACCTTGTAAAAACACTCATAATATAACCAAGACCCCAGCATCTATGGTTCTCAAATCATAAACAACACAAAGATTATGTGTGGACAAACAGACAAGACCAATATAAGCAATATGCCCCCACATTAACTTCTTCTATAGTTGGGGCATAAAAATATTAAAATAAAATGACTTACTTACCCTGACATTTACACATAAACAATATGACTGAAAAATACTGTAAATTTAAGGCAACACTATATGTCGGCTAATGTTACAAACTATTACAAGAAAAGAAGTGCATGTAAGGTATATTTATAAGAAAGATCCTGTTTGAAAAGTCATATATATTCAGACAGCTCAGATTCTAAATTTGAACCATCAAATGATGTTTTCTAAAAAACTGGCAAACAGTGCAGACTCTGATCAGACTGCTCATTATGAGCAGTCTGATCTGGGTCTATACTGTTCATGCAGGCTCATCTGCCCCAGTATTTAGGGTCATTTGCTTCTTACCTGAGTCAGTAAATAATCAGGAAGTTTAAACACAACCAAATAAGCTGTTCAGTTGATTTATGACTTCATCTTCAGTTTTTAATAACTGAAATAAACACAATCAGATTTTATTATAAATATTTTCGCACATACCAGATTTTCCTAATAAGTGCAGAAGAAATTCTGCTAATTTTTTAGTTAAGACATATTATGCATTCACTGTTACACTAGATGTTGTATGTATGGTCTATTTTGCTAGCTATGATCAAAATGAAGGTTTATATGTTTATTAATGAATAGAGCCAATCATTTTTGAGAAAAATTATATATCGTATTTGCTTACTTTTATAAAATTAAAGCATATTTTTTTGCCTCAAATTATGCACATATCTTGTACATACATGTAAATATGAGATGAAAACTTACTTTGAGCAAATACCGGTAGTAAAGTGGACCCTTATGAGACGTGCACTTATTCGGGAAAATGTGGTATATATTACATAAATTTTGTGTTACCTTATTTATTTGGTTATATGATTGGCATTTTCCCCACCCCAAAAATTAATAGATCCGTATCATTTAGATTTTTGCCACTGTATTGGAAGAGAAAAACCCCATCTTATGTCAGAATTGTGCATTAAACTGAAAACTGATCTACATATTTGGGTCATTTTTAGAGACGAAAAACACCCATCTCATAGCTGAATAGATACAGTATTTTGCTGGTGGCAAAACATGGTCTTGTTGCAAACAGTGTTAACTCAGTTCACACTCATCAGGATCTTCACTGTTTTTAGCTTCTATATGTACTTAAATTCTCCGAAATACCCCATTAATAATGATGAATGAAATCATCCAAATTAAAATGCTCAAGTTTTTATAACGGAATTTATACTAAGCAGCTATGGTACATCAAGAGTTATGAATAAACATTCAACATTTAATGTTTATTCTTTAACTCTAATTAACCTGCATGGTAAAGAATGTTTTTACAAAATACCATCTTCTATATATACCCACTTTACCCAAACAAATGGTTGCATTACTTTCCACATTAGACTTCTTACAGCCTAAAGAGGAATTTCTAATAACTACTGAACCACCCATACTAGATACATCTACTTAGCACTGTAGGGATAAAGCAGACCTTAAAACTTTAAGTATACGTATGACAAGCCATTTTACTATTTATTATGGAATGTAGATATCTCATTTATTATATCAGATATCTAATATATCAAATGAGATATCTTATATTAGATATCTTATATATACATATAAAATATCTGATACAATAAATCATATATCTTATATAATATATTAGATATCATATCTAATATTGCAATTAAGATATATAAATATAATTTTACTCTAATATAACATATAAGATATCTTATATCCTATATAAGATATCTGATATGGGATATAAGATATATAGGATATAGAATATCAAATATCTGATATACGATTTGAGATACCTTATTTCATTTTTCATATAAGATATATAATATATCAAGTATCTTATATAACATATAAGATATCTCACATAGCATATAAGATATCTTGTATAATATATCAGATATCTGATTTAATATATATCTTATATGTAAAATTAAATAAGATATCTCATATCCCACATTAGATAACATATCTTATATAAGATATCTTGTATGGCATATAAGATATCTAATATACTTAATAAGATATCTAATATAGGTATATAAGATATCTTATTTCACTTTTCCATAAGACACAATACAATATATAAGATATCTGATATGCTAAATAAGATATCTTATATAACATATAAATGATCTTATTTAGTATAATTGATAGCTTATATCGGATATAAGATATTTCTTATAGGATGTAAGATTCTTATTCAATTTTGTATATAAGATATCTTAAATATCAGATATCTAATATGCTATATTAGATATCTTATTTGCTATATAAGATATCTAATACCTTTTATAAGATATCTGATATATGATATCTTAAATGAAAAATTAAATAAGATATCTCAAATCCTATATAAGATATCCTATATCCTATATATCTTATATCCTATATAAGATATCTTATATATTATATTGGATATCATATATGTTAATGTTATATTAGAAATCTTAATTGGCATATTAGTAGACTAGGAACAGTCTATTAGATATTTGATATTTGCTATATAAGATATCTAATACCTTAGATATTCGATATTTGCTATATAAGATATCTAATACCTTTTATAAGATATCTGATATATTATATGATATCTTAAATGAAAAATTAAATAAGATATCTCAAATCCTATATAAGATATCCTATATCCTATATATCTTATATCCTATATCAGAGCCGGGCCGGGTAGCGCAATCGGTAGGGCACCTGACTCGTAAGTCAGAGGTCCTGGGTTCGAATCCCGGTCTGGCCACATACTTTCGTTTCTCCTTCCGCTGATTCAAGAAGGACAGTTGTCAGTTACTGGCGAAAGTATGTGCACTTAGTACTGGTTAACCGCTTAAGAGGTCTAAGCCTGCCCAGGAATAGTGTGGTTAGGTTAACTGACCGTCCCGACATGACCTTAGTTGTTTACCGTGGACGTTAAGCATCAAATCAACCAACCAAAATCCTATATCAGATATCTTATATCAGATATCTTATATTGGATATCATATATGTTAACGTTATATTAGAAATCTTAATTGGCATATTAGATATCCAATATAATATATTAGATATCTACTATGCTGGATAGATCGTAAAATGGCTTGCCATATATATGGCCTGAACAGGATACAAAAACAGATCAGTCCACTCTTTTTTGTATATCAATTAATATCTCTTGATAGACTGGTACAGTTGAAACAGGGAAGAGACTGAAAAGAAGAGCTATATAGCTTAAATTAAAATATTTAGGTAAAATGGTTCACTTTCAGGGGAAGCAACTCTGCCATTTCCAATTATGATTCCCTTGTCAATGGGGGTCAAGTTTTAAAGGAAAGAATTTGTAACTGCAGGGGCAAATTCTTTCCTTTCAGAGTAGACCCCTTTTGAAAGGGCTACGTCATCAACGGAAGCAAACAGGAAGCAAAAAAAAGTTGCCAAAAAAATGTAGGTGTATTCATTCACCGGAATGTATCCCAATAAATATGTAAACTTGTCCACCCAAAGGTCATCAACTTGTGTATGCAGTTACTGGATTGATTACGCAGGTCCTGGTCGGACTGCACCTATACATGGTGACCTTTTATATGCGTAGGACACCCTATGACAGGCAGTATACATGTAGTTTGTAATGATGCTAAACTTACCACATTTTTTCCTATATGTTCACTTTTTCAACTCCCGACTATTACACTGTTTAACTGTTCACTACTTTCACTTTCCTGTGAACTTTAGATAATATGTGTGTGTAAATGACTGGATAGTCGAATTCTAATGTGCTCGAAAACAGTGTAGTATACGAGATTAAAATCTTCTACCTGACTAACCATTACTAAACGAAGTTTCCTCTTTAATACCAGACCAGTACTTATATTAATATACACCTGTTAACTCCAGTATACTGAAGAAGGGCAGATCTGCAACGAAAAAGAACAACTAACTTTTTGTAAGTAGTATATTTTACTTGTACACAGGTGTGTTGAGATCAATACTAGTATCTCCATCCGAAGTTTGCAGCCTTATTGTATACTGTAAACAAATTGAGGGTCACTCAGAAAGTCTTGGCATCTGTGTTTTATCAACTTGAAATAATATTTTGTCCTATACTGAATCACTGATTGATTTAGAGTAACTTCACCCCTGATTAACTATGTATATATACAAGGGCTGTTGCGAAACGAAAAAGTGCTGCTACGAAAGGAAAAAAGTCACAGTTACCAAACGACCTGATTCCCGGATAGCTGTTACGAAACGAAAGAGAGTCAAAGTTACCAAACTACCTGATGACCAGGTCGTTAGGTAACTATCACTCTTTTTCGTTTCGCAACAGCTCTTTTTCGTTTCGTAACATCCTTGAAAATTAAGTTAAGCGGGTGTGAACTTTAGAATCTGTCTGCTGCTAAAATTATAGTACAACAATAATATTCCTAAATTGCATCTCACCTGCGTGGGCTTTCAGCAATAGGTCGGAGTCTGATTTGGTCCCAGTAACATATGGAGTTCCACACGGCTCTGTTCAGGGCCCCGTCCTGTTCCTAGTCTACATTAATAACCCTATATGTTTCCTCAAGATGATGGCACTGCCATATACACACTGGTCTTGCATTCAGCACAGGCAACGAAGACAACGCACAGGAATCTTGCATGTTCCTCTAATCGGGGTAAGTGTTTTACAAGAATTTAGTCCCACGGACCATCTGTCCCCCAGCTCTTGAAATAGGAATCAAAAGTTTTACTAAATTGATATGCATATTCAATAAATGCTTGAAAACAATTTTCCGGCTAAACTGACGACCATGGCAGTATTAAAATTGGCTAAAAAAATTTTTAGCACAGTATTTCTACCAGTCGGAATTTTACGTGGAAAAATTTGGTCTAACTAAAGAGTCTTGCAAATTGTCTGGTCCGTAAGAATGACAACTAGAAATTTACCCAAAGAGAAAAGATTATCAATACAAGGGCGTAGCTACCTATACGGCAAATACGCAGGTGCGTATTGAAATTTTGTCAAAATTGACAAAATTTCAAAACGCACCTGCATATTTGCATGCTGAAATTTTATAAATTAGACAAGATTTCAATACCAATTACCAAAGTGGCTGAAATACTAGCTTTCCCTTCAAGAAGCAGAGAATAAAACATGGTTGTGCGTATTATGAAATTGCCCCTAGTTACGCCCCTGCAATAGATTGCCACTAATCATCAATGCACTACCACAAGATCATGAAACCACGATCTGTTATCCCAGTCTTTAAAACATCTACCAAACAGATTGCCAAGACATTGGAACATGTTTTAGCTTTCCTATTTGACAACCTCCATTAGCTTTTCAGTCCCCTGAGCTGTTCCAGCGCCTGTCCACCTGCCCGCCATATATATCTGCTCTGAAACTATATGAGACCCTTTTTTAACTGAATTGCGTATATAGCGTATATAAGACGGGGATACAATAAGAACTGTTTTTATGCCAATTGCTCCAGTACCTGGATTGCCATGTTGACTTTCAATGGAAAACTGAAAATAGTGGATTTATCGCTTAAGCATTGCATGTCTCATGACAAATCTTTTTTTAAAACATTTCTTAAATTGTCCCCTATTTTGGAACGTATATTTTTGTGCCTCCCACTTATTTAGCCCGATTGCCGTAGCAAACGAAATTCTGAAAAAAATGGCGGAATATTAAATTAAAATCATTTCTGCAGTTGCTGTAGATTGGAAAAGCAGAAACTTTCCAAAAATGTTCTATGCATAAGCTCCGCAAAAGAACTGGTTTTGATTAATTTGGTTATTATGGCAACTTAAAGCTGCTGTGGGCTGCAAGTGGGAAAACTGAAAATCGGTCCTCATTATCTTGGAGTTGGTGATATAATAACAATAATAACACATCTTTTAAAGAACGGTTCCGTAGGTTTTTCTCTGTCACACACCCAACAACCTTATTGGTTTGATTACCATGGCAACAGAATGCTGAAATTGGTACACTATTCAAAAGCTGACTCCTCAATCAGTAAAAACAAAGGCTGCAAAAGTTTTTTTAAGTTAAATGTTTTTTTGCAAAATTTTCTGCACAAACGTGTTTAGTATGATTAGTTCATTGGCTCATTAAAGTGTTATGGCAACTTAGAGCTGCCTTTGACTGTCAGTGGGGAAACTGAAAATTAGCTAAAACTGCATATTTAATATAATATGATGCGCCGGTCTCGGCAGGCAACGAGCATCCAATGTGCGAGCATCCCTCACCGAGCCACACTTACTGACGCATTCCGTGGGACACATTAGCTGCAGACATTACACCTATTCTCAGAATAGAGGGTCAAGTGCCTAAATTTGATGTCTTGTAATCTAAACACTTATAAGAAGTATAACCAGCTGCTAATATACACTTTGACTCTGTGTAACAGGTGTGTTTACCCATTTACAATAACAGATTAAATATTTTAATGACAAGGTTGTTCCATTATAATGGTTAAAAAGCAGAAAAGAAAATACACTGCATGTCGTTTTGCATGGTACACATAACTACGTCCTAATTGCTATAAAATATTTGCACTTACACTCAAAACGAAAGTTCCACTTAGTACCTAATATGTTTTCATTTAAAGCTGATACAGTATTTTATATATCACACTTGTTTGGCAATTTCTGTTGTTGTTTTTTTAGCAGCACTGTCGTGAAAATGCATGTAAGCTACGTTATATGCATCTTAATGAGTCGCAAGTAAGCAATAAAACATGTTCCACCTCAATATAAAGTAGTATTTCATGCATTTATGACTGAGAAAACGAATAAACCCACCACATGTACGAATGCATTGCATATGATGTAGAGCATCGCTGCTCTCAGCGACACACCTTTATCAGAATGGATAAGGATGTAAGCTACGTTATCAGGGTTGTGAATAAACTATAGGTTTCGAGCACTATTCGTACATAACTACTATAGTTGCTTACACAGATAGTGAAAATGCTAACAAAAATTCTTAGCCAGCCATTTCCTTGCACGAAATATGCTGAGTCACAATGTATGATGTAAGCTACGTTATGTAAGCTACGTTACTGGTGATTTTAAACTTAATGCTATTGATACACAACAAAACTAAAGCATGTAAGCAAGGGCTTACGCATACCATCCAGCAGCACCACCGCCTAATGAAACCAACCTAATGCATACTTTAATGCAATTATTGAAGGACTCATGAATGGATGGACAGACAAACAATCATATATCAAACCCATTAGTCAACCTAGTCTACAGCAGAAGTTTTGACGCAATTTTACGCGTTTTTCTAAGTCTGTGATCTTGACCTTAGGTTAACATGGTCATTCAAATGATGTGAATTAGTATATTTATCCTGCAATAGCACTGAGTACGAATGAACAAGTTCAATTTCAGGTCGCGATTCTAAAGCATTTAAAGCAAAACATTTACGCCAAATATTAAAGTCGCACATACGGACAGACGGACGAATGGATGGAAAAGGGGAGAACTAGTTACAAATGGCATAGCTTTCAAAGTGTCGAAGTGTTAAGACAAAGTGTCTCTGACGTACGAGATTACAAACGTTATTTGTATACTCATATAGAACCACTAGTTACATTACTCGACATAATTAGGCGCTCTTGGGTTAAGCAGATCTGTGAATTGAGTCCAAAAATTGGAAATAAGCAGTGCTTATATTTAAATTCAATACTTCTTTACAGGTTTTTGAAACGTACTTACATGTATTATTGGTTGGTGAAACAGTTGTTGAAATGTTTAATTTCATTCAGGCAAACTTGATATCGAGTACAAGAGATATGCTTTTCTGGTATTGTAAACTACGTTATCCTTTCAGTTTTCACTCTGCAGCTGTAATTGCTTCCATTTTTGTAAGCGTTTCCTTGATGATAATTTTACATATATAAATAGTCATACCATTTTATGATAAAATACGCATATGTAATGTACTTTCTACCATTCGATGAAAATTAAAATTAAAAATTAAAAATATTTAGAGACAAAATATATAGTAGTATATGCTTTTCTATAAATTCTAATCGTCAAAAATTATAGGACATGTTATATGTCCTTTTCTCCATGTAAAACAATCATTTATACATAAGCATATCACATAAAGTTACTTTAATAATGCCTGATACACAGTGTGACTGTGCAATCCTATTATAGAGTAGTAAATAACGTAGCTTACTTGTTTATTTACCCTTGACCTTTGTAGTGAGATGCAGTTTCCCTAAAAATGCATCACGAGTGTAGAAGTTTTAAATTATGCTTCACAGTATAATTGTGACAGTGCCTTCGATTTTGAGCCTTGTGGAGGTGCAACGTTGACGTCACGAAACGTGAAATGAAAGTGACGTCACGAAATCCGCACGTAAAGTTAATTGGATTGCCGCGCACTGACTTATACATTTCAAAGCGTCACCTGAAAAGAGTGATTAAACATTTCTATCGACATCTTTAATTTTCTTCATCTTCACTCTTTTAAGAATGTTCACATTACAGATCTTTGAAAAGCGATGTCACGAACCAAAGTTATAAAAGTTTATCCAGCTAGTATGTAAATTGTATCCAATCAATGAAACGAAAACACAAATCGGGGTGGTGTGAATTTCGTTTGCTTTTGCAGTAAACATTAGCGCTATTGATTTGTGCTTCTCGAAATCTATTCTGGAAGCACTAATGAATATGAAAATGTTAAAAACAAAATTTCCGAATTCCGCTCCATAAGGCTCAAAATGCCAGACACTGTCACATATATCTTCATGTATAAAATAAAGAAAAAATGTTTTTCCATAGAAATTTCTTTTCATGTTTTTGAAATTTTATTGATTCTCTATTCTGAGAATAGGTGATCAGGTAAGAGACGCCTACGTATTAAGTGACAGTAACAGTATTGTTCTATGCATGAATATAATAGAATTAGAACGAAAGTATAAGCTTATTTAGTTCTTCTCCTAAACATGTCAAGTGACAAAAATAAATGGCAGAAAACAATGTTCAACAATGTTCACTGAGGTATAGAAGGTATAGACATCTTCAAACATCAAAACACAAAAATGAGTTGCATACATAAGTTTTTAACAAAAAGAAAGATATATATATATAGAGAGGTTACACAAGGAGACAAATACGTAAACAAAGCCTAGAAAAAATATATAGAAAAGTAAATATATTCGGGAACTCAAAAAGAAGAAAAGGTGGAATACGAAGCATATCAGAAAGAAAAGGACAGCAAAGTTTAAAGAGATATGTTTAACTCGTACTATACAAGAAACAGTGTGGGAAAAGAAATCGCATATCAATTCGATACAGAAAATTATATCAAAAGAAGAATTAACTAACCATAACTACGTTCTGGAGCAGGGTGGGGAGTAATGGGGCGAGGCATTAAGCGTCTATCCAATAGTAGTCTACTCGTAAAATTTTCGAGTCCTGGTATGATAAAGTCTTATTGGAGACAAAGAGGTAGAGACTTAAAAGCTTTTACTGGATGTACCTGTGTACGGCTTCAAACACAATGACATTTGTTTCATAAGAGAGCAATTTGTCACCACACAACAGTACATCCAAGGTATTAGCACAATGTTGAGAGACAATTTGGTTTAGTTCGATTCTTTGTTCGCGGTATAACCGACAATCTAAAGGGAAGTGTTAAGCATTTTTAATGGAGCCAGATCTACATCTACAAAAGGGGTTATCCAAAAATATTTTTTAGAAATAAATCGTAATTTAAAGAGTTGCATCCAGTCCTAAGACGTGTGTGTATGATTTGGTTCCGTCTGGTTCCTGAGTAATAATATTTTGAAATTGGGATAATTTTTCTTTCTTGGTTTATTTGTCGTTTGAACGAATTTAAGGATTCTGCATTTCTGTTACCATAAGGAAGACTATTCCAAACCCTAACTACAGAAGGCAAGAAAGAGTTGAAATATAGCGTCGTTCTGGAATCAATTGTTTGTATATCATTTGCATTTCTCAAATCGTATCATGAAAAGTTACTAATTAAAGGCAGAACGAGAGATGAAAGATAAGGTGGAGTTAAATGGTTATACATTTTGTAAAATAAAACTAGTTTATGTTTTTTTGCGTCGAGTTTCCAACGGTTCCCAGCCAGTTTCTTCATATACTTTCAGAATAGAAATTAGTTTTGTTGCACATGTTGAAATTCGTGCCGCCTCAACTTTTATTTTTTTCAAGTTCTTGTCTGTCATTTTGAGTGCAATTACCCCAGATAGTATCAGCGTATTCCATAAGAGGACGAATAAACACAGTGCGTATAAATGAAGTGTTAATTGTTTCTTATGAATTTCTGTCTAGTGAAAAATTTAAGCTTCCTCATTATGTTTATTCTTGCCCAAGCCTTTTCTTTAAAAGGTATTTTGAGGAGTCCGATAGAAATGTAGGAAACCTTGCAGCCAGTTGGATTAGAAAAAAAGTGTTTTTTTTTATAATTTTTATTTATTTTTTTGTAAATTTGTCTTAACTTCATTTTTAAATTTAAATGGCTTCTAATATAAATCCTCTGATAATAATGTCTTAACTTTCATTTGCAGTTTCAGGGGACAGGTATGATGAACCTTTCAGTATCAAGAGTTAAATCATGAAATATTGTTAACTCTGTATATATGTATGATTTTATAGCATTGTTATTTTTTCCAATTTTTCATTTAAGTTCATATTTATTTAGATTTTTATCTTAATCGTTTTTTTTTTAAATATTTTGCGTTGCATAGTGGCTTCCCCCGTTTTACTAATATGAGATATGTCAAGACCCAGCAAATTAAATGGCTTTAGTTTCATAACCTAGCCAGCTATAATTTTCCTTAGTAACATGGTTGAGCTGCAACCATGAAAAAGGAGTGTACACACAGGCGCTTGAAGTTCTGTTTTAAAAAACGTTACAAAGGAAAAAAAATATATATAAACATAATATTACCCCACCCATATATAGCCATATCTTGGCATTTCGAAATGGCTATATTGGTCAGTAATTATGTTCTTTTTTGACGTTTTTGAGTACAGAACTTCAAGCGCATGGCTATATAAGGGTGGAGCAAAAGGAATTATTATGATTTAAAGAGAGAACTCCCAAATTCTCCTAATTTCGTAGTTTCTGCTATTTCCGTAGTTTGCCGGCGTCTATGTCAACAGCTGATCACGTGACCTCCCATTGCTAGTGCAATATCTATAGCCCAGTTCAAATCACCAGATATTTAAAATTTCTGTTTTCACTGCAATTTTGCTCTTTTATTCCACAATGAAATTCACTAGATAGATAACAGGAAATATGTGTTAATAAAACTATAATGCCTGAGTACTAAATGATATTTGAAAACTAAAATTTTCACTGAACCAAAAAAATTTTACACATGTGAATTAAGCAAATCCACTTCTTTGAACTGTACTATAGTTTACAAAATTTTCCCACCGTTTGACCTCATGAACCAAAACTTCCGTTTGACCTACGGACCTCAGGAGAAAGTTCCTTATAGTGGGCAGTGATTTTAAAGAAAGATTTAACTAAAATTTCTTTGATGCTGTAACTTCATTTTTGACATGTAAGTCCTCAATATCATTTTAATAAAGTGCAATAAAATGTCAAGTCCTCAATATCATGACATTTTATTGCACTTTATTAAACTATAAAAATGCGTTAGTGAAACCATTATTTCTCTGACTTCCATTTAGTGCTACGGAAATAGGAGCAAAGGGCATAATTCAAGCCTCTGTGGTTTACACCCGACCATCTCTGTGACTCAGCTGATTTTTGGCATCAACAAACTGAAAGTAAAAAGTATGCAAAGACCAGGAACTGAAACAATCAAAACCCAAATCCAGCCCTCAAACCATAGTTGGAAACAACTAAGATTACAAATAATCAAGATACAGAGAACATATGGCCAACCGAGTGAGCAGCTTGTTCCCAAAAGGTGGCCACTCAGCAACCCAAACCGAACCAAAAATAATAAGAACATACATAAGGTAAAACATCACAGAAACTCTGACACCAAAAACAGGCAACAGAGAACCACAACAGAACTACCGCCTTGGAACGGTCAGTAATGAATAACTGGGGGGCTTAAATCGATTTTACAGGCCCAACCTCACCCTCAGTTTCTGAAGTGGTACAAAACATTTAGTTGGTTGTTCGAAACCTGCTAGTCACAACCACCTAAAGTGTTTTATTTTGTTCAGTTGATAAATATTGAACACAGATTGCAGACAAAGCCAGAGCTTTATTGATTGACCCCTACAATGTCATTTAGGAAATTTTTGAATAGCCCTCATCAATGTCGAGCAGTCGCTTTGATATTTAAAAGCGTCTGTTTGACTGCCACGTTGCTGCGCATGCGTGATCACCAAAATGGATTACCTACGAAAATACATTGGTGCACCGCAGGGAAGTCTTCAACCCTCGGGCGCTGAAACTGTACGTGCTTTAGCGACTTTGTCACATTCTTTCGTCTTTCTATTAGTCAAATCTTCCGTTCGCTAAACTGACAAGAGAATATTTTCCTCTTGTTCAAGAGAAAACAGCACCGGCATTTTCACATGACAGTTCTCAATATTGACTTTGGTGGGTGGGGTACTTTAATGCCAACAAACAATTTAATCGGCCCAGGATGCACTGTCCTTCGGAGTTCCTCAAGGGTTTCATCAAAATTTTGACATCCGGCAGTCAAGGTGAAGTAGGTTTTCCCTATTACCCCCATACACATTGCCAAAGTAGCAAGGGAAAATGCCCAATTTTGACCAGGTGGAAGGGGGAAATCCCCGCCTCTTAGTGAAACCCCTGCTTCCTAGCCTTGAGCAGCCATTAGTAGGAACTGTTAAGCCTTAATCCCAGTCTTTCCTGAAATTTTAGTGCCGCTTTGCACTGTGAACAGTTAGCCTTCTCTGACCCTTCACTTTCGTTTTGTTTCTCAGCCATCTATCTATCTTCCTTTACGTCTTAATTCCCGAGGGGGAGATCAGACGGGTTCCAGCAAACCAAGTGCTGATGGAGGTTAGCTGAAACAAAAGTATGGAGGTTGACAAAACACGGATATTTCCGTAATTCACGGAATTACGGAAAGTTCCGAAATGTACGGAAATGTCCGTAGTATTGTGGACAAAACACGGAACATTCGGATTCTTTTAACAAACCACGGACTGGTTACGGAAATGTGGTCATACGGAAAAATCCGAGAATTCTGGATATATCCGTGCAATGTTAACAAAACTCGGAACCGTCGGCGACGCCCCGGGCAATTACTTCTATGGAAACGGGCGTAAGTAACGTTGAGTCATTCTCATAGTAACAATGGACGCTACATAAAAGAAGATCAGATACGGAATTAGAAATACTAACGGCAGAAGAACCTGTGGCTACACGGCGGAACTTCCCTTTGGCTATTTCAGATGTAGACCATTCATTTCTTTACCACAATGCAACGAGACTGTTCCGTTTAGGCCAAAGGGAGGCAAGGTTTATGTTTTCAGGCCTGACGATCCATCGGAGATTAATGACTGGGTTTCGGATGGACACATGTTTTCCTGTGAAGGCACACGGAAAATTAAAGGGACGATTGGTGTCATGACCAAGAAATACTTTTATCTTCTAATTAAAACAGAACGTAAGAAAAGGATAACTGTCAAGGGGTTCCGGAAGGAAATATACATCTACCAAGAAGAGGCACACAGAGGAACTGTTATAATGCACTATATTGGTGACGAAACATTGTCCGTTCCGAGGCCTCATGGAAATTGCATGAGACAAAGCAGAATTTCCATTCGTCCAAAACCGTCTGTTTCTAGGAAGATAGAAGAATCCGTGAAGGGAAACTCTGACAAGCCAGCTCACAAGGTATATAAGGAGACTGTAAGAGAAGGCCAGTCCGTTACCGATAAGCCAAGAAATATACGACAAGTGCATTACATTAGAGAAAAGGCCAGGACTGAGGAACGACCAGCCAAAGATACCATAACCAATCTACAGGGGATGGCATATAAAGATGAAGGGTTTTTACACAATATCGCAACATATCCTGATCTTGTTTGCATTGCAGGACTTGAAGAAATGCTGATGCATCTTTGTTCTATACTACAGATGGTCCCAAAAGACGAACAGTTACTTAGTTACGATACAACGTTTTCAATGGGAGACTTCTACGTGTCCGCTTTGCTTTTCAAATACAGCATTTTAGAGTTCCAGCTCTGTTCCTTATACATGAGAGGAAATTTCAAAGTCACCATCATCAATTGTTTGAAGTTCTACGAAGATATTGTAAGGCCAACTTAAAAATGTTGCATTAGCAACCGATATGGAAATGGGAATTGTTAATGCCGCTGAAGCTGAGACAACACTGAAAGTGGTAGGCTGTTGGCGTCACTTAAAAAAGACATTGAAAGGTATGTACATGAAAATGGAGGAAAACAAGCAGGACTCACTTGAATTTATAGACAATGTCTTCGACATTTTGAGGGCAAAGTCCCAAAATGATATAGAAAAACTGACACACGATATGAAGGCGACTTGGGACCCGAAGCTGAAACAGTACTTTGAAAAACAAATAGAACCGAAAATAGAAAAGTTAGCCTGCCCTTACGTTTCAAAATAAACAAAATTTAATAAGTTCTCCGGGGCCACAACAAACCAAAGTAAGGGTTTTAAGAGGGAAAGCTAAGTCCGGTCGAAAGCAGCCGCTCCCAGGTGATATAAAAATTTGTGATAAAGAAGAGAACAACCTTGTCATAACGATACAACTCACAACAGACCAAGATGTCGAGGATGTCAGAGAAGCAGATCCGATTATAAAAGAGATTCGAATAAGTATTGAAAGTAATATGCAGCAAATTGGGACAAATCTGTCGGCGGATGCGATCGGGAGGATAAAAGGCGAGATCGATAACGGCTGGCTCGATGACAGCGTGATTGACTGTGCACAAAGTTTGATACACAGTCAGTTCCCGAACATAGATGGCCTTCAGTCATGTTGTTATGCTCAGATGCCGTGCTTCCGCCCAACCACAGATACATTCATACAAATATTAAACACCCACCCAAAGGATGGAGGTCTGCATTTGGTCACTGTCGCCACATATGAGAGCCCTGTTTCTGGGGCTGTCAAGCTGTATGACAGTGGTCTATCATAGAGAGTTTCTACCAGTGTAGAGATGAGTATCCGTAACATGCTTCATTCTCCGGATGAATCTATCAGTATTAAACTAATGAACACTGGCAAGCAGCCCAATACAAATGACTGTGGTGTTTATGCAATAGCATTTGCCGTCTCTCTGGCATTCGGCGAGGAGCCTGCGTATTTGCACTTTGATAACATTAAGATGAGGTCGAACCTACTGAAATGCCTACATAGCGGTGTTCTCATCGAGTTTCCATGCAAGCCAGAGCAACGAAAAAGTCTTTATGTACAGACCCACACTGTGCCCTTATACTGCACATACAGAATGCCAGAGAGCGATCTGATGTTTCAGTGTACCAACTGTCAACGCTGGTTTCCTCCCAACTGCCAGGACATCAAAATGAACGCTCGCCAATTGAAAAATGCAAAGACTGTAAAATGTCTAGAATGCAGATCAAAATGATCAGCTAATGCCATGACTCGTTTTTAAACATCTGTTTAGTTTCAGAATCTAATTAAATGCAACTGTTATTTTTCAAACAACTGTCTTTGCTTCCTTTCCCCTTTGACATACGAACATCACGACGCCTTCACGGACAAATCACGGAATTTCACGCACCTACGAACGGACTGCAATTACGGACATGTCACGGAACATTCAATGATACACGGAACTTTCATGGATTTACAGACGGTAATTACGGACATTTCACGGAATATTCACGGATAATATTACGGAACTTTTACGGATTTACGAACGTCACGGAACTTTCATGGATAATCATGGTAACTTGTCATAAAACTCTAGCAATAGTTGATGTATTAAGATTAAAATACCCCTCGAAAGGTACAAATGATCCTATAAATAACTAATTTATCATAAAATTCCCTTCATTTTATATATAAAATGCATTTTCCGTGAATCCGTGAAAGTTCCGTGTTTTGTCAGGGGCGCAAAAGTATTGGAAAGTGTGTGAGATGAGTTTGTACAGTGCGATAAAGAGTGTTAGTTAGTATCTATAATAAGCCGTGGTAGAACAAAGGTATAGTCTTCAGTAGTTTCAAGTTTCATCTTCGTATTAACTCAAGGTATTTTTAAAGCGCAATGTTTTAAGGTTTATTTATTTATTAAAGTGTTTTTTTTATGTCCCCGAAGGAACTTCGGGTGGCATATTAAAATCGCACCGTCCGTCTGTCCGTCTGTCCGTCCGTCCGTCTGTCCGTCCGTCCGTTACAAATCGTGTGTCCACCATAACTCAAAAACCGCTGAAGTGAATTGAATCAAATTTCACAGAAAGGAAAACCATAATGAGAAGGTGTGTCACGCACAAAGTTTAGGTTCCCACATCCAAGGTCAAGGTCACAATCAAAGGTCATAGGTTTGACCCTTACAAATCGTGTGTCCACAATAACTCAAAAACCCCTGAAGTGAACTGAATCAAATTTCACAGACAGGTAAACCATAATGAGAAGGTGTGTCATGCACAAAATTTAGGTTCCCATGACCAAGGTCAAGGTCACAATTAAAGGTCATAGGTTTGACCCTTACAAATCGTGTTTCCACAATAACTCAAAAACCGCTGAAGTGAATTAAATCAAATTTCACAGAAAGGTAGACCAAAATGAGAAGGTGTGTCGTACACAAAATTTATGTTCCCATGGCCAAGGTCAAGGTCATAATCAAAGGTCATAAGTTTGTCTTGTATGTCAGCAATAACTGAAAACCCCCTGAAGGGAATTGAATCAAATTTTACAGAAAGGTAGACCAAAATGAGAAGATGTGTCATGCACAAAATTTAGGTTTCCATGACCAAGGTCAAGGTCACAATCAAAGGTCATAAGTTTGTCTCCTACACATCTTGTATCCAAGATATCTCAAATATTGCTGATGCGAATTGAATCAAATCTTACAGAAAGGTAAACCAAAATGAGAAGTTGTGTCATGCACAAAATTTAGGTTCTCACAACCAAGGTCAAGGTCACAGTCAAAGGTCATAAGTTTGTCTCTTACAAATCTTGTGTCCAAGCTGTCTCAAAAACTGCTGAAGCGAATTTAATCAAATTTTACAGAAAGGTAAATTAAAATGGTAAGTTGTGTCATGCACAAAATTTAGGTTCCCATAACCAAGGTCAAGTCCACAGTCAAAGGACAGGGATCAAATACCAGGTGATAGGGGCCTTCGGGGGCATTTGTTACACACTGTAACATTTCTTTTTTTTTTTTTTTTTATCTACTTCTCTTTTTTTTTCTTCTTTTTTTTTCTTAATAATTTAAAATGTTTTTGTTGAGTCAGTGTAGGTGGCTAAAGAGTCTGTTGTAACCACTCTGCAGCTGAAGTATGGTTCTTTGGTGATTTAAACACCTGAAAGCTGATATTGTTTAGCTTGACCTTTGGTTTAAAGTGGAAAAGGTATCTACTCTTTTCTGAAACTTCTTTGCCATTTTGCCGCCACAGCTTCTCTGGCACCTTGTTTGACCTCTGCTTGACTAGTTTCTCCTCTGGTGTCTGTCTTGTCTTCTGCCTCTTTTAATAGCTGCCTCCTTGACGAGCCTGTCTGCTTTCTCATTCCCGGCTATATCTGCATAGCCTGGAATCCACTGTATTATTATGTTTTCACGTTGGCCGTCCGTGTGTCTGTCCGTCCGCACTTCGTTTCCGTTCGATAACTTAAGTATTTATTAATGGATTTCCTTCAAATTTTGCATATACATTTGTACCGAGAATGTCTCTCTTGGGATTGTTAATGGGCAAATTTCGTTAATTTCTGACAGAGTTATGGCACTTGTCATGTACAAAAAATGGTTTCTGGCCTCTAGTTCCTTTACTACTTTGAGTATCATGATGAAACTTCACAAACATGATTGAAGTAACAAAAGCTTTTTTATGAGCACCAAAATTTCATCATCAGGGGCTATCTGCCCCTGTCCTGGGACTATATACATGTATAAAATCATGAAAAATTCCATATAAAATCAGAGTTTGAAGCAATTTTTCTGAAACTTTCAGCAAATGATCAGAGTGATGAAAGCTTTCAGTGATGCTCAAATTTACCCCATGGGAGTTATCTCCCCCTGCCCCCGGCTATATACATGCGTAAATCTGGAAATATCGGTGTGTGAAAAAGGTTTGCAGTGGTGGGGTATCAGGCAGTCGTTTGCGATGCTTTTATTACTTCCATGCCAGCTTGGCGTAGGTTTGTCATAAGCTGGTGTATCTCTGAACTGGTCCTCCTGTGGGTCTTTTTTGTGTGAATTGTCATTGTCCTCAGTGACAGTTCACACAAAAAAGACCCACAAGAGACTCAGAGTACATTTATAGCAGTCAAAAATCTCAAATTTGCCTTGAACGCACAGATGGGGCATTTTTCACTGAAAACGAAATGTTCTGTCCTATTATACACAGTGCTCCAGATAATTTTTGTTTCAATCAGTACCATACTGATCAAAATTTTCTTGGATCAGTATCCACAATTCTGCTTCAGTATTTGCACTGAATGGATTGATGTAACATGCAAACAGATTCAATTTCAACAGTATTTCAGTGGTACTCTCTAAATGACTTTTCTTGAAGTTGTAAAATACTATTTCTGCTTTCAAACTTAGGAAATATACTCTTTTGCAAAATCAAAGTCCGATTTATCAAACCATTCTATCACGACTTAACCGTGTGAAAGCTCCTTCTGACTGCTTCACAAAATGTAAATCTCAAACTGAAACTGATGTACGAATTTAATTTATATTGTCAGTAGGCTGAGTCATACTGCTATGCATTTGAATGACACACATGAAGAAAATTCTCTAGTAACAAGAACCAAAGCCTTAAAATATGAACTCAAAATATCTGGTATGAAACCAATGTCCATCAAGACTTAAGTCAACAGACTATCAGTTGGTTTCTGTATCAATTTAAGTCATTGGTTTGAGTGGCTATGACAGTCCTGAAGTACATCTGTTCTACAGTATGCCCAAACAATTGCATTATATGATCAAGAATGAGTTTGCTTAATACCTGTCTCAGCAGAATCTTCAAGATGTTCCAAACATATTCTGTGCCTCATATTTTTGTGTTAAAATGTCAATTGTACAGTGCTACACAGGTAAGAACTCGGCTCGTGTGAACCGTATTTGAATTGCAATTTTCTACCCACCAGTATGTTTTCTTCCTTTTCAAAGTGCGGTGTTAACCGCATCTGAGATAATAACATTTCAAATCTCGTCCATGCATCAACGATTTTCCGCAGAAGGCAAAATCTAAAAGCTCAAAAAATATGTAGAATTGAGGCTTGCTTTCATTACTCAAGGCCATGCTTTCTACTTTCAGTTTTGAATCGACTGGTTTACAATTCAACTAATTTCCATGCATTAGGAATTCTGATTTCATGAGTAAATATTTAGAACCAGTCAGCTTCTCGGTGACTGCGACGCATCAGGAAGCTCAGTCTTCTTGATGATATTAAAATGCAAGCGTCTGTGGGAACTCATCCAGGTGGTACGGATTACCGGAAAAAAATGACCCGTAACGTCTTGAAAGTGTCCGTACCGGGTACCGATAAAATTTCCAATTGTTCCGTATCGGCCAGAAATGATCCGTAATGTACGGCGATACGGACGCTATCTGGAGCACTGTTATACAGTAGAACTTCAATGGCTCGAACCCTGATGGCTCGCTTACCATGCCTGGCTAGAACTTGTTCTTAGGTCCCTACAGTTCAGTTTATACAGAAACTAATCCTGGATGGCTGGACCTTTGGCTAGTACTAATTTTTATGGTCCCAAGCCTGTTCAAGCCATCGAAGTTCTACTGTAATAGCATTTTTCTAAGCTTGTTTTTTTTCACAAAATGATTTTTTCACTATTTTTGGGAATGGTGCTGGTGCCCATGGAATTGGGAAAAATCGTGTATTATTCTCCTAAAATTTGGAATTTCACTGTTTAGAAACATTTTTTTAATCTCTAATGGTTGGATAGGGACATGATACTGAATACAATATATAATGTTTACATTCAGTTATAGCTATATATCTGCCAGTTCTCTAAGATGGTCCATAGAAAATTTTTCCTGCAATTGGGAATTATTGAACTTGTAGTTGAAAAAAGTAACAGCATAAAACAGTACTTATACCCCTGGCATTTATTATACCACCAGCATTTATGCCAAGGAGTGTTGACCTCAAAGTAAAAGTAGGTCACAATGACCTATTTTTCATGATCTAGTGGTTTTATCTAATATTTTGAAGACTATTAATGTATCAGCATAGCTTAAGATAATGACCTTGTAAAGTAAATACCGTTCAGTAACCTATATTTCAGACAGAGTCCATTGATTTTGTGTGTGTTTTTTTTTATTATATATATATCAGGGGTTGAAATAAGCACTAATCCGTTGGCCTGGTTCCAGTGGATTTTGTGCAGGACCAGTTGAGTTTAGGTGAAGCTGGTCTGTAAAACCAGTTGATTTTTCTGGACAACGAGTTTAGCTGGCAGGACCAACTCAGACCGATTTCAACTGGTCCTGTGGACTAATTCTGATCCAGGCTTTAGTTTAAACCCTGTATATTATATCATGGTCCATTGGTTTTGCCTTATGCCTTCAGGGGCTGACAAATCAAAAACATTTCCACAAAAAAATTTACTTATTCATTGCCCAGTATCCCCCCTCACCCCTCCTACACCCCACTTCCCCCTCCCAACCACTGCCCATTCTCTAAAAATTTGGATATCCTGTCTGAGCAAACAAGGTAGACCATTTGTAGACATTGCACCTGCAGACCTGTTTACAACTACGATTTTGGCATATTTTCTATGCTTTTTGGTTTAAAAATAGGCTCTATATTTTAACCATCCGAAACTATGCAAGATTGCAAATCCAGATTTTCAGTCCTTTTCCTGTGATTTTTGACCATATTTGGACTTTTGGCCCCTAATTAAAGCATTCATTCAACACAGATTATTACTTGTCAGCTGAGCATTTTAGCGAGAACAAACAATCAAATTATGTCAAGCTGCAACTGCCAGTCAACAACCATCAAGAGAAATTAAACAATGGCAATATTAGTCATGGTCTGTTGATTTTATATCATCATATCAAAATATTGTTGTCAGCTGCACTGTATTGTCATGTGTTTTCGCGATCAAAAGTTGATCAAACAATTCTCTATCTTTTATTATAAACAGATTAACTTGGTTAAGGCTGCAATAAAGAAGTCAGAATAGTATTATTTATCATCATTACAGATGCAGGGCTCAGCCTAGAGGGTGATTTGGGAGAAATAGTCTCTCTAAGCTGGCTGACTTCTCCCTATTTTGAGCTGAGGGAGAAGTGAAAATGTATAGAACAGATAGGGAAATCCAAAATTTGGACCAAAACTTCTCCCTAAAGTCCAGAAAATGTCACAAAACTTCTCCCTGTCTGAAAGCTCTAGGCTGACCCCTTGCCTCATTTCTGTTTTACCCATACCTATAAAAGACCTGATTTTAGAAAGGGAGAAACAGACTAGGATAGACATGGTAGAAACCACTATATCAATTTTTTTAAAAAATTCAAAATAGTCCCTTCTCCCCCCCCCCCCCATCCCCCTCCAACCACCACATGCTTGGACTACACTTAGTACTGCAAAATATGCTTAGCTGCCTTCCTGACTACACATGGCAAAGTCTGAGAGTAAACAGGTCTGCACTTGGCAAACAGTGTAGACTCTGATCAACTTGCAAATGAGCAGTCTGATTAGGACTGACACAGCCAACTGTTTTGGTAAATGTCCATTACACTTGACGCAAGTATGCCAGTCTTTCCTTTCAGAATGAAACTTTAAAGTATAGCTGTCCATGTAAGTTTTGCAGGAAAAAATGCATGCTTTTTGCAACAGCTGACATTGAAGGTCATTTGTACTTCAAAGGAAGGAATACCACAAAAAATCTTATTATTGGGGCAGAAAGGTCTGAGCAAACAGATCTGACCTGGATCAAGTTTGTTCAGGGTTTACAGTCTTTGCCATTCCGTCAGCATCTTTAACTGGGTGTCCACCAAGAAATAGTTCTTGTGCGGCCTATTTTTGAGCTTGAACTGGGTGTCCGGGCAATGGATTTGTCAGCCCCTGACCTTGAAGACAGATGTATGAACATAATAGCTTGGAACATTGAGTTAGTATGACCCAATGTTGACCTCAAAATATCAGTACTTGTAGGTCACAGTGACCTATATTTATTTCATGGTCTAGTGATTTTATCTCATATTTTGAAGACTACTTATGTATCAGCATGATAGCTTGGGATAGTGACCTTGTAAAGTAAATACGGGTCAGCAGCCTATATATCAGGGTCCATTGATTTTGTGCTTTTTATACATTTAGATATGGCACAGGTAGCAGGTATTTGTGCCCCACTGTGCACTTGCTATAGTTAGGTGATGTAAATGGGTTTACTCTGAAGGGAAGCAACTCTGCCATTTTCAGATTTGCATCTCCTCCCTATGTTGATCAACTCTTAATGGAAAGAATTTGCTCCCCTAGGAGGAAATTCTTTACTTTAAGAGTAGATCCCATTTTTGAAGAGCCACATCACCCAGGAAGTCACAGAAGTTGTTTTTTTCTTTTTAAAAATGGTACTGGTAGTAAAAGATGGAGGTGTACCCATACATCTTAACCCATTGCATTCTGGGCATTTTTTGTCGTCTGCTGAAATTGTCGTCTGCATCAAAAATCAAGAATATTTTGACAATATTGGTCTAACTAACTCTTGTAGAAATGATGTCTATGCAGCAAACAGTTTGGATCTCAGATCAGGCCCCATTTTTGTGGGGCCTGACCTGGATCCAAACTGTTTGCCCAGATACTGAGATACCCCTGAAGGGTATCCCGAATGGAATGGGTTAACTAAGATCTTAGACTTGGTATAGTTTTTAGTTTAGGTGTCCCTATATTTGGGATAATTACTGCAGTAAATAATTTCAGGTGGAGCGACTAGTTGACAGAGCCTCATCGTCAACTCTCCTAGATGACAGAAGAGATGCTGTCAGGGCGCTTAAAGCTCTTTCAAAGGTTTGTTACTTTGTTAGCTTTAATACAGTTCAGTCAATCTTGCTGTAAATGCCGGTATTAAATTTGGGGTCTGCAGAAAGGCTTAACACTGAAAAGAATGGAGCCAGTTAAACTGTCTTTGATAAATAAGCTCTTTCTAGAATACCCATTGGCTTCAAAGTTTCAGTGGTATCGATCATGGCCATTAATTCACAGTTAATGCAGACTGATTTGTTTTGAAGCTATTCACAGTTCTGAGTTGTAGCAAATGGAGACTGACTGGTCACATCATTTTGGTTACAACTTACAATGGCTTGTATCACTGGGCATACTCTAGATGCTTTCACATGTGATTGTTGTTTTTTCTTTTGCAGAAATTCCGCCTGGAAGTTGGAACACAGGCAATGGACATCTTGATTCACACACTTGAAAATGACAGGTAATTACTGTTAAACTGTAATTGGTATGTTCACTGTTAGAGACATGGCTGTGCAGACAATGTAAACTTTAGAGGAGCAGTCTGATCAGGGTCTGCATTGTTTGCCTAGAAAGTGATTGGGTACACTTTCAGGGGCAGCAAGTATGCCATTTTCATTTTTAGCTCGCCTGAACGAAAGTTCAGGAAGAGCTATTGTTGTCACCCTGGCGTCGGCGTCGGCGTCCGCGTCCGAAATGGATGTTTTGGTTAAAGTTTTTTATGTGATGGGCAATGCGCTGCAGGCGAGCTATCCTGTACGCGGACAGGTCTTGTTGCCTTCCTTCTCAATGGGAGTCAAATTCTTTCCTTTAAGAGTAGGCTCCTTTTCTGAAGGATTTCATTGTCCAGAGAGCAAACAATAGGTCAAAAAAAGTTTTTACCCTTTGTATAAATGGATACATCAACATCCATAGGACAAGGAGTTTTCCTGGAGCAGACATAGGAAGTGACCATGACCTGGTCATGATGACCTTCCGAGTTCGTCTGAAGAAGGCTAGAAAGCCAACCCAGCCAAGACTGAAGTTTGATCTTGAGAAGCTAAGGGACCCAGAGGTGGCATGCACTTTTCAAGCAACAATAGGTGGAAAATTTGCACCACTCATTGGTCTGAGGGATGATGACATGGACATAGATACCATGATTACCACCTACAATACAGTAGTGACTGATGCAGCCAGTGAGATACTTGGGAAGGAACGTCGCAGGAAAAAGCCATGGGTCACTAGAGATGTTCTCGACCTCTGTGATGAGAGGAGAAATTTGAAGAAGAAGAGGTATGAAGCAGGAGGAGCAGAAGAATACAGGGAAGCAAACAAGAGGATTCAGAAGGCAGTGAAGAAAGCGAAGGAGGACTGGATAGCTAGTCAGTGCGAGGAGATCGAAACTTGCCTGAACAAAAACAACAGCAAGAAAGCATACCAGCTGGTGAAGGATCTAACTTCAGAGAAACAGGGTAGATCCACAGCTATCCAGGACAAGTCTGGGAAATGCCTTACAGAAGAACAAGAGATTCTCAGCAGATGGACAGAATATTGCTCAGAATTATACAACCATGAGACTGATGGTGACAATACGGTTCTGGACTGCAGTCAGCCCCCAGATGAAGGTCAACAACCGATCCTTCGTGAGGAAGTTGAGATTGCAGTAGCAGCACTGAAGAAGGGAAAATCTGCCGGAGTTGATAATATACCAGCAGAACTTGTTCAAGCTGGAGGGGAGACCATGATTGATGTTTTAACAGATATCTGTAACAGGATCTGGAGAACAGGAGAATGGCCTACCCCATGGACTCAGTCGCTGATTATTACTCTCCCTAAAAAGGGCAACCTGCAGCTCTGCCAGAACTACAGAACCATCAGCCTCATCAGTCATTCAAGCAAAGTCATGCTGAAAGTTATCTTGAACAGGCTTAAGCCACAAGCCGAAGAGATAATCGCTGAGGAACAGGCTGGGTTCCGAGCAGGAAGGAGCACCACAGAACAGATCTTCAACCTTAGAATCCTGTGTGAAAAGTATCTCCAACATCAGCAGAATCTGTACCATGTCTTCATTGATTTCAAAAAAGCCTTTGACAGGGTATGGCATGCAGCCTTATGGGCCACCATGAGGAAGTACAATATCAATGCAAACCTAGTTCGCACCATTGAGCAGCTATACGACAAGGCTACAAGTGCAGTCCTGATAAATGGCAGCACAGGAGAATGGTTCAGAACAACAGTTGGAGTAAGACAAGGATGTCTTCTGTCACCCACCCTCTTCAACATTTTTCTCGAACGGATCATGTCCGATGCTCTGGAAGAACATGACGGAAAGGTTAGCATAGGCGGCAGAAATATTACCAACCTGCGGTTTGCCGATGACATAGACGCTCTTGCTGAGGAAGAGCAGGAACTAGAAGCTCTAGTTGAAAGTCTCGACCAGACCTGCACAAGGTATAAGATGGAGATCAGTGCTGAGAAGACCAAACTGATGACAAACAGCGCAGATGGCATCCAGAGGGAGATCAAGGTAAAGGGGCAGAAGCTGGGTACTGTAAGCAGCTTCAAATACCTTGGAGCAGTTGTCTCAGATGATGGCTCAAAACAGGAAGTTCTCTCAAGGATAGCACAAGCCACTTCAGCTCTTGCCAAGCTGAAACCAATTTGGAGAGATAACAACATATCTCTTGGATCAAAGGTGACACTTATGCGCTCCCTTGTCATTTCCATATTTCTGTATGCCTGTGAATCATGGACCTTGACAGCAGAGTTAGAGAAAAGAACACAGGCCTTTGAGATGAGATGCTACCGAAGGTTACTGAACATTTCGTACAAGGACCATATAACCAATGAGGAGGTTCGCAGGAAGATCCAAGCAGCCATTGGAGAATATGATGAACTCCTGACGCTGGTCAAGAAACGGAAACTAAGGTGGTTTGGCCACGTCTCAAGGTCTTCTGGTTTAGCAAAGACAATTCTTCAGGGCACAGTGAAAGGAAAAAGAAGAAGAGGTAGACAGAAGAAGAGGTGGGAAGACAATATCAAGGAGTGGACTGGAATGGATTTTGCCAGCTCAACTAGGGCAGCTGAAGACAGGACAAGGTGGAAAGGGATTGTTTTGAAGTCAGCTGTGGTGCCCCAACGACCTAGTAAGGTTATGGGATAGAATAGAATAGAATAGAATAAATGGAGAAAAAACATGGAAGTTTACCCAAACACCTCAAACTGACTGTTTTTATAACAGCACATGTTGATACAGATAAGGCAAAGGATCTCCCCAAATTCAATGATGGGAAGTCCCCTGAAATTATACTTGCCTGAAAAATAATTGTCGTAATTGTCCTAAATACATATTGAGTTTTTCAATGGAGAAATGTGTCCAAAAGACGCAGATGGAGCACACTTGAGGAATTCTTGTTGTTCATTCCCCTTAAATGCATAGGTTTTGGCCGCAACATAAAAACTGTCCTGTTGAGTGATCATTCTAAGTTCCATGAGAAAAAAAAAAAAAAAAAAAAAAATAATGAAGTTGTTCTAAATGAGGGCCATGAGTTTGAATGGAAATAAAAAACAACAACATGATGTTGCTTGGAATTGTCACCAGATACTACCTGTGTTAAGAAGCACCCGTGGGAATGTCAAAAAGTGATTGCTAAAGATAGTTGCTTACTTAATATGGGTAGATTTCTACTTTTTATACGCCCGTCTTCGACGGGTCGTATTATGTCGTGGCCTCCGTCCGTCCGTCCTTCCGTCTGTCCGTCCGTCCGTCTGTCCGTCCGTCCGTCCGTCCGTCCGTCCGTCCGTCCGTAAACTTTTCGTGTCCACTCCATATCTCCTCAACCCCTTGAAGGATTTTTTTGAAACTTGGGTCAAATGTTTGCCTTAACGAGACGATGTGCAGAACAAATATTTCAACGATGTCCGACAAAGGTCAAGGTCACACTTAGAAGTCAAAGGTCAAAAGGTAACATTTCGTGTCCGCTCCATATCTAGAAAACCGTATAAGATTTCATCATGAAAGTTTGTACAAATATAAAGCACCATCAGATGACGTGCAGAGAAAAAGTACCATTACCCTACTTTCAGTTTTGACGGAATTATTTCCCTTTGTATTTTTCGAAGGTAATTTCATATAATCTTCGTGTCCGCTCCGTATCTCAAAAACCGTTTAAGATTTTTTCATGAAAGTTTTTACAATTATAAAACACTATGAGACGATGTGCAGAGAAAAAGAACCATTACCCTACTTTTATTTTTTACGGAATTATTTCCCTTTGTATTTTTCAAAGGTAATTTCATCATAAGCTTCGTGTCCGCTCCATATCTTGAAAACCGTTTAAGATTTCTTCATGAAAGTTTGTACAAATATAAAGCACCATCCAACGATGTGCAGAGAAAAAGAACCATTACCCTACTTTCAGTTTTGACGGAATCATTTCCCTTTGTATTTTTCGAAGGTAATTTCATATAATCTTCGTGTCCGCTCCATATCTCGAAAACCGTTTAAGATTTCTTCATGAAAGTTTGTACAAATATAAAGCACCATCAGACAATGTGCAGAGAAAAAGAACCATTACCCTACTTTCAGTTTTGACGGAATTGTTTCCCTTTGTATTTTTCGAAGGTAATTTCATATAATCTTTGTGTCCGCTCCATATCTCGAAAACCGTTTAAGATTTCTTCATGAAAGTTTGTACAAATATAAAGCACCATCAGACAATGTGCAGAGAAAAAGAACCATTACCCTACTTTCAGTTTTGACGGAATTATTTCCCTTTGTATTTTTCTTATAGTAATTTCATATAAGCTTCATGTCCGCTCCATATCTCGAAAACTGTTTAAGATTTCTTCATGAAAGTTTGTATACTTATTAAGCACCATCCAACGATGTGCAGAGAAAAAGAAACATAACCTTACTTTCATTTTTAATAAAACTAAGCCCCTTTGTATTTCTAGTATTGTCATTTTGTATTAAATTTGTGTCCACTCCATATCTCATTAACCCTTTGAAAGATATTTTTGAAACTTGAGTCAAATGTTCACCTTCTAGAGGCATCATGCAGAACTTGTATTCCAACAATGTTCCACAAAGGTCAAGGTCACACTTAGAGGTCAAAGTTCAAAAGGTAACATTATTTTTCCGCTCCATATCTCGAAAACCGTATAAGATTTCTTCATAAAAGTTTATACAAATATGAAGCATTATCAGACAATGTGCAGAGAAAAAGGACCACAACCCTACTTCCAGTTTTGATGGAATTATATGCCTTCGTATAGTAATTTCATATTAGCTTTGTGTCTGCTCCATATCTTGAAAACTGTTTAAGATTTTTTCACGAAAGTTTGTACAAATATCAGATAATATGAAGAGAAAAAGAACCATAACCGAACTTCCATTTATAATGGAATTATGCCCCTTTCTAATTTTTGTCTAGGAATTTCATATTAGCTTTGTTTGTTTTGTAGTTTTATATCTGCCTTATTATTGAAGATTTAAGCTACTGACAAAGTTCTGTCATCTCTTGTTTTCTTTCCAACTTTAAGCCCCAACGGGCGTATATTGCCCCGCTCAGCGGAGCTCTTGTTATATGCCTGTAAAAGGATCTGAAAAACTGGCCTTTTAATACAGGCAATTGCTTAATAGAGGTGGCCTTTAAAGACAGGTTAGACAGTAGATTTCTACATACCTTGTATGCTTTATTACAGGAATGATGCAGAAATAACGGGCTATGCTCTAGATGCTATCTACAATGTCGTCTCAAATGAGCCATCTGAGGAAGGTAATGTAACTGCTGTCCTGTAGCTTGATATAACAACCGCAAATGTCATAGATAAGATTAGCTTAATCATCTATGAAAACAGTCAATACACCAACTGTTGTCCAGTCTTGTAAAAAAGAAAAAACAGAAAAACACTAAACCATAAACAAATTTTCTAAACAACAGCACCAGCAATTGGCATGATAACTTAAAATAGGGTAAAAATAAAAGACTTGAAGTTTTCTTCAACAAGACAATTGAGACAACTCTAATGAGAGTCCATTACAGAGCTCAGGATAAGAAGGTGTAACAGGGATAATTAAGGGCTACTTTTCCATATTTCTCCATAAAAACCAAAGTTGTGACCCCTCTCTAAAACCTTGTAGAGATGGTTCTAATGACAGGTCACAACATTTTTTTTGTGTTTAGAAATGTTATCTGGGAGTTATCTGCAATCCCCATTTTATCTGGAGCTCTGATATCATATATGGATTGTGAGAAATAAAGGAAAAAGATCAGCTATAAATTGCTGGCTGATAATGGAACTTAGTTTTGATTATGTTACCAGTGCCTTAGATAAGGTGCGTATCCGCGTATTTACGCAATAAAAATGTCTGAAAAAGCAATTAAGATCTATTTAAAGCATACAGAAACGCAAATGAAATCTCCTGTACGCAATACGGTGATTCGCCGGAGCGTATCAGTTTTATCCCGCGAGATTTGAACTGATTACACAAGGTGAAATTATGCAACTTTGCGCTGGTTCTCTGCGCCAAGTGCAGTGAATGTTGTTTGTAATAATAGTTTACGGGAAACCAGTAGGTGCGTAAACACGTTTGGCGAGAAAGACTCAAATGGGGTAGTTATCAACAAGATAACAACTAACTAATCGCGAGGCTCAGTAACATAAAGTAAGTGGCTATCTAAGCAATCCCACACCCATAGTGAATTATATCATTCTGGATGTGATCAATCCATGTGATATTGCATTTCTTTGTGGAATCATCAATCGTCAGGGACCTTGTGTGAAACATCGAAATTGAAAGTGAAAGTAGTGATCATTTTGGGGAAAAGTTATCATCACAAATACTCTCCTCGTTTGTTCCTTTGCCCTTGACAGTGGAACATCACCAAACTCATGTCATGCATGTCCTTATAACCAAAATACTGTTGAAAGGGCAGTGAATTATCCAAAACCGAATCGCAGTGAAAGTCCTGATGATGATGTCTGTGGTATGTTTAAAAACAACCCATAGACATGGGATGCAGTATGATTAAAATACTTTTGAAAACGCTTATAGCAGTATCTCATCTAAAAATACTCCATGGGAAAGGTGTGGATACCCAATTCACTATTTCTTCGAAATTTCAAATATCCAATTCAAAACTGAAATACCCAATTAAATGAAAAGTGAGTGGGTAATTACCCATTGGGTCAAAATCTTATCTAAGGTACTGTGTTATATTACAGATGAAGAACTGCCTCCCGGCACTCCAGATGATTTGGGGAACCAGTTCACAGAGATCTTCATCAAAAAGGGAGATAATGTTGGACTGCTTCTCTCATTGCTAGATGTGAGTTGGATGTTCTGTATACAATTTACTCTTGCATGTACAGTCAACTCTTGATATCTCAAAATCAAATTTCATCCCAAACTACTGATATCTCAAAGTAGTTTTCTGGTCCCAGAAAATTTACTTTGAGCTTTCAGTTGTGTGAGATAATCTGATCTACAGGAAATATGACCAAACTATATTCTTTGATATTAGAGGGTACTTTGAGATATCAGTGTTTGAGATATCGTGAGTTGACTGTAATAGAATTTTTTTACGGTTTTATAATATCAAAATATATGAGAGGCTGAATTCAAATCGAAATTAAATCAACTGTGATAAAACATAAAATTCTTACTGTAGCGACCATATTAGTTCAGAAAGTTTCATGTGTGTATAATTGTAAAAGGATGCTGACAGTGAATACTCTGATCAGACTGGGTGGATGCCCAGGCTGATTTGAGTCTTCAATCGGCACACATGCCACTTTGTTGTTGTTTTTGTCGTGTCGCAGCTCAGTTGTTATTCTGTTTTAGGAGTATGATTTCCATGTGCGGTGGCCGACAGTTAAGTTATTAACTATATTACTGACAAACCAGTGTAAAGAGGTTCAAGAAACCATCCTGGTTCATCCTATGGGTGTGTCTAAATTGATGGACCTTCTGTCAGACAGTAGAGAAATTATCAGAAACGATGTAAGTTATGTACTGGTATTTTTGTCTTGCCTGCAACTAGCAGAAAGTGTACATAGATATTATCTTCTGCCAGTGGCAGTGTAAACTTTGCATCAATTTTTCTAATCTAGCTCTGTTTTTTGACATGCATGACACCACGGTCCACAGAATTCTTGTTATGTTCAGTAGTTTATTTACAGTAAAAATGATAGAAATGACAGAGCAAGGAGACCAAGATCAGACTGCTTAATGAGCAGTCTGATCAGTACCATTCAGCTTTAATATTAGTTATAGTTTGGTAAAATAAATTTGTCCATTACAGAAAATTGTAGAACATCCTATATACAAGGACTGCTTAAAAAGCAAAAGATAACTCTTATTGGCTGATTTCTCAAAATTAACAAGTAACTTAACATTCTATTTGTCTTCATTGAATAACACAATTCAGTAGCCATACATTGATATTTTGGCACCAATAAAAATTTCTTTTTGGACATTCCTCATATAAAGTTATTGTAGTATTTCTTTTAACTGAATAAAATGCTAAATACCAGGTCCATGTATTTAAAAAATCCTCTTGAGTGTGTAGTGTCACCCCTAACAGATGAGGAAATTTGTAAACATGGCAGGAAGGTAGAATGAGAGCCATCAGAACATGTGCTTCCTCACAGTTGGATCAGAGTTTTTTCAGTTTCACTGTATATTTTCTCAAATGCCTAGTTTCAGAATTTAAAGCTGGTATTTTTCTTGTTCACATGTATATTAACGTATGTCTGAGTAGGTTTGCTTATGTTCAACATATTTATTCATTTTAGGCTCTTCTACTGTTGAACCAGTTAACCAGAGGAAATGCTAACATACAGAAGATAGTAGCTTTTGAAAATGCCTTCGAAAGACTGTTAGATATTATTCACGAGGAAGGAGAGAGTGATGGGGGTAGGTGATTTGTGTTTGTGGAATTTCAAATTTAAATTACTCAATAATTTGTATTTTAAGGTTTTAGACCCATACTGGCAAATATAGGCTAATCCAGAAATAACACACATAGTTCCTAAAAATAAGAACTTGATAAAATTGAATGGGCCTGTGTAGCCTAGTGGTTAAGAGCACAAACTCTTAAACATTCGCTCTTTCACTACTGTGGGTTCAAGCAAATGTGAGAAAACTGAGTTCTGCTTTACGAAAGGTCGAGTTGTTTTTTCCCAGGAGCTCAGAATTTTACCCACTTTTACTTAACCATCGGCTCAACATAAGTGAAATACTCTTGAAAAGGCCTTAAAACCAACATCAAAGAAATAAAAAATTGATTGCTGATGAAGCAAGTAAAGCAATTTGTAATTAATTTTGAATTGTAAAGCAGTTAAAAATCTTGTGTATCACTGAAATTGAAATGAAGTAAGTAAAGCAATTTGTAATTAATTTTGAGTTGTAAAGCAGTTAAAAATCTTGTGTATCACTGAAATTGAAATGCCAGCCTACTGAATTGGGCAGTATAGCACAAAGTGGGACCAAGCCTAGTAAATGTTGACATCATGGAATATTAGACATGATGTCTGTGTTTTTAATTTGTATGCCAGAAAGTACAAAGCTACCGTTGTTGATTTATTATTTGTTAGCTTTTGAATTAAAATGAATTTGTACACGCTTTCAGCACAGTATGCAGATTTGAATTAAAGTTACGGTAAATATGTAATAAAGAAGAAAAGAAATTATCCATGCAGTTTTTCTGTTGTTTTCTTGTTGATAACTATAAAAAGTACCAAAACAAATCCTCGCAGCTCCTACAAGAGTTTAAATTATTTAGACTGCAAAATATAGTTTAGTTTCTGTTTAATCACATTTATTTGTTTGTTGCTATTTTCAGGCATTGTGGTAGAAGATTGTTTACTGTTGTTGTTAAACTTGTTAAAGAATAACTCGTCCAACCAGAATTTCTTCCGAGAAGGCAGTCATATAAAATACCTCACACCATTCTTTGACTTTGAAACTGACCAGAACAGATCTCAGGGTGGCTGGTCTGCGCAGAAAGTTACAAATGTTCACCTCATGTTACAGGTAGGTTGAACAATGAATAAACCTTAGTACTTGAGCTAAAACTAAGAGAGATAAGACACTGATAGTCCATATTTCCATAAAATGATTAGAAAATCCCTCTTAGGTGGTCCTGGTGCTGGAAACCCTGCAAAATTTGTTTCTCACTGCCCTCATTTATCAGTGGCTATATGTTACAGAAAGCTGGTATGCAGTGTAGCCTTGTAACTGATGGTCAGATATCAGTTTCTCCTGCAAACTAAAGTCTTCCATCTGCAATTAACTGTAAACTGGGGAAGTTTTCATACTAAATTGCATATTGCATGTACCTAAACTGATAATCAATGGGGAGAGGTCCAGAGTCAGTGTAGAAATACAAAGATCAGTATAAATTTGATGTGAGAGGCCTCAGTACATAGTTTTATGGAAAAATAAGCATAATTGACTGGTGCACCTTTAGATTAAATTGTGTATTTGTACCTTCCAGTTAGTAAGAGCCTTAGTATCACCAAACAGCCCCCAGCAGCTGATCACCAACTGTCAGAAAACCATGTACACTTGCGGTAAGTCAAAATTAAAAAAAACAAACTATTGCTCAGGTAATACTGCAGACGAGAAAGTTAGAGTAGAGGCACATCTGAAAATGAAAAGGTTTGGAGAGTGAACATCAAGGATTGTGGTTGCAGCAGTTTGCTTGACATTTTTAGCTCACGTGTACGAAAGTACAGGGAGCTATTGTTGTCAGCCTGATGTCAGTCATGGCGTTGGCGTCACACTAATTTTTGCAACAAAGTTTTTATGCCCCCGTGACGATGGTCAGGGGGCATTAAGATTTGCTCCTGTCTGTCCGTCCGTCTGTCTGTCCGTCCATCCGTTCGTCACACTTTACGGTATAGAGTTTGTGTAATCAACTCCTCCCACAGTTTTCAATGGATCTTCTTCAAACCTTGCATACATGTCATGGACATATTGAAGATGTGCATGTGGGTTTTTGTTGGAGCTAGAATTAATTCTAACAGAATTACAGCCTTTTGAACTTAGTCATTTTAGGCAAATTTTTGCATTGTAGGGTATGTAGTTTGTGTAATCAACTCCTCCCACAGTTTTCAATGGATCTTTTTCAAACCTTTTATACATGTTGTGGACAGATTGAAAATGTGCATGTGGGTTTTTGTTGGAACTAGAATTCATTTTGACAGAATTACGGCCTTTTGAACTTAGTCATTTTAGGCAAATTTTTACATTTGTAGGGTGAGGAGTTTGTGTAATCAACTCCTCCCTCAGTTTTCAATCGATCTTTTCAAAACTTTCCATACATGTTATGGACATATTGGAAATGTGCATGTGGGTTTTTGTTGGAGCTAGAATTGATTTTGACAGAATTATAGCCTTTTGAACTTAGTCATCTCAGGCATATGTTTGCATTGTAGGGTAAGTACTTTGTGTAATCAACTCCTCCCACAATTTTCATTGGCTGTTTTTCAGACATTGGAGACTTGTTGTTGACACAATGAAGATGTGCATGTTGGTTATGATAGGAAAAAAATAATTCTGAAGGAATTATGGCCTTTTAAACTTAGTCATTTTGGGCTGCATTTTGCACTATATGGTATAAAGTTTGTGAAATGTTTTCAGTGGATTCTTTGTAAATAGCATTTGTGCTTGAAAGGTGCTTTAGGGATGTACACATGTCCTGTGACAGGCGCTGCACAGGGGCATCATTAGTGTCATACAGACACAATTTTCTAGTGTTGGACCTAGATTTAATTTTGACAAAATTACGGCCTTTTGAACTTAGTCATTTTAGGCAATTTTTTGCATTGTAGGGTATAGAGTTTGTGTAATCAACTCCTCTCACAATTTTCAATAGATCTTTTTCATACCTTGCATATATGCTGTGAATGTATTCAAGATGTGCATGTGGGTTTTTGTTGGACCTAGAATTAATTTTGACAAAATTACGGCATTTTCAACTTAGTCATTCTAGAGAAATTTTTGCATTGTAGAGTATGGAGTTTGTGTTATCAACTTGCTCCACAGTTTTCAATGGATCTTTTTCAAACCTTGTCTACATATTGTGGACATATTTGAAGATATGCATGAGGCATTTTGATGGATCTACAATTAATTTTGACACAATCACAGCCTTTTTAACTTAGTCATTTTGGGCAATTTTTTACATGGTAGGGTATGTTTTCAACGGATTCTTTGTAGGTGCTTTATGGATATACACGTCATGTGACAGGTGCTGCACGGGGGCATCATTAGTGTCTTACAGACACAATTTTCTAGTTTTTTTATGTGATGGGCAAGGCCCTGTTAGGTGAGCTAACCTGTATGAGGACGGGTCTTGTTTTTCTGAATTTTTATGGAACCCTAGAAATGCACTTTATGTTTTCCAGTTTAAAGTTGTTGGGCCTGATGTATACACCACAGGGTATAATCGATTCTGCCAATTTTCGCTTCCTGCAGAGACTGTACATCATATTTGGCTTCAGCCGAGACTGTCCGCGAACTCTTGCTTCCTGCCGTGACTTCTGTACATGATGAATGGCTTCCTGCCGAGACTGTCCGCGTGACTCTGCTTCCTGTCGAGAGCCTCGGCAGGAAGCAGAGTCACGCGGACAGTCTCGGCAGGAAGCCATTTTTCGAGGACGGTAGTGTCTGCAGGAAGCAAGAGTTCACGGACAGTCTCGGCGGAAGCCAAATATGATGGATAATCTCTGCTGGAAGCGAAAATTGGCGGAATCGATTATACCCTGTGTAGACCTTCGGGCCTGATATATACACCTTCTTTCTATAGCAAGACCATCTCAGAAGAACATGATAAATTACGCTTCAGAAATTTTGGAAAGTCTGTTTATGTGAGGTGACTGTTTTGAAGAGCAGGGCTGGAAAAATCCTATCTTCTACTCAACATAATCTGTGCTCCTTGCTAAAGGATGAGTTACAACTTAGAATTTTGTTAATGCTAATTAATATCAAATTTATCATAGTATTTGATACTGTTGATAATGTAAGACAAGTGAAAGTTGTAAGAATTTTCCAGCCCTGAAGAAATGTGGTTCTGTCATAGTATATGCGCTGTAAGTCCAATGCAGGTGCTGAAGTGAGTGAGTGAGTGAACTCGGGTTTAACGTCCCACCAACAATGAGGTCATATGGAGACGGGACCTCGATTTAAAGTCTCATCCGAAAGACTGGAGAAGTGGGGGATCGATCTTGCGACCCCTGGATTGGTAGTCTGGAGTGTTATCCACTACACTACAGCCGCTCCTGCAGATGCTGGAACCTTTGTTAATAAACTCATAAGGTTTTCCTTTTTGTCAGCTAGTTGTAACTGATATGCATATGAGTTCAAAAACATAAAACAGTATATGATATCTTGAAATAAATTTCAGGTCTAGTCCAACAGTTATGCTCAATATTAATGGCAAGTGGGGTACCAGCTGATGTCCTTACAGAAGTAAGTATGCAGTGCTCCAGATAAGAATGGGATACAGGGATAATTTAGGGATAACTTTCCTTATTCGTCAATGAAAGCAAATGTTGTGACCCGTCATTAGAACTGTCTCATCGAGACGTTTATAATGAGGGGTCACAACATATGTTTTTGTTGAGAAATAAGAAAAATAATCCTTGAATTACCCTCAGTGGCCCCTATTATTTGGAGCTCTGTATATGTGTGACCAAAACAGGCGACATAGTTCCTCATAATGGTGGGTTTGGTGATAATTCTGTGATGATTTCTTTTTCCCTCCATAAAACATTTGTTGCGGCCCTCATTTGAACTTCCTGAATGAGGCATTTCTAATGAGGGGCCATGACATGTTTTAATAGAGAAATGAGAAACTTTGTGCATTTCCTTCAGAACCCACTCTTATATCGAGCCCTGATGATTGAAATATGTCCTTGAATGGTTGATGGATGGATGAAAATATTGTTTGATGTAATGGACAGTTAGTGACGAATTGAAGTAATAAAATGTAAATGTCCAAAAATGAAATACTGTAAATGTTAAGTTGGTAACATTATTTACAAATTCACATAATTCTAATATTATGGATATGAGAATTTGTGTGGCTAAATTCTGTTGAGTGTCAGGTACATCTAAGAACCTGGATATACATGTACATAAAAGGTGCAAGCATTTTACAAAGCCATACAAGTGTGTAAAACCTCAAGTCATACTAGTTACACAAAATAAATGTATATTTTCAGACAATAAACACAGTAGCAGAGGTGATAAGAGGTAATCTACAAAACCAGGAATATTTTGCTTCTGTGATGGCCCCTTCAAACCCACCAAGGTAAGGGATTGAGAAAATGACTAGACTGATGAGAATAAATGATAACTTAATATCAAAGGAATTATTTGCAGTTGCACATCAGTGTTGTTGACAAATACACCTTACCAAACACAGAGCATGCCAATGCCTGTCTTGGTGTACATAGGCAAGTTAACATGTGATGACAACATACATGTTTATCCAGTCAAGGCCAGGATTCATGCACTGGTCATCAAAAGAACGTTTTTGTGCATACCACAAAAATTATAAAAATTGGAACACCTAAAATAATTACCCTGATTGTCTTAAAAATGGAACAGTTTGGTTTTACAATACAGGAATATGTCTAAATGATGCAGATGGAATGGCAAATAGTGTAAGCCCTGATCAGACTGCCAAAGGAGCAGTCTGATCTTGATCTGCTGTGTTTGTTCAAACCTATCTGTCCCAGTACTTACATTTTTACGGTTAGCTACATTTTTTTATGGTAAACAGGAGTTTTATAAGTGTTCTCAGTTTTCAATCTAAGCTACGCAGGTAGCATTGGTATGACTGCTAAGCATATGCAAGTTTAACTTGGAATCCTTCAAAGACAAAAAATACGGAAGTTTAATAAAAATTTTATGACTGTGCACCTGTAAACGGTTGTTAAATAACAAACTTACTTTACTTCAGTCAGATGAGACTTAAAACTCAGGCACAACTTTTGTACTGATTGGAGTTAAAACCATAGTTCACTCACTGAAATATACAGTTGTTCTATCTTAAACTACTGTATGCAGAGTGAACTTTGGTTTAAATATAATTGCTTGTAAGCATTTCTTCTTATTTCAGACCAGCCATTGTTGTATTATTGATGTCTATGGTTAATGAGAAACAGCCTTTCACCCTACGATGTTCAGTATTGTATTGTTTCCAGTCTTTCTTGTATAAAAATGAAGTCGGCCAGTCACAGATAGTGCAGACTTTACTGCCAACCTCAGCTGATGGTAAGAGTTTGAATGTTAAAATAGTTAGGAATAGGTTTTCGTAGCGTATATTGAAGAGGAATATATTTTGTAGATATTTTTGGACACTTTAAACAATTTCTGTAATGGACAGTCTAGCTGCTAATTTGGACAATTTCGTGGTCTACAAGATGTTAAGATGTATAACTCTTTGTAAACACTACTGTAGGAGCAGTCAGGAAGAATCAAACAGTTGCAGATTGTTCAGATGCTGATCAGATGCTTTTTAGTTGCAGTCTGCTGTTGTTCTATATTAGTGTCAAAAGATTTAGAATTTTGAGTACTGAAAGGCAATAAAAGAATTTTTAGGAAGTTTTCTTGTATTACTCAAAAAGGCAAAATTTATTGGGCAAAATTGTTCAACATTCAGTTGCCATGTTTGAGTTTGACTGTAAAATGGATAACACCTTAAGTTGGCATTTACAGAGCTCTCAAATGCGCCAGAATTTGATAATTTGAGATAATTTCCAATAGAAGATTGTGGCTCTTCTTTAGAACTCTCTTGGCAAAACAGTTCTAATGGAGGATCACAGCATATGTTTTCATAAAGAATCAGAAAACTTCTCAAGTAGTCATGAAAATGAGCCTTTTTCAAGAGCTCCGACTCCTCATCCTGAGCTAGGATGTGTTATAATCTAGTTTAGAAAAAAGAAATGCTAAACTCTACCGTGATTTAATTTACAGCTAACACAATATCTGCAGGTCAGTTATTGTGTGGAGGCTTATTCAGTGCCGACTCCCTGTCCAACTGGTTTGCTTCTGTTGCCATGCTTAATGCCATCCTAGAAAATTCCACCCAGAAAGAACAGTTATTGAGAGTACAGTTAGCTACTAGTCTTGGAAATCCTCCTGTGTCATTACTGCAACAGTGTTGTAATATACTTGCTCAGGTAGGAGTCTTATTCAGTATTTAAATGATGAAAAATTCATCAGCTTTTCACATCTTATTTTTAGCTTGGCTTTATGAAAGTATAAAATCTTAATTGAAGTCATGTTTGCTTCAGTATCGGCATCCCACTCAGTGTTAAAGATTTTGGTTGAAGTGTTCATATGCCACACAAGTAGGAGTTCAGGCAATGTATCCTGCCCAGCAATGAGTATTGTTATTTTCAAATGGTAAAATTCTTATCTCTGTGTACTAAAGCTTCAAACTAGTCTAGTCTAGTCTAGTCTATCCCATAAGTTCGAACTTTTCATTTATAAAACTGTACAAAAGTTATTTGACTGTTGAAGATAGTAGCCGTCATTTAAAAATGTATGAAAAATCCTGTATATATAAAAGATATAGCGTGACAAAGATTTTGCTAATGCTGTACCTGTCTATGCTATTGCTTCTGTCAGGCCAGGATAGAAGTATTAAGACATAGGTCAACATGAAAGATTTCTGTAATGTATATTTCAAATTACAACATTTGTCTGTACTGCTATTTTTCTTCTATGTTGTTTTGTTACAGGGTGGTAGATATCAGACAAGGATAGGGCTACTGATGCTGCTGGCCACCTGGATGGCAGATTGTCCTATTTCTGTAGCACATTTCCTTTTTAACACAGCAAATGTACCATATGTATCCTTTCACTTTGTTGCAGTTTCAATGCACTTATGAGCTGCATTTGTGACATATTAAGTCTTTACATGCAGCTTTACATGATGTATTATTAATCAGTGTGTGTGTTGTATATTACTGGCACTTAATTCTTATGCAACTTGAATTTGCCAGGTAAGCTTAAACAATACCAGTGCAAATATGTGGCATGGTAGATATGTCTAATCTAGTTTTACTGTTCTTGAAATAGGACTCAGCATGAGAAATGACAATACAATGAAATGATGGACAGTAAACTGTTGTGGGGATTCCAGATTTTTAAGAGCTATCAGTTATTCTGGACTGAAGGGTGGGATAAGGGAGAATGAAGAGCAATGATACCAATATGGGATTGTAGAAAACCTGACTGATAAGGACTTAAATTGTGACTTTGGACTGTAAACTGTGTCTGGAACAAACAAATTAGGAGAAAAACAAACTCCAAATTCATGAAAAAAGAAAGAAATTTTATGTCTTCAGGCGTTCAAATCCTTAACAAGTGATAGCTTATATCTCAAGTGTCCTCCTCAGACTCTGATGATACAGAACAGATGGTTCAAGGTCTCTGTGCCTTCCTTCTCGGTATCTGTGTTCTCTTTAATGATGACCAGAATGAAACTTTTACATCGTAAGTATGTTTTATCCATTTGTAGCTACCCCTTGAGCACACAGCAAAGACTGATCAGATTGGGCATATGCCAAGGCTGATCTGAGTCTTCACTGGGCACACATGCCACTTTGTTGGGTTTGTCTTGTCTCGACTCATCTAAGGGTCCAAGCTAACTCCATGCTGATAGCAAAGATTCTGATCAGATTGGGTAGATGCACAGGCTGATCTGTGTCTTCACTGGATGCTTATTCTACTTTGTTGGTTTTGTTGTGTCTTGGCTATTTCACAAGTGAGCTGTCCCTGCTTATGTGCAGACTTTGTTCTTTTCTATGAGCTTCAGGCCTTAATATTCAGACACTGTAACCATTTCTTTAATGGGCTCTGACACATCCTTTGAATCTGGACACTTCCATTTGTACAGTGTGTGGATGTTATATAAAAATATTTACAGTCTTGGTGTATTTACTGAAAAGCCCTATAGTAAACCATTGGAACGTAATGTAGTTTACATTCCAATAATTACATTGAAACACGCGACGTCAATGACGTAAAAATAAACAATGACTCTCTACAACCTGATTGGACGTCAGCAACGTCATGACGTCATGCATGCCGTTCAGCTGTTAGCAAAAGAAACTGCGTTTACATGTTTTAATGCTTCAATTTTAGCGCTTATACAAGATTTTTCATGAAAGACTTGATTGAAACGAATGTAAATATAAGCAATGAACTTAATTTTTCTGATGTTTATCGAAGTGTAAACTACATTGGGTCACTAGCAAAGTTTACATGAACCCCTTCGGGGTTCATTCACTTTGCACATGACCCAATGTAGTTTACACTTCGATAAACCTCAGAAAAATGAAATTCATTGCTTAAATATTGGCAAACAGTGGAGATCCCGATCAGACTCATTAGGAGCAGTCTGATCTAGGACTTCACAGTTCTGACTTTTGTCCAGGTATGTAATATGGAGTCACTCTGTTTAGGAGTTACCTGTCTTCAGCAGCCACCTTTTTTAGGTCCCTTGAGCCAATATACAGTGTAGTTGAACCTGTATTAAGTAGTGACTGTCTTAAGCAGCCAAATTTTTGTGTTATTCTAAAGTTACCCCTCAATTTAGGTTTGACTGTACTTTGAAATATTTCTTTTTTCAGAGCATCATTACGAGGTATTATAGAGAAGAGAATAGGATTAGAAACATTTACAGATAAACTGTCGCAAGTGCCAAAGAATGAAAGTTACACCAGAGCCATCAAGAAACCTCACATCAACTACAAACAACCTAATGAAGTGGTCTTCGATTTCGAGTTTACAAATTTGTTTAAAAGTTTAGAAAGTAAGTCGGTTTTTGTTTTGCCAGGGACTAGTAGATAGGGAGATATAGGTATTGCTTTTACGGTGGTGGTGATGGCTTAAACTTTTGTGATTATAAGTATCTTTCATGAGTTTGAGGAGGAGAGAAAAATGTGTCTCTAGGCATCACTGTTCGGCATCACGACTTGTGGTGCCAAACAGTGATCTAATGATGCCAAACAGTGATCCAGAGAGATGGATTTTTCTATCTACAACTCACACCCATGGTAGATGCTTTTTCTTGCACCCCTTTTGATTTACAACATTCTGTTTTCAAGGAACAATTTGTTAAAGTCAAAATTTTAGCATCCAAGAGGTTTGAAAGAAGCCAATGCTAGCACAATCAACATTTGGGTCTACGTTAACATCCAGCATGGCACGAACCGATGTCATTTGCCTTCATCTTGACTTCATTATCTGTAATACTGTAACATCTCAAACAAGCTTACTGGACGTAAGAAACTTTGACAGATATTCTGAAAGTGATAAAAGGTTTGATAGCCTTGATTTGATATTTTTAACCATGAATTAAAGAAGTGGATTGACAGTGACACGTTCATTATATGCCCTTATTAAAATGTTCCAAAAAAGAAGCAGTATCGGTTGGCTGTACATTATTGGCCTAGGTGATTTTACCCCAGTGTTATATATGCTAAATCTTTTACAGATGAAATAATAAAAGCCTTGTCTCCGAATGGTGCTAATAATAGAGAAGAAACTAAAAAGCAGCTAGCTAATCTTAAAGAACATGAAAGTATTGTCTCACAGTATAAAGATCTAATACAAGAACAGGTAAGCCACTCCTACTGTTTTCAAATGTAGATTATCAAGACCATAGAATAACAAATTCTGGTGCCAAATATTGATGTCTTGCATAAGATTAGCAGAATGTGAGACATAGGTGTAGCTTAAACGGGGGCAGTAGCACATTACAGCTTAAGATCTGTTTTTGTGACAATGTGCGGAGAGGCCAGAGACAGTGTTCGGTGGAATTCTTTTAATGAAGCCACAAAGTTGTTCTCCTTCGTAAAAACTGGTGGAAAAACATGGAGACGGACCCAAATACCTTAATTATATGAGCCGCGACATGATAAAACCAACAAAGTTACATGTGCGCCAACCGAGAGTCAGATCAGCCTGGGCATCAATCCAGTCTGATCACAGTCTTTGTTGTGCACTTAAAGGGTAGGTAAGGGTCTAAGCGAGCTCCATGTTGACAGCAAAGACTCTGATCAGACTGGGCGAATGCCCAGGCTGATCTGAGTCTTCACTGGGCGCGTATGCCACTTCATTGTTTTTGTCGTGTCGCAGCTCAATATTGTATCTGTAGCAGACTTAATTGTCTTTGAATGTGGATCTATCAAGTTGCCTGATGTGGGAATGCTTTATGAAACTGTTGGTAACAATGTAGATGCTTTAGAAACATTCTGACCAACTCTCATTCATAGTTCTGTACGTTTCTAGTACAATATGTATTTTAAAAGTAAAGCATAACCTAGACGCTAATGACCCAGTGGGTTGATGCATTGTCAAATATAAAATCATCATCATGATCAAATTCATAATTAAAACAAAAGTTTAATAGGAAGAGTATTGTAAAAATTTTGACCCAAGTGATGGCCATACATTCTAAGTAATGGAACTTTGTGATAATCCTGTTACAAAGTTCATGGTTATGCATTCTATATCTTCTAACCTCTGTATGTCATGAAATAGCACCAAGTTACAAGGCTTGTATGTTGTTTGCATAAACATTGGTCAGCCGTATAAAAACCCTCATCTTGATTTGTTTCTTATAGGAACGTTGCTAGAAAATGCAAACTTAGCTGGAACTATTTCGTAATGAGCTAGAACTACTCTGATGACGGTGGTATAAAAAAGATATACCTTTGTCTGCCTGTAGGAGATAATCCACGAGCTTTAGCTAAAGCTCATGGATTATTTTCTCGTACAGGCGGACAAACCATGTCATATCTGTTACATGTAACTCTTTTTTCTCCTATAACAGGATGACAGATTAAAAGATACCCAGCAGCAATTAGAAGATCTAAAGTGGAAGTATTCTGGGTCGTCCACACAATTAGAAGAACTTAGACAACAAGTACAGCAACTGAAAGACCAAAATGCTTTATTAAAAGCTACAAAGGGTAAGAAATTAGACTGATATTCAGTCTCATATTCAGCAACACACCTCTCTTAATCCCGTTTGAAGAACAGCTGCATATAGAGATTGATTATATCTGTGAGGTTGGTACACAGTAAGAGTTAGTAGGAGATGAAATCAGTTCAGCATTACTGATCCATTAAGTAGGGATCGTTCTTATAAAGATTTCCAGGTCATTTCCCAGATGTTGATCTGTAATAAACACTTCAGTTGTATCTTTAATGTGACGAAACAGTATTAAAAGCAAAGATTCTGATAAGTCTGCACAGATATACGACATGATCTAAGACTTGGCATTTTACTCCTGCCGTAAGAATTATGAAACCCCAGGAGCAAATTCTTTCCTTAAGAGTTGACTCCATTTCAGAAAAGCTGATTCATCCAGAGAAGCAAACAGAAAGTCCCAAAAGTAGTTTCCCTTTGTAAGAGTGGCAGAAATGTAGAGGTGTATTCATACACATTAAATATTTCACAGTTTTTCAAAATTTGGGGTCATTGCAGCATTAAATGCACCATTGTATTCTTGAAACTTTATTTTCTTCCAGGTTCTCAGCCAGTAGATAATAATAATAAAAAAGAGGAGGAATTTAAAGAACTTTCCGACAGATTACAGAATTTATCTCTAGAATTGTCCGAAAAAAATTCTTATATAGAAAAATTAGTAAGTATATCATCCACAGGTGGTGGTCATTGAAAGTTACATGCAAAGGGGAGGATTTGATGATAAGTCTATAGTATGATTTTTCTGATTTCCCCATAAAATATATATATTGTGGGCCCTCATTTGTACTTCCCCACAGAAGCAGTTTTAATGAAGGGCCATATGTACGTCAAGGTTACTTATTGTGGGGACCACAACAAATGTTTATCAAAGATTAAAAAGAGTATCTCAGAATACATGTAGGTGTCAAATGTTTTGAATGATCTGAAAATGAATACTAAACTTGATGGTCCAATATACAGTCTAACTTCGATGGCTCGAACTCGCCAGGACCACCGAAAAAAGTTCGAACGATTGGTAGTTCGAGCCATTGAAGACCGACTCAACATGACCCAACTTTATGTACTATGTTTTTCTATCATAACTACTACAACTTCCTGTATTTTGATCGGTCACTCTATGAATCTTTGCACTTTCAGGTAGATAGTACAGAACAACACAGAAACATATGTTTAATTGCTTGTAATTTTGTTTACAATATAAAAAAAGATAAGCATGGACGTAGCAAACCTGATGAGCAATACTTGTAATCAGTAGGATCTACAGTTAGTCCGGTCTTTAAACTTGCAAATGTTTTATAAGGAAATAGGTGCGAGCCATCGGTGTTTTTTTACATAGAAACAGGCTTACAAGTAGTCCTACTTTTTCCTACTTTTTCCTACTTTTCCTACTTTTTTGCCCTGTTCCTACTTTTTTCAAAAATATTCCTACTATTCCTACTTTTTGAATGAAAATGAAAATACAAAATGTATATTTCAAAATATTTTAGTCTGTTGCAGAATGAAACATGCTACATGATATAAGGACTGATGACATATTCTATTGATGAGTTTCTTACAGTCTTTGAATATGCTACTGTTGATCTCTTATGCAGTGGTGCCTTTCTGGAAATGTGTTGAACATTTTGAACATGCATGTTGCTTAATGTGAAGGATGAGGCCCTCCCAAGGGTTTTGGGTAGGTGGGGAGAATGGCCATTTATTTTCAGGGAGCTGGGGAGCACTAGCAATTATTTTCAGGGAGCTAGGAAGCAAGCTCTTAATTTTGAGGCACTGGAAAGCACTGTCAGAATGTGATTTTCTAAATTGTTTTGGGCTTCTGGGGGCACAGCCCCCCAGACCCCCCATTTATACATGAATAGATATCATTTTAGTAATTCATTTTAAGCCAAAACAACTTCTGATGGGCATTCAGACTTGCAAATGCTAGCAATTCGGGGCATGACTAGAGGTAGAAATGACTGCTTTTACTCATCTTGCAGTAGTTGTGCTTGTTAATCAATTTACAAAGTAAGGTGTTTTTAATCGTATACTCATTCTAATGCATGTTCCACAGAAAGACGTTGGGACGCTGTCCATTCTACTCTGAAATTGAATTTCTGACTGCTCTCATTCCTTGTGACCTGACATATTACACTCAGGTCCTTCTTTTTTCATTTAAACTACCATTATATTTTGTTCAAAGCAGCATTTTCATTCAAGCATCTTACCACCTGGTTCTCTTTCTCTCTGGAACAACATTGAACAGTTCTTTCACTATGTTTTATGGTTTGTTTAAATGTTCTATTATTTGATTAATAAATAAAAAAAAATCAGGTTGACAGCAGCATGAACAGTAAGATTTCAGAGCCTCCTGAAGTTGAACAGCCCTTATATCTTATGACTGGAGTTTTTCTGAATTGTTCTGCAGAGTTTAAGTGAGTTAATATATAGGAGATTTATTGGTAAGTTGTATAAATAATTCCTACTTTTTATCATAAGATTCCTACTTTTTCCTACTTTTTTCCTACTTTTTTCATGAAATGATTCCTACTTTTTTCCTACTTTTTCATGAAAAGCCACTTGTAAGCCTGTAGAAAGTGGTTTCTAGGGACCAGACTTGGGGTTCGAGCGTTCGAGCCATCGTTGTTCGAGCCAAGTGTGGCATATTTAGTTAAAATGAATAGGGATTTTGCCGGGACTGGAAAGTCAGTTCGACCCAAACATGGTGTTCGAGCCTTCCGAGTTCGAGCCAGTGAAGTTCGACTGTAAGAACAAAACCTAGAACACATTTCAGTAAATTGCAGCGCAAAGGTTAAGCAGTTGCATAGCGTTGCTTTATAACTGTTTCGAGTTTGGACTTCATCAAAGAGATATGTTGCTTCTACCCGTATAACCAACAAAGAGCTAACAAAGTACCATACATAATTTTTAATAAAGTTGACTTTATTTAAGGAAATAAAGTTACCAATATTAAAGGCCTGTCAGCTTACTTCCCTGTGATTGTCACTCCTCACATTTTTTTCAGCAAAAGAATTAGCAAGCATGATTTCTTGTGTACTAGAAGATTTAATGAATTTTTTACTAATGACTTTGGGTTCGAATCCCGGTCTGGCCACATACTTTCGTTTCTCCTTCCGCTGATTCAAGAAGGGCAGTTGTCAGTTACTGGCGAAAGTATGTGCACTTAGTACTGGTTAACCGCTTAGGAGGTCTAAGCCTGCCCAGGAATAGCGTGGTTAGGTTAACTGACCGTCCCGACATGACCTTAGTTGTTTACCGTGGACGTTAAGCATCAAATCAACCAACCAACCAACTAATGACTTTGTTAAGCTTTTTGATACTTTGAACAACTGGGCTTAGCTTGGTATGGGGGAAAAACTTTCAGAACAGACATTTAACTCAGCTTCCAACACTTAGCACTAAATTGTTAAGCTGTGCTATATACTTCTTTCTCATATGATGTTGCTGTTATTCAGAATTGTTTACTGGTGATACTTCCAAGGACAATTATTCTGACAGTGAATAATGTCTTGACATAAAAATGGTATGACCACACATGTAATAACACTGGCGCATACACATAGTGTCAGCAACATGTTTTCTTATTGAAATACTGTTCAGTTTGAAGGCGTTAAAATCCAATTTTAAAGGGTCATATGATAAACAGAATTTTACACTCATGGTCATTTCATATCAAATTTATGAAACTCGCCGAAGGCTCGATTCATAAATTTCATATGAAATGGCCACTCATGTAAGATCTTGTATTTACATTTTATTTCAGAAAACAGATTTAACAGTAGCAGAAGCTCGTGTAAATGCTCAAGACACAAGTGATGAGGATAAAGAAAATAATCCCAGTGAAACAGCGGTGTTACATCAGACTGTTAATAAATTAAACTCAGACTTACATGAACTTAGAATAGAATCTTCTAATAAAGATGTAGAAATAGAATCTTTAAAATCACAGTGTTCACAAGTGCAATATCAATTTGAAGAACTTGTAAGTATTCAGTTTGTGTTCATGGAGTGATAGCATAGAAAGATGCTTTGGTTATGTATTTATTTGAAATTTAATGATTGTATGAAGTAGTAATATTTTAAGCACTGATTTTTAGCTCCTTTGTTATAGAAAACTTGTTGTCATAGAAAGAAGGAAACAATACAAGTAATGAATGGGTCATTGGTGTTCAGTTAATTCTTGTTCATTTAGTATTGAAACATATTTAAGCAGACAGAATTGGTTCATAAGTTTGTCTTTGCTACATTCATAGCAGACACTGCATGGGCTGATTTGTAATGATACATCTGTTTGCGTTATAAAAATCATAGAAATCAGGACTTGCAGCATGTTGGAGTACTTGACATGCGAAAAAAAATATTGCCAAAAATTTTTTTTAAAAATTGAGACACCAAAAATAATTATCGTAATTGTCCAAGAAATGGAAATTTGGTTTAACAATGCAGTAATGTATCAAAATGATGCAAATGAAATAGCAAACAGTGTAGACCCAGAGCAGTCTGCTCTGGGTCTGCATTGTTTGCTCAAACCTATCTGTCCCAATATTCAGAATTTTTACCATATTGTACCAATTTTCAGAGACAGTCCAGTGTTTCCAATAGTGTTAACAGTACTGAATCAGAAACCAGAGTTACAGAATTATCAAGTGAAGTTGAGAGATTGAAAGAAGAAAAAGCACATTTACAAGACAGAGTGAAAAAATGCAATGAAGAGAATATGAACTTAATAGAGAAAGTCAGAGTAAGTGGTCGTAATTATGTCCCCCCACCAAAGGTGAGGGGGGACATATTGTTTTCAGTGCGGATCTCGGTGCGTCGGCGTGACAGATTCTTGTATGCGCGATATCTCTTGAACCAATGGATGGAATTCACCAAACTTGCATGGATATATCATTGGGACAAGGTTAAGAGCTGATTAGATTTTGGTGATCTTGACCTCATTTTCAAGGTCACAGGAGAAGTTAAATTGCATGAAAATTTATTGTATGCACGATATCTCCTGAACCAATGGATGAAATTTCACCAAACTTGCATGGATATATCATTGGGACAAGCTTAAGAGCTGATTAGATTTTGGTGACCTTGACCTCATTTTCAAGGTCACAGGAGAAGTTAAATTGCGTGAAAATTTCTGGTATGCACAATAACTCCTGAACCAATGGCTGGAATTTCACCAAACTTGCATGGATATATCATTGGGACAAGTTTAAGAGCTGATTAGATTTTGGTGACCTTGACCTCATTTTCAAGGTCACTGCAGGACTTAGCTGACAATTTCTTGTACCCACGATATCTCTTGAACCAATGTGTGGAATTTCACCAAACTTGCATAGATACATCATTGGGACAGGTTTAAGAGCTGAAAAGATTTTTGGTGACCTTTACCTCATTTTCAAGGTCACTGAAGGACTTAGATGACAATTTCTTGTAACCACTATATCTCCTGAACCAATGGATGGAATTTCACCAAACTTGCATAGATACATCATTGGGACAAGCTTAAGAGCTGATTAGATTTTGGTGACCTTTACCTCATTTTTAAGGTCAATGGAGGACTTAGATGACAGTTTCTTGTACCCATGATATCTCTTGAACCAATGGATAGAATTTCACCAAACTTGCATGGATACATCATTGGGACAGGTTTGAGAGCCTATTAGCTTTTGGTGACCTTGACCTCATTTTTAAGGTCAATGGAGGACTTAGATGACAGTTTCTTGTACCCATGATATCTATTGGACCAATGGATAGAATTTCACTAAACTTGCATGGATACATCATTGGGACAGGTTTGAGAGCCTATTAGATTTTGGTGCAAGGTCACTGGAGGGCTTAGATGACAATTTCTTGTACCCACTATATCTCTTGAACCAATGGATGGAATTTCACCAAACTTGCATGGATACATCATTGGAACAAGTTTTAGAGCTGATTAAATTTGGGTGACCTTGACCTCATTTTCAAGGTCACTGGCAGACTTAGATGACAATTTATTGTACTCACTATATCTCCTGAACCAGTGGATGGAATTTCACCAAACTTGTATGAATACATCATTGGGTCAACTTTAAGAGCTGATAGATTTTGGTGACCTTGACCTCATTTGCAAGGACATATTCATCTATGTAGCATATCTTTAGAACCAGATGATGGATTTTCTCCAAACTTGCCTAGTATTTTTATTGCGCAGGTTTTTTATTCATAAGGGGGGATTGAAAATGGGCTGGTGGGGGGACATCAGTTTTTCTCTGAAAAACATTTCTAGTTTAAATCTTTCATTTGTAGAGGACTAGATAATTTCTGTTCCATTTTCCTGTTACACCTGATGGGACTCTAATGTTGGGTCACAATCTATGTTTTTATAGAGAAAGAAGAAAAAAATGACCCATGAAATATCGAGACTCTAGATATAGCTGAAAGGGTTTATCTAGTTTCGTTCAGTGGTTGAAACTGCAATTATTTAAGTTTGGTTTGGAAAAAAAAAGGAAAGATGCTTGACTTGAGGAACATTTAAGTATGTTTTTAATCTGAAATTATTTTTCGAAAATAAGTTTATTATGAACATTTACCAGGGTCTGAATAAAGCTGTTTATTGGCTAAAGGTAAAACAAAAAAAAGACAAAAACTATATAACCCATATATAGTTCATATACCAGGGGTATAATTACATTTAGGCAATTATGGAAGAAAAATGCCCCAGAATTATTAATATTCCTTTTATTTGGAGTTCTGCTTAATTAATATTCCTTCTATCTGGAGTTCTGCTTTATGCACAAGAAATTGAGTTTCTGCTCATTTCCTTTCAAATTTGATTTTGCTTTGAATTTAATACAGAAGCACGAGGAAGAGCAGAGCAGATCAGACCATGATAAGTCTGCATTACAAGAAGAATTAGAAACTCTTAAGAAAGAACAGGAAGATCTCTTAGTGTTGTTGGCAGATCAGGACACAAAGATTGATAAATACAAGGCCAGGTTAAAGGAATTGGGCCAAGAGGTAGGTTAACAAGAATAGCTGAAGCGAAGGAAGAATTTGAAGTGTTAAGGAAATGGATACACTATAAGGGGAAGTAACTCTGTCATTTCACTTCAAGAGGGATTAACTCTTAAAGGAAAGAATTTGCTACCATAGGAGCAAATTTTTTCCTTTGAGAGTAGACCTTTTTTGGAGGGTTTGTACAACAGGAAGTCTAAACACTTGTTCCCCTTTGTAAAAATGACAAAAAAACATGGGAGTTTACCCATACACCTTAAAAAGAGACTGGGTCCAACTCAAGGGAGGTCAGTGACCTGGAAGTATTGCCTTGCTTCTCATTGGGAGGTAACTCTTGCAGAAGGGAAGTTTGTTCCCTTGCTATTTCAGTCCCTTATAGTAAAGGATGGACAAAATTCTTTCCTTTAAGAATTGTACATTTTGAGAAGGGTAAGAAACATCAAGATCAGATTTATTTCCCTTGAAGGTGTATCCATTCAGACCAGTCAGTTGGCCAACAGAATGCCACTTACATAGTAAAAATTTGAAACATAGGGACACCTAAAATCGTTACTGTGATTGTCCTAAAAATTGAACATTTTGAGTTTGGTTTTACAATGCAGTAATGTGTTCAAAAGATGCACATGGAATGGCAAACAGTGCAGACCCAAATCAGACTGCTCCTTCAGGAGCAGTCTAATCTGGGTCAGAACTGTTTGCTCGGACTTGTCTGTCCCAATGTTTAGAATTTTTACTGTAGGTATATTCTTGTAGTCAGTCTTTGCATGGCTGTATCTTTTTTGCTTTCACTGATTATTATTATGTAAACATATTCTGGAATGCTAGTGCCTACTGCTTACTATCATATTTCTGTAATAACTGATAAAAATACTGCATTTTGCAACAGTCACAAACATTTGAACTTGCATATTTTCTTGCATAATACTATAAATAATGGGAGTGCAAAAGCAGTTTTAACTTTTTAGCTCACCTGAACTAAGTTCAGGAAGAGCTATTGTACTACTGTTGGCGTTAGCATTGGCGATGGTGGTGGCGTCGGCGTTAGCAAAATGTTAGTTTTATGTTAAAGTTTTTGTCTCGCCTGCGAAGAAGAGGCGAGACATATGTATTGCTTTTCCGGTGTCGTCGTCGTCGTCGGCGGCGGCGTAAACTTTTGTCGAGTTTTTGCGTTTAGGTCATTTTCTCAGAAACTATAAGGGCTAGAGCCATGAAACTTGGTACATGCATACATCTGGAAGAGTAGATCTAAAAGCCATCATCAATATTGAGTCTTGACCTATATTTTACAGTTGACTGACTTTGCAATTTTTGTCGAGTTTTTGCGTTTAGGTCATTTTCTCAGAGACTATAAGGGCTAGAGCCATGAAACTTGGTACATGCATACATCTGGATGAGGAGATCTCAAAGCTATCATCAATACTGAGTCTTGACCTATATTTTACGGTTGACTGACTTCGTAATTTTTTGTCGAGTTTTTGCGTTTAGGTCATTTTCTCAGAGACTATAAGGGCTAGAGCCATGAAACTTGGTACATGCATACATCTGGATGAGGAGATCTCAAAGCTATCATCAATACTGAGTCTTGACCTATATTTTACGGTTGACTGACTTCGTAATTTTTTGTCGAGTTTTTGCGTTTAGGTCATTTTCTCAAGAACTATAAGGGCTAGAGCCATGAAACTTGGTACATGCATACATCTGGAAGAATAGATCTGAACGCCATCATCAATTCTGAGTCTTGACCTACATTTTACGGTTGACTGACTTTGCAATTTTTTGTTGAGTTTTTGCGTTTAGGTCATTTTCTCAGAAACTATAAGGGCTAGAGCCATGAAACTTGGGTCATACATTCATCTGAAAGAGAAAAGCTCAAAGTCATCATCATTATTGAGTCTTTACCAACAGTTTACGGTTGACTGACTTTGCATTTTTTTTCAAGTTTTCGCGTTTAGGTCATTTTCTCAGAAACTGTAAGGGCTAGAGCCAAGAAACTTCGTTCATGCATACATCTTTGCTGATTTACCTTTGTTTTATGACAAAGCTCCAGCAGGCGAGACACCGCATTCCGCGGAATTCTTGTTTAGGTGATGAGCAAGGCACTGTCTGGCATGCTATACTGTCCCACTGACAGGTCTTGTTAGCTCACCTACATGAAAGTACAGAAGAGCTAATGTTGTCACCTTGGCATTAGGGTCCATGACAGGGTCCAATGGATGTTCTGTTTAAGATTTATTTTATGATGGGCGAGGCGCTGTCAGGCGAGCTATCCTGTACTCAGATAGATCTTGTGTTACATGTTGCAGTTTTTACAGCAGAACAGTTGTAAAACTGTATCATGAGAAATAGCTTTGGAATATTTCAAGTTGGGACATGCAACTAGCAAATGCTTTTTCCAGCTAGAGCAGTGGCCTATGATTAGACATAGATTTATTTGGATCTGTCAGTAAGTATACACCAAATATCCTAAACTTTGATGGGATTGGACTGATATGCCAGCACATGATAAAATGCATAATAAAGTGTAAAGGAAACAAATGCTGTAAAGCAGACAGAAAAAGCCCTGAAAAATGAAATGTATATTGGCCAATTTTTTTCATGTCTGTGTCAACCACAAAACAATCCCAGTATGCACACTACATTAAACAACCTGGGGCCGTATTTATAAAACGACTTAAGTGGTTGCTATGCTGTTGCTAAGGCTATATTTCTATGAAGGAGATTCCCAACAACTATGAAATTTGCTCTGGAGGAACAGTCTTTGTAAGACTGTTCCTCTAGAGCAAATTTCATAGTTGTAGGGAATCTCCTTGACAAAAATTCAGCCCTAGCAACAGCATAGCAACCACTTAAGTCGTTTTATAAATACGACCTCTGGTGTCGGATTGTGATGCAATGTCAGAATGTTGCATTGACATTGATATACGTTCAAGCATTGTGTGTCCACTGCAATTCACTGTATTTATACCAGATACATCATAGTATAGATAAAGACTAATAGTTAATCCAAACAATTTCAGCTGAAGGAGGTATACAAATATTTCATAACCCTATTTCAGACCCTATATTTGTGCAGTTATGCAAGGCTGGGCAGCATGTGCTTAAACCAACAAAGAAACCCTGCTTGTTTTAGTTGCTTCAAAGTTTTGCTTCACTCGCATTTGTAGAACCCTAATGCTAGTATAGAAAGAAACAACCTGCATATTTGTCTTTGAGCAGTGCCTCATTAAAGGGGAGGGTTTTATGACAGTTCTGAGACAAACATAAATGAGCCACGACACGAGAAAACCAACAATGTAGTTGTGCACCCAGCCCAGACTCAGATCAGCCTGGCATCCGCCAAGTTTGATCAGACTCTTCGTTAAGTGCTCAAAGGATAGCTAATGGTCTATGCTACCTCCATGTGGACAGCGAAGACTCTGATCAGACTGGGTGGATGCCCAGGCTGATCTGAGTCTGCGCTGGGCGCACACCCACTTTGTTGGTTTTCTCGCGTCGCGGCTCAAATGTATGTTGTAGCCCCTCATCAGAACGACCTTGCTAAGATGGTTTGAGTGTGTGGCCACAGCATGTTTATACAGAAACTTAACAGACATCATCACAGAATTGTCATTTGGAACCCCTTCCTCCACAAGCCATATGTAATGTGGGAATGTTCATCAGGATAAAAATGATGTCCGTTTTCTTTGGCTCTGAGAATTTACTTGAAATTGAGAGAAGACAAACACGGTCTGTGTTGACTGTAAAGAATGGCAAGGGCAGGGCTCGGGAAAACCGGATTTCGTTAGGTCCCAGACCAAAATTCAGAAATTGGGACCGATTGGAAACAGCCCCAAACCCCAAAAAATCAGTCCCATACTGGCCCAGTACTTAAGAAATTTTCTCCGATTCTGTCAGATATTCTTACCTAGCTCAGATGTCAATCCGTTAATTACATATGACTAATCCAATAACCGCCTCGGGTCAATAATCGCCTCATAGTTCATCGCGTTATCTCGAAACTCGCGAGATTACAGTGGTCGTGTGAAGTGTAAAGAAGTTGTTTTGATAGTTAAAAAGAAATCTGTTTTGCTGTGTTTGTAAAGTGCAACACTTAATTGGTCTTCACTGTTGGGGTGTGGAATGATAATTACTTCCGCTGTGTCTTTACCGTGTTTGATCAATTGTTTTAAAAGATCAATGAGTAAAATAAACACTTTGAGAAATCTTAAGGTGCGAATCTGCATTATGGGTATATAAAGTCACCAGTTGACATAAAACAACACATTTTTGGACGGACACACAATGCCAACTGTGTGCCTCTATGGTTAGGTACCGCCGAGCCACTTGGGGAACATCGTTAGGAGAATTCAAACTGGAACTGGATAAAACAACACATTAACACTGCTAATGTACTCCTTTTCCACGCATGCAGCAGCCGTAGGGCCTTGATGAGCATGACTGACGGACGAATCAGACTAACGATTGACAATCATGGATGGACGATCGGTGCCCCGCTACTGCGGCTATAGATTTGTCCCACTGAGCTGCGAGGGGAACGTCGACAGGAGAATTGAAATGCTAAAACAACACATTAGAAACACATAGTAAGAAGAAAATAATCTCAGGAAACCAAAGAAGTACAATAAGAGGGTACATTTTGTATTTTTCTTTCCCATTTTACATGATAGATAGCGCAAACAACAATTCTTGTCCCGGAGTCTTATGGTCCCTGTAATTATACTCTCAGCCATATCAGGTTGTCTCCCCTGTCCACCTGACAATCAAGTATGATGTCTTTGCCTACAAACAAGTTCTAGTCTTGTATTTGCTTTTACATGTGTAGCTAAACGTATTTTAAAAAATGTTTGAAACCAAGAACTCCACCAAACACAATAATCTACGATCATTGTAGGGAAATCGGGATTAATTCATAGGTTTTTGCTTATTGTCATTAGTTTTCGTGACAGGTATCAAATTTTTTACCTTTGGAAATTAGTTAGGTGATGATGTCATCGGCTGGACCGATTAATTTTTCAATATTTCCCGAGCCCTGAGTAACAGGATTCCCTATTTATTCAGATATAAGATGAGAGCTTATCCTTCCAAAATCACTGTACATTTTGTATTTCAGTCTTGTGTAATTCAGCTATAAAATGCAGTTTTCTCTTCCATAACAATCAAAAAGATACTGATCTATCTCACAAGATGGATCTGAGACTTTGAGATTGTTTTGGAAGGGAAGACGGATCTAGATCGTTGAGATTATTTTGGAAGGGAAGACGGATCTAGATCTTTGAGATTATTTTGGAAGGGAAGAGGGATCTAGATCTGTGATTATTTTGGAAGGGAAGACGGATCTAGATCTTTGAGATTATTTTGGAAGGGAAGACGGATCTAGATCTGTGATTGTTTTGGAAGGGAAGACGGATCTAGATCTTTGCTGATGTTGGAGATACTTTTCACACAGGATTCTAAGGTTGAAGATTTGTTCTGTGGTGCTCCTTCCTGCTTGGAACCCAGCCTGTTCCTCAGCGATTATCTCCTCGGCTTGTGGTTTAAGCCTGTGATTGTTTTGGAAGGGAAGACGGATCTAGATCTTTGAGATTGTTTTGGAAGGGAAGACGGATCTAGATCTTTGAGATTGTTTTGGAAGGGAAGACGGATCTAGATCTTTGAGATTGTTTTGGAAGGGAAGACGGATCTAGATCTTTGAGATTGTTTTGGAAGGGAAGACGGATCTAGATCTTTGAGATTGTTTTGGAAGGGAAGACGGATCTAGATCTTTGAAATTGTTTTGGAAGGGAAGACGGATCTAGATCTGTGATTATTTTGGAAGGGAAAACAGATCTAGATCTTTGAGATTGTTTTGGAAGGGAAAAACCCCTTATAACTGAATAATACAGCATTTATATGAGCCGCAACATGACAAAACCAACAAAGTGGCTGTGCACCCAGCAAAGACTCAGATTAGCCTGGACATCCACCCAGTCTGATCAGACTCTTCGCTAAGCGCTTGAAGGGTAGCTAAGGGTCTAAGCTACCTTCATGCGGACAGCGAAGACTCTGATCAGACTGGGCGGACGCCCAGGCTGATCTAAGTCTGTGCTGGGCGCACAACCACATTGTTGGTTTTGTCGTGTCGTGGCTCATTTGTGTTTGGAAGGAAGGAGGACAATCTCGAACATATTTTTTCACCATTTTTGTCCCAGCTATAGATATTAACCTTAATTTTGCTTTCTTACCCTTTTTATCCCCCGACCGAAAGGTTCGGGGGATATAGCGATGAGCCTGGCGTCCGTCCGTCCGTCCGTCCGTCTGTCCGTCCGTCCGTCCGTCTGTCCGTCCGTCCGTCCGTAAACATTTTCTTGTCCGCTCCATATCTTGAATACCGTTTGGAATATTTTCATAATACTTCACAGTTATGTAGAACAGGTCATGACGATGTGTCGCGTGCAAGAATGGTAACTCTTGCTTTTGTAATTTTTGAGTTATCTCCCCTTTGGTGAATTTTTGGCAGATTCGTGTCCGCTCTGTAACTTGAATACCTTTTGGAATATTTTCATGATACTTCACAGATATGTAGAGCAGGTCATGAAGATGTGTCGCAAACAAGAATGACAACTCTTGCTTTCTTACTATTTGAGTTATTATCCCTTGATGGTTTTAGGTGTAAATTCGTGTCCGCTCTATAACTTGAATACCCTTTGGAATATTTTCATGATACTTCACAGATATGTAGAACAGGTCATGACGATGTGTCGCGAACAAGAATGACAACTCTTGCTTTCTTACTTTTTGAGTTATTCCCCCTTGATGGTTTTAGGTGTAAATTCGTGTCCGCTCTATAACTTGAATACCTTTTGAAATATTTTCATGATACTTCACAGATATGTAGAACAGGTCATGACGATGTGTCGCGAACAAGAATGACAACTCTTGCTTTCTTACTTTTTGAGTTATTCCCCCTTGATGGTTGTAGGTGTAATTTCGTGTCCGCTCCATAACTTGAATACCCTTTGGAATATTTTCATGATACTTCATAGTTACGACGAACAGGTCATGCTGATGTGTCGCGAACAAGAATGACAACTCTTGCTTTCTAAGTTTTTGAGTTATTTCCCCTTGATGGTTTTAGGTGTGATTTTGTGTCCGGCCCATAACTTGAATACCCTTTGAAATATTTTTATGATACTTCACAGATATGGAGATCAGATCATGACAGTTTGTCTCATACAAGAATGACAACTCGTGCTTTCATACTTTTCCGAGCCCCCCCCCCCCCCCCCCCCCCCCAAAAAAAAAAAAAAAAAAAAAAATTTCAGATTTGGATTCTTTGTCCAAATTCACTTACTAGAGAGCTCAAAATTAGATTTGTAGGGCTTGTACTTTAGAAGTTATTCACACATTTTGAAATGTTGAATGTATCATATGCAATACATTGTCTACATGGTTGCTATTTGAGATTTTACCTCTTTTTAGCAATCTGGCATGCTGTTTTGGTCTAAGTGTTAGATAATCATGCATCTGTTAAACAGATATTGTCAATAAGGAGCATAAAAGAATGACAGTATACTATTTATATGCGTTTTTAAGGGCACTGTGTTTACCAAAGCGCAAGGGGCCTTAGGTCGGGGGATTTGCCATCTCCTCTGATGGCTATTTTTCCATGTTTCTGTCCATTTCTTTAAATTGTTATTGCTATGTTTTGAGAGAAGTTTTGTTAAAAAAATTAGGCCTGCAGATACAGACAGTTGTCTGAGATTTAACTATTGCATACAATATTGGTTTTGTTGTGCTACTTAACCTGTAACCTGATGAAGAATTTGGAGCAAAGGCGAGGCATGCTATTGTCTCAGTGTTTATGTTTTTGTTTATCGCTTGTTATACTTTCAGTGAAGTTTGTATTATTTATTAAGATTCTTTTTGCTTTTTTTAAAAGAAAGTTCTAATACCTCACAGTAATGCTGTTTGAAGATTTAGATGCAGAAGTGATTTCCTGAGAAGAAATGCAGAATTGTTTTTACTTCAGCTATATAAACAGCAGGAAAAGAAAATTTGTGTGTAAATTGAGTCCATTTCTTCATATGTCTTGAGCTAGACTAGCTATACCCTGCTGCAGCTATTTAGTTAATGAGTCAAAACATAAACATGAAACTTTGCCAAGGTTTGCACATTCAAACAGGGATCTCCCCAGACCATTTAGGCATGTCACTTGCAACATGCCTTCCTCTTCAAATTACCTTTGCAACATGCCTCAATTTCCAATCAAAATTTATAAAATGCTGTTATTTTCATTTCTTAGCCAGTTAAGTTGTTTTAAAAGCATTAGGGATCATCAACAAACTATATATAGTGTAAATTTATGGACTAATTTTGTCAAAACACTGCTATAAGGATTTTGAAAATTGATCAACAAGTCAAAATCTGGTTTTTGTGTTAAAAGCGACATGCCTTCTGAAATTTCTTGGGAGAACACTGAATATTCATGCTATTGTACTTTCATCATTTTTGTGACTGAAAATAGTAAAAACAAATGCAAAACAAGGTACAAGTCAGTGGCTTATTGCAGCTATGTTTCTGCTTACATTTCTTTTGTTTTCTTGTTTCAGGTTGAAGATGATGATGATGATCTCGGAGATGATGATATAGAGGAAGATGAAGACTAGCAGTTAGTGACAGACTTACAGAGATTTCAGGGCTATTAAAGACATTATAAATAATATGAGCCGCGACACAAGAAAACCAACAAAGTGGTTGTGCGCCCAGCGCAGACTCAGATCAGCCTGGGCATCTGCTCAGTCTGATCAGAGTCTTCGCTGTCCGCATGAAGGTAGCTTAGACCCTTAGCTAGCCTTTAAGCGCTTAGTGAAGAGTCTGATCAGACTGGGCGGATGCCCTGGCTGATCTGAGTCTGCGCTGGGCGCACAACCACATTGTTGGTTTTCTCGTGTCGTGGCTATGTTATCAAAAATATAAAATTCAGGGCCCAGTTATTAGAGTTATTTGACATTGTTAGCTTAACTTTCTAGCCAGGATTCATCAGTTCTTCTTGTATGCCTGCAATCAAGTTTGCTGTTATTTTGTGATGAAAAAAATTTCAGCTCTTGCACTGCAAAACTTCCTCAGACTTTTTACAGCAAAAATGGCATGCAAAAATATATTTGAATATACAATGTCTCGTTACTAATAATGTTAGTTTTGAAGAACTGAGCAGAGTGCCAGACAATGGTGGGTTATGATAGTTAAAGGACTCTCCATGAAAGTATGTAAACACATTATGGCCCATCGTTAGACATGCTGCGATGAGGTTTTGTAGGATATCACATACTCTGTAGTTATCTGACATGTGGATTTGATATTTGGTACAGAAAATAAGGTTTAAGGGTAGGTTTTGATAATTAAAACTCGATTTCTCCAAAACAAACAACTTTTGGCCCCTCATTAGAACAAATGCTTTCTTGGAGAATGATTCAAAATTATTTCAGAATTATCATCAAACCCTTCATTATCTGCATCTAAGTCTTATGAGTAAATGATAATGTGAGCCGGGACATGAGAAAACCAACAGTGGCATGTGCACCCAGCGCAGACTCAGATCAGCCTGGGCATCCGCTCTGTCTGATCACATCCTTCCCTTCCTTATAGGTCTAAGCTGCCTCCATGCTGACAGCCAAGATTCTACCTCCATGCTGACAGCCAAAACTCTGATCAGACTTGGCAGATGCCCAGGCTGATCTGACAGCCAAAACTCTTTCCATGGAAATTATCCCAGAATTATCTTCAAAAAAAACTTCTCTTGGGCTTTGTATTAACATTAAGATGGCCAAGGAAATCAAGTAAATGTGGGCTGTATTATTAAACTGCAGGCTAAAATAGTTTATTATATTAGGATCTTATTTTTCAGCTAAGCTAGTCCTGTTACAGTATTTATTTGTAGTTCTGTCTTTGTGTCTAACTTCCATAGGATGTCATGTTTTATAATTACATGTACACATTTAACCTAGTCAGGGTGCTGAACACTAACAAGATATTCCCACATAACTGTAGATGCTACTCTGAGTGCTTAAAGTAACACATGCCTGTGAGTCTAATATAGAGTTGTGTGCATGCTTAACCCTTTTCAGACTGGAAACCGGTTTCTGGGACATATGCAAACAATGTAGACCCAGTTCAGACACCACATATTCCGGCGTCTGATCAGGATCAACACTATTTGCAGGATTTCTATGCAAGACACAATTTAAGTGAAAACATTCACCAATAACCTCTATTACTAGAAATGGATTCATCCAAATAAGAATGGACAGTTCCACTTGTCAAAAAAAGGGTTATCATAATGAGAAAGGGTAGCTTAACACAGTAGATATCAGTGCCTAAGATGTCTGTTGTATCATTGTTGCCAGACTTCCCAGGATACAAAAGTACATTGTTTAAAAGTGAATCATATTTTTGCAGATATAAAGGGTTCCTTATAATGAGGGTCAGCACCCTTACTAGCCTAAATATTGTAACCTTTTTAGTTTAAATCTCATTTTGTTTTAGTCTGTCATTTAACATATTAGTTATTATAGCTTATTTCGCTTAATACCGGGTGTTCAACTTGTAATCAACTCTGTGACGACTCATTACACATGAAAACAGCTTATAAATACATAGTGGAAACCTTTTAGTTGACACTGTATCAAAGCCAAATGTGGTAAACACCACATAAATAGTTTCTTAGGCTAAACTAATAATTTCTTAGGTTTAGGATTACTTTCATAATACATATGGTACAGTACTTTTTAGTATGTTCTTTTGCCAGTAAGAAAGAGGACATAAAAAAATGCAGACTTTTCTTGCCACTATTTAAACAAAGACAAAAAGCATTTTGCTGCCTAGAATATGATAATTTGGTCAATTCAAATTATTTGACAGTCTTCTGTCCAAGCTGCTAAGTTAAAAATATATATTGAATCAAAATGCAAAGAGTATTTACAAAATGAAACCAAAGCAACTGCATATTCTACCATAGTCTTGCATATTCTACAATAGCCTTACATATTGGGACTCCTTCACTAATTACTGTAATTCTTCTCAATTGACAAGTTGTTTTAAAATTATTAGTTCAAAGGCTTGCAATGTATTAATAAACTTAAATATTCAGGAACATGTTTTGGGAAGGAATGATAGGGAAACAATAGCTGAGCCATGAACATTAGTACCTGTGAATATGTCTAAAATTACCAAACCATAAACTTTTGTTTCCATGAACATAAATACAGTTGCATTATTTGTCAATGTCTTACCCTAATGTGCTTATGTATTGGGACATCTAAAATCATTTATTTTCCATTTGTTCCAAATGGAAAATTAATGTTTTTTAGGTGTCCCAATATTTAAGCACATTAGGGTATATGTCATAAATTGCTTGTAGAATGAAATTGCTTGTAGAATGGTAAACAGTGAAAACCCGGATTAGCGGTCTGCTCCAGGTCTTCACTCTTTACTCGCGCAGTACTTGTCCCAGTATTTAGGTCAATATTGTACAATGAACTCCCGATATCTCAAACACTGATATCTCAAGGTATCTTATATCAAAGAATGTATTTCCTATTTTTATTTACATTTCAACTGTTATCTCAAACTATTGATATCTCATAGTAAATTTTCTGGTACCAGAAAATTTATTTTGAGGTATCCGTAGTTTGGGCTGAAGTTCCACTTCGAGATATCGAGAGTTGACTGGTTATAAAACGTTGTGTCATGTTACACAGCTGATATTGTAGGTTGAATAAGCCATGACTTCATAGTCTGTTATGTAAATGTGAACAGGACTCAAATCAGTCTCTACAGCCATGTGTTTTAGGTATATGAGGACACGCCATGTTTTCTGCCATTTTTAGAAAGGGAAACACATTTTGTGGCCTCTTGTTTGCTTCCTGGGACATTAGAACCCTTTCAAAAGAGGGTTTACTTTTAAAGAAAGAATTTGATCCCAGAGGATCAAATTCTTTACTTTAAGAGTCGACTCTTTTCAGTCTGAAGTGTTAATAACAAAACCTGTCACAGGGCCAGGATAGCTCGCCTGACCGTGCCTTGCCCATCACATAAAAAACTTTAACATAAAACTTTAACATTTTGCTAACGCTGACGCCGACGCTGGGGGTAGTGCAACAGCTCTTCCTGAACTTCGTTCAGGGGAGCTAAAAATGGCAGTTGCTTCCCCTCATTGTGTTTCCAGTCACATTAATATACAACCTGTTGATTCTGCAGGTTCATAGATGACTGTAGAAATAACAAAAGCACTGACATGCAAGCTGGTTCTCAGACTGATGTAAGTCTATACTGTTCGCATATCTAAAAGGGCTATTTATTTTGTGCCAGAGTGGCCAAGTGGCATTATGTGTCAATGAACCTTAGGTTGTTTGTGAACAGCCATCAAATCAGCCTGTGCATCCTTAAACTGGTCAGTCTCCACAGGGTATAAACCAGTCCGCCGATTTTCGCTTCCTGCAGAGACTGTCCCTCATATTTGGCTTCCGCCGAGACTGTCGGCGATCTCTTGCTTCCTGCTGAGGCTTCTGTACATGATAAATGGCTTCCTGCAGAGACTGTCCGCCTGTTTCTGCTTCCTGCCAAGTCCCTCGGCAGGAAGCAGAGTCACGTGGACAGTCTTTGCAAGAATACCCTGTGGTCTCAACACTTTACAATGGATTACCTTGCATTTACAGATTGTTTATGGCACCAGGGAAGATCCTGATCAGGCCCTGTTTGTACCATGTTATCACTTGACAATAATAACATGCTATATGGTACTTTTTTTTCTGACCCCTCTCATATAAGTTCGGACTATGGATGTGTAGGCTGGTATGAGTCGCTGTTAGCATGTATCATAAGGACACTTTATAAGTGTTCTGGGTCATGTTTCTATGGCAGCAGTGCATAATAGTGCCAGAAAATATCTGAATTTAATAAACTTGTAAAAATTGTTATGAATTGGACAGTCATTATTTATATCATGTAAATAAAGACAATTTTAATTTGGAAACAGTTCTGTGTTTTCTGAACTCATTTACAACAGAGCTCCAAAACACTTACAGCTCCTTTCATTTAACTCTTTAAGCACCAAAAAGGAGACGACAAAATTTACGTCTGCAAAAATTAAAAAAATGATTCAAAGACTGGAGGGCAAACAGTGTAAATCCACATGAGGCGGCTCATCATGAGCCGCCTCATCAGGATCTACACTGTTTGCAAATCAAGTCTCTGGTACTTAAAGTGTTAAGACATCAGAATGGGAACACCTCCCACGTTTTTCTGCCATTACAAGGGAAACTACTTTTGTGACTTCCTGTTTGCTTCCCTAGATGATCAAGCCTTTCCAAAATGGGAACTCTTGAAAGAATTTGCCCCCCCCCCATGGAAGTAAATTCTCTCCCCCCCCCCCCCCCCCCCCCCCCCCCCCCTGGAAGCAAATTCTTTAAGAGCTGACCTCCGCAAAGAAAGCCAAAAGGAAAAATGCATAGTCATTTTCCTTGAAAGTGAACCTACTTACCTTCAATTTAAAATATTTGGACCCTTCAAACAGCCATGCAATTTTGAAAATCTTCAAATTTGTACATGTCAAATTCACCTTTCAGAGGTTTTCGATCAAACTGTTTCAAACTGCATGACCAAACTGTTCCGCGGGGGGTCTAATCTTAGTCCTCGCTGTTTAATTAGTCACTGCTGTCAGTATGTATAGGTGGCTGGATGTACTTCCTGGAGGAAGCAACTTAATCATTAACAACTTTGCCTTCCATCTCTCCATCTCTGTGTAAGTCAACTCTTACAGGCCATTGTTCATACAGGTTCAGTAGTACTTTCAAGAATATTTCACTTATTTTGAACTTTGATATCTTAAAAAACTTTAACATAAAATTTCTAAGTATGTGACCTTGACCTCTAGGTCATGACCAGGGGTGGGGATGGTACAGAATAAAATTTTGGACCAATATCTATCATCAAACTAAATATAATTAAAATCTATCAAAGGGTTTAGAAACTATGAGATCTTAAAAACTTTAACGTAAAACTTTAACATTTTGCTAACGCCGATGCTGCCAGCGCGGACGCTGGGGGTGGTACAATAGCTCTTCCTGAACTTCATTCAGGGGAGCTAAAATTGCAAAAAAAACAACATATACAGGTAATCCCATCAAACTGTTGTAAATATTGTAAATACAGTAGTGAAGGAAATATTTGAGAAAAGACATCTGTTCAAGAAAGTTCCAATTAAACAAATATCACTTTTCCATTTCTCTGTGAGGTCATACACAGGATCCAATTACAGATAAAGCTCCAGTATCACTGAAACTACAAGATTTGGCCTTGCAGTATTAAGATGAAAAGGTATACCCCCACCATTTTTACATCAGGGATTAACTTATAACTTCCTATTTGGATTCCTGGACTATGGAGCCCAACCAAAATGGGGTCTACCCTTTAAATAATTTGCTCCTGGGGAGCAAATTTTTTAAGAGTTGACCCCAATTGATAAGGGAAGCAAAACTGAAAATGACAGTTGCTTCTCATGATAGTATTTCCATTCTTCTTAGTATACTCCACAAAGGTAACAAAAGATGCAAACCCTGGAAATGACCATTCACAAATGGTAATGAAATGGTATGGGATATGTGCAGTGAAGTAGCCAGGCTGAAGTGGAGTCAGCCAAGCACATAAAGCTTTGGAAGACATTTTGATGTTATGGTTGTTGAAAATCATTTGTGAGCAGCAATATTTTCTGGAGTTTGGCTACATCCCTGTAATGTGAATACAATAATCTGAAGTTTTCCAAAGCAGATAATTTTAATTCACTGTTTCCAGTGCTACTCCTGAACACTTTTTATTGAACCATTTTTTAGTTGAACACTCTTTGTTGAACACATTTTTTTTCTGTTGAACACCTTTTGTTACTCATTGATAACCCATCTCCATACACTACCAGTGAAAGATTACTTTTGTCAACTTAACATACCAGTTTAAATCTAAAAGATCACTATTGGTAACTTAATGACACTATTAAATGGTTTGTCAAACTTTCTGAAAAACATCACACAATCCTCATGCAAAATGTTGCACCCTTATTTGTGCATTTAAGTTTAAACGAAGCATTTAACTGCTTCAGGTACTATATCACTTGTCTGTACTGAACATGCCCAGAATGGCTCTAAGTGACCAAAATTGTCAAGTGAATCTAGATCACCAGTCTTGTCTAAGAAACTTATCTTGAACATCTTATTCCATACATTGCAGGTCTCAATATTTACATAATGTGCCTATTTTAATATATACAGAACATACCAACAGTGGCTGTTAATGACTGAAAAAATGTTGATGGGCTGCAAAATATCACCCTGTCACCCATCTTCTGTAGACTCGACTTCCTCAAGAGCATTAAGTAAATCTTCATCCTCTCCATCATCCAAGGTCAAGGACAAATCTTCTTTAGCTGCAAAAAAATATTCAATAAATAAGAAAATATTAAAAAAAAATATATAAACAAGACCTGTATGCATACAGGATAGCTCGCCTGCAGTGCCTTGCCCATCACATAAAAAAACTTTGACGTAAAACTTTAAAGTGTGATGCCCACACCCACGCCAACGTCCATGTGACAACAATAGCTCACTGTACTTTTGTACAGGCGAGCTAACAATTGGGATTCCCAAAAATAATTATTGTAATTGTTTTTTTTTTATTGAAATTGGAATTCCAAACAGTGTAGACCCTGATCAGACTGCTCCATGTAGGAGCAGTCTTATCTGGGTCTGCACTGTTTGCTCAGACCTGCCCATCCAATTACTTAGAATTTTTACAGTATTTATTGGTGGCATGTAAGGTGAATGGATACTCCTCCATGTGTTTTGCCTTTCTGCCATTTTATACCCCGCCACATGATAGTGGCTAGGTCATTATACCCCGCCACATAATAGTGGCTAGGTATTACGGTATAACATTCATCGGCCATGAGTCTGTCTGTGCTTAGCTTGTTTCCATTTAAAAGCTTGAGTAATATTGATGGACTTTCTTCAAAGTAGGTTTGTGGTTAGGTCTTGGAGAATAGCTCACCAGGACAAATTTCAATAATTTCTGATTGTTTAGCACTTGTAAATGTCCAAAAAGTTCTTTTTTTTAAGCCTGTAGCTTCTTATCTGTTAAGAATTTCTTGGTAAAATTTCATAGTGATGACTAACACAAAGTAAGCTTTCTGTTGCAAGCAGAACTCTAATGGGATTATCTGCCCCTGCCAAGAGGCCATATAATATATAGTCAGGGGTTTTGGCCTGTAGTTCATTTACTATTTGATATCAAATGTTCGTGTTTTCATGAGAATAGTATATTGGCCCAATTTAATATGACACTAACGCTTGAGGTATACATGTAAATGTATTGAAAACTGAATGATGACAGCCTTCTATTTTGGGGCTTTTCAGTTTTATCGCCAGTAGCATCAAAATCAAATTATCACAAGTTCTAAGTAATTTACTGTGAAGTAATCACCTGAATCCTTTGACTGGTTTAGGAAATATTGTCTCTCCATCTCTGCAGTTGTATTCAAGAAATCATCATCTTCTATCTCTAGATCCATGTCATCTGAGAGCTCATCAAAATAATGAGCTGGTAAAACTTCCTTTGGTAGATACCAGTCTGAAATAATGCAACAGTTTCAAAACACATTGTAAATTCTTTTAACACAGTAATCACTACCAGTTTATAGTTCTGCCTAACATAATGAACACAAAAATGAAGAAATACTACAAATGTATATCAATTTCTTTGAAAACCAGAGGCTAAAGAACAACAATCTGCACTGCTCATTTGTCCATGTACTATTTCATTCACCATAATACTGGACTGCCACATACTGAACCAGCCTTTCTCAGCTTCAAGCTATTTTTTTTTTCATATAAAAGTGAGGGTATAAAGACCTCTATCACAACAGATTGTAGAAAACTGGCTGTGTCCATGGAGTTACAAATACCTACATGTCATTTTGTTTGCAGTGCAATATAGGGATCATTCATGTTTCTAACATTTGCCAGGTCCTGAGGAAGTCTTCTGAACACAAATCATCAGCTTTTCAAGTCCTTTCAATATCTAGATATTCAAAATGAAAAGCTACTATTTTTGCTTGGTTATGACAGAAGTTTATTCTTCCAAACTTACCGCAAATATGTGAATCAGTCTTGTGAAATTTAGCTATGAGATGTTTTTTCCTTCCAAAACAATCCCAAAGATCTAGATCCATCTTATAAGATGGATCTAGATTTTTGGGGTTGTTATTATAAGATGGATCTAGATTTTTGGGGTTGTTCTTATAAGATGGATCTAGATTTTTGGGGTTGTTCTTATAAGATGGATCTAGATTTTTGGGATTGTTTTGGAAGGGAAAATAAGATCATCTAGATCGATCTTATAAGATTGATCTAGATTTTCGAGGTTGTTTTGAAATGGAAAATAAGATGGATCTAGATATTTGGGATTGTTTTGGAAGGTAAAACCACCCATCTCATAACTGAAGAAATACGGTACTCTTTACCTTGTGACTTGAAGCTTTGTATCTGACAGTCTGGATCATGGCATTTCTGGTAATATATACCTCTCCGCAGGTCAGCTATGTACCTGTAAGAATGATAATTGCTGCTGATTCTAAATTAAGGTATACAGGTAAGACCTCCATGTTTTCTATCACTTTTACAAAGAGAAACAGCTTTTGTGACTTTCTGTTTGCTTCCCTGAACACTCCAAAAAGGGTCTACAAGAAAGAATGTGCTCCTCTAGGAGTGTGTTCTCCCCTTTAAGAACTGTCCCTCACTAAATAGGCAGGTAAAATAAAAATGGTGGATGACGACAATGACGGACGGATGCCACAGGAGGCCTATACTACACCAATTTGACCTATTCCGGTGGATTCACCTATTCCGGTGTATCCTGTTTCTTTCTCTGCAACGAAACAAGCTAGAAGCGAAATGATTTTTAGGTAATTACTTTCAATATTTATTTGTCAAACCCACATATAGTAAGGGTCTCATTTATCAATCAAAGATACAGAAAACTGAGTTTAAAAGTGGCTGGTAATGCATATTTAACAAGAAAAATGACAGATGTTTTCAGGCCAACTGTGAAAATACGGTCGGAAAATATTTGTGTAAACAAATATGTCCTAAACCTATATGTCTGTCGATTGCTCATTTTATTAGCTATCTAAACCGATAAATATCAAAATGAAATAAAATCAGTTACTTAGGTTTATTGAAATGTTAATTTATTAGCTCATTTAGCCTATTCCGGCGGATAGTATATTTGGGGAATGTCTCTGAGTTCTAAAATCCATATTAGTGCTGCATTCTCGTCATGCAATTTGAATATGTAAGTAAAACTCCATAAGGCTTTATTTTGAATTGTCATTTATCATAGAATCCTGGATAAAAATATCGAACATTGTACTTTTAGTGTTGAGTGGCCGTAAGAATAAAGAACTATCTGGTTCTACACTAGTATTTAATATATACAAGAGCAAGGTGACAACAATGCATCTTTCAGACCGGCACATGCACAAGTGTCTTCTAATAATCAGTATGTGTGAATATTAAGCAGAAGGCGTGGCTTCTAGCAAACTCTCAATTGTCTCACACAACTATGCATACTACACTATATCCCTCCTTTTCTTAAGAAAGAAACTTTACGTCATAGTATGATAACCTGAATCATGCAGTTATTTGATAAGAATGTGATTTAGAGTTACTTTGTAATCCTACAAGAAACTGCATAACGTTTTAGTGTTATAAAACTTAAGTTGCACACTTCAACATTTAATCCATCAAGTCACTTTTCTACTGACGGTCACAGGTCAGATTCTAAAATTTCTTTCCCACACAAGCTAGAAGCCTAAAGACAGTAAATTCTCACGTTTTTGGTCCAAGTTATTATTTCAAAGAACGATGTTTACCATTTGGTTCTATTTGATTGTTTTCAGGTGCGTATGCCTGCCATATCTGTCATGCGGTGATAAGTCAGCATGAAAAACCACACAGAAAACCAATTACTATTCGAGATAACGCTTAAACTTGACAGATTAAATTATTCCAACTAATGAATGAGTGAAACAATGAACTCCATGTAGTCATTAAAACTAAATTATAGCGCTCAGTACTTGAGATATTTATCCAATATTTTAGGATCAAAGAATTCCGGAACACGTGTGAACTAAGGAATGTACTACCATTAATCATCTTGAATTTTCTTGACAATTTTTTCTACACTGCACAAAATAAGAAACGCAAGCATCATTTGAATACAAATTTAAGTGCCATTTTCCTTTCTTTCAAGGAGAAAATGAAGTAAAAACGGGTAAAGGGAATTAACGGGAACAGCTTTACGCCACATAAACACTAGAGTAGTAATAATGTGCTGAAAGCTAAAACTTAAATGATCGGCACAATTTGTATACAAAATCACTTAAACATTAAACACATTGCAGGGTGTTATTATGACCCTTTCTATAAGCACACTATCTAGTACTATTTACACGTAGACACACATTTAACAAACATAATCCTTGAATTTTGCAGGTCTTTTCCTTTCACGCTGTTGATTTTTCCTTGATTGACCAGTGTCTATACTCGTTTTCTCGGCTGTTTTACGCTGATCCTGTTGAGGTATCCTACCCGGGATCGGTTTGAAATGAGAAGCGTCCCTGGTGACGGTTCTGTTGTTGTGACGAACCGTAACCATCCAACCTTTTTTCTCCACAATAACACCAGGATTGGGGTTGAACGGTGGTGTTATTTTGTTCAGTTTTGGCTGACGAACAAGAACAGTGTCTCCTGTTTTGATTTTTGACTGTTTAGCGCCTGTTTTCTTATCTGCATACTGTTTGCGCTTCTGTTTTACCACATTGTCCCTGTTTCTGATCAGTTTATCTTTACGTTTTACTGAGAACTGAGGTAATAATGTTTTCATAGGCCTATTAAACATAATGTCCGCAGGTGCAAGGCCTGTTGACGGGTGCGGGCACGCACGGTAGTTCCTAAGAAATTTGGTGATTTCTTGTTTATAGTCCAGTCCCTCGATAACAGCTGATTTTATGGCTTTTTGTAGAGGTGACATAAACCTTTCAACGTGACTGTTTGCACGGGGATGTAACGGTGTAACACGTCGATGTTTGAATCCCATTTGTTCAGCAAATAGACGGAATTCATTTCCGTTAAAGGGCGGACCGGAATCTGTCCTGCAAACTGATGGAATTCCGAACATGGAGAATATGCGATCTAGTCGTGGTATTACACTTTTAGCAGAAACAGAAGTCAATGCTTCAACGACTGGATATCGGCTGTAATCATCAATGACAACCATGAAATAATTTGACGTGCCAATGCTACCTAGAAAATCTATCGATACTTCTTCCCACGGTCTTTGAGGCAATACACTTGGCTTGATAGGCTCCAGAGTGTTGTGAGGCGAAACTGCTAGGCAGGGTATGCAGTTCTTACATTTTTCTTCAACTAGAGAGTCAATAAAAGGAAACCATACCTTTTCTCGTAACAGAGTCTTGGTTTTCACAATTCCCAAATGTCCTGCATGCGCTAAATCCACAACATGTCTTTGTAAACTTTGGGGTATCACTAATCTAGTTCCTCTCAATAAAATTTCCTGCCCGTCTACATCCACCACAGTGAGTTCATGACATAGTTTTGAAAACACTCCGTATGATCTGTTAATCACACACATTTTCTTATTCCATCTGTTTGTTTTCACAGATAAGATGACGTTTTGTAATGTTTTATCATCTTTAGTTGCAGATGCAACGTCATTCAAGTTCAAGGCTTTTGGAACAGCAGCTGATGCGATAAGCCGTACGAAATCTTCTGTTGAATTATGCTTTGCGTAATCCTTAAAGGGGTGCCTGCTCATATAATCCGAAATCATTAGGTCACCTTTCCTGTATATCACTTTGAAATCGTATGTTGATAAACGTAAGCGCCAACGTTCGAGTCTTAAGGATTGCTGTTTTGCCTTGGGTTTGCTCTGGGTTCCGAAAATCGCAGATAATGGTCTGTGATCTGTTACTAGCGTAAATGTTTTTCCGAATAGGAATAAATGGAAGTGTTCTACTCCATATACAATTGCCAGGCATTCTCGTTCTGTTTGTGAGTAACGCTGTTCGACCGGACTTAAAGCACGGCTAGCATAAGCCACTATTTTTCCTTCCTGACATAGTATTGCCCCTAAGCCAACTGGACTGGCGTCAACCCATAACTCTGTTTCCTTCGATGGCTCGAAGTACGACATTACAGTGTCACTGGTAAGTTTGTCTTTTAACGTTTGAAACGCACTTTCCTGTTCATCAGACCAGATCCAAGTTTCATTTTGTCTGGTTAGCCTTCTTAAAGGTTCAGTGATAGTGGAGTATTGTGGAATAAAACGTGAAACGTACCCTGTCATTCCAAGAAAACTCTTTACTTCTGAGGGAGTTGTCGGCCTTTGCGCACTTTTGATGGATTCGACCATTGCTGGGTCTGCTGACATTCCATTCGCAGAAAAGATATATCCAAAAAACTTCACTTGTTTCTGGTTGAACAAACATTTATTCTTGTTCAATGTCAGATTTTTCTCTTTAAAACGTTCAAAAACACCTTGTAAATTTCTGTCATGTTCTTGTTGAGTTTTTCCAAAAATGATGATGTCATCACTAATGTTTATACACCCGTTCAGTCCATCTAAAACCTGTCTGACTTCATTGTTAAATATTTCTGGGGAAGCTGAAATTCCATAATTTAGCCTTTTGTACCTTCTTAAACCTACGTGAGTAGAGAATACCGTAATATTCCTGCTTTCCGGTTCCAATTCTAGCTGATGAAATCCGTTGTTCATATCCAATTTTGAAAATACTGTCGCTCCATTTAATTTTGAGGTGATGTCATCGATTGTGGGTGTAATATGTCTCTCTCTTTTAATAGCCTCGTTAACTTTTCTGTTGTCCACACAAATTCTAATGTCACCGTCTTTTTTGGGGGCCACAACTATAGGGCTTACCCATTTCGTTGGTCCATCTACCTTTTCGATGATGTCTAACTTTTCGAGTTTTTCGAGTTCTTTTTCTACTTTTTGGCGTAAATGAAATGGTATCCTGCGATGATGTTGTGCAATGGGCACCACACTGTCGTCGATGTGCAGTTTAATTTGCCTGTCTTTTAGCTTTCCTATTCCTTCAAAAACTTCTGGATATTGTTTTAACAACTTGTCCGTATTTTCACTGGAGTGTCCGAAATTTGAGGACCTTACAGAATTTATTTCCGGTATTAATCCTAGCTGTACAGATGTGTCATACGATAACAGAGAGTCGTTATTTCCACCTATAATATAGAAAGTAGCTGTAGAAATTTTCCCAGATGTCTCTACTTCTGTACTTATTTTCCCTTTTATTGGCAACTTTTGTTTTTGTCCATACGCATACGCTTTGGTATCTGTCTTAGTGATTCTAGGCCATGTTTTCATCCTTTGAAGTGCTGACTCATTCAATAAATCGATGGAGCTACCTGTATCCACTAATAATTTGCATTTTAGTCCATTAATTAGAATTTCAGTTTTCGGAGGTTTCCGTTTCACTTGGTTGACAGTTATTCCAAAGGAAATGTCTGTTTCTGAATTTTCCGACTCGTCGAACTCATTTTCTGATTCTGTGCTTGAAATTTGATCTAAGTCAACTTGTTTTACCCTATATTTTTGTTCTTTCCTTTTCTTTTTCAAGCAAACTGAGACAAAATGGTCTCTTTTCTTACAATAAGCACACGTCTTCCCTTTAGCTGGACATTGTCCATGTCGATGTGGAAAGTCGCCACCGCAATTCCTACATTTCACACTTTTACTTTGCTGAGCACTTGGGTAGTTGTGTTGCCTTTTACTTTGTTGCACAGGATTTCTTTTGTTTCTCTGAATCTTCACTTTGTTCGCTTGTTCATATTTCAAGTCATTTGTCTGTCCATTTTCCATTTCTTTAGACTGCGAATTCGCTAATTCCATTGTTCTAGCAGCTAACAACAAATTTGTCAAGTTTAGATTTTCTTGAAGAGCTTTCCGTCTCAATTTTGCAGACTTGCATCCTTGTATGATCTGTGATTTTATTTCGGCAGTTTTGTCAGTAAAGCCGCAATATTCTGCCTTTTGTCGTAGGCGAGTTGTGAATTCATCAACTGTTTCCGAGTCTGTTTGTTTCATTTGACGAAACTGGAAGATTTCAAATTCCTTGTTGACTTGTGGTTTGAAATGGTTTGTAAGTGCCGTTTTTGTCTCGTCATATCCACTCTCGTCTCCTGTATTTTCCAAGGTCTGGAAAATGTCAAACACATCATCTCCAGCATAGTGCAGTAAGAGGGCTTTTCGCCGCTTTTTGCTGTCAATGTTCATTCCGACGAACAGATTTTCCAGTTTTTGAATGTATTTCTCCCATCTATGTCCAATGGAAGATTGACTGTCCCCATTTACTCCAAACTTTGGAAACACTGGTAACGATGATGCCATTTTTTATTCAGAACACCGTCCTTAAGACAATGTTTGTTATTACAGAATTAATTCCATGAATTTTATGAAATTAATATGTTTCACACAGATCGTTATCCAAGTGGTTTTTAATCCAAATTTATCCTCGTCGCCAGATTTAGTGTTGAGTGGCCGTAAGAATAAAGAACTATCTGGTTCTACACTAGTATTTAATATATACAAGAGCAAGGTGACAACAATGCATCTTTCAGACCGGCACATGCACAAGTGTCTTCTAATAATCAGTATGTGTGAATATTAAGCAGAAGGCGTGGCTTCTAGCAAACTCTCAATCGTCTCACACAACTATGCATACTACACTATAGTACTTACTGGCACTGAATCACCGAAATAATTTTTTAGTGAAGCCGTGTGCATAATCAGATGTTTTCAATAATTAATTATGCCAAATAAACATTTGTTTGCATAAAATCATCTTTCATTGAGCTAGTAATAATCCGACAGTTTACTTTTGGGGCACCCCACGGTGGTTCTTTCGATGTATTGTAAAAAATTTACCGATCCACCGGAATAAAAGAAGATGCGTCGAAATAGGATAAAAGACAACGTCTGGTTGTCGTCAGTTTTCTCTGTCTTCCTCAAATAGCTTGTGAACCCAAACAAAGTGCCTTAAACAAGAGGCTTTTATTTATTTACTGACACAAATAAATTAAACAAGTAGCCCAAAGGGCAACAATTGCTCACCTGAGAGACATTGTAAACCTATAGGGATATTTAAGATGCTCAAGGGCAGCTAACACCACAGTCAGTGGTCCAATCAGGCTGAAAATTAAACTCATCCAAAACATTATGTATGCCCTCATTTAATATATGCAAGTTTAAAAAGTATCCGATCAAGAGCACAATAGACAGAGCTGTCAAGGGCAGCTAACTTCGTAGCGGTAGGCCTGATCTGGCGAAAATTTGAACTTGTTTAAGATATTATGCATTTCCTCATTACCTGCAAGTTTGAAAAGGATCGGATAAGTAGAAACCAAGAAAAAGTGGCGACATTGATTTTTTGGATGCTCAGGGCAGGTACTCCATAGTCAGTGGTGGGATCTAGCCGAAGTGCTAACTAATCCAAGCTTTTATGCATATCCTCATTACCTGCAAGTATGAAGAGGATCCGATGAAAAATGAAAATGTGATGACGTTGTTTTCTCCATTATAAGACTATGGGATTTTTTCAAACGCTCAAGGGCAGCTAACTCCATAGTCTGTGCTCGAATCCGGCTAAATTTCGAACTCATCCAGGCTCTTATGTATGTCATCATAACCTGCAAGTATGATAAGGATCTAATCAAAAACCTAGATTGCAGCACCCTGAAAGTCAAACTTGCTTGAGATATTGTCATGCCCTACATTTGTGTGAATTTATTTCAAAATCCGTTGAGAAATGTAGGTGCTAGAGCAATGACAAAGTTTTTCTAAAAATAGCCACAGTGACCTTGACCTTGGGCACAGCATCCTGAAAGTCGAACTTGCTCGAGATATTGTCATACCCTACATTTGTGTCAAGTTATTTCAAAATCCATGGAGAAATGAAGGTGCTAGGGTGATGACAAAGTTTTTCTAAAAATAACCACAGTGACCTTGACCTTGGGCACAGCACCCTGAAAGTCGAACTTGCTCGAGATATTGTCATGCCCTACATTTGTGTGAATTTATTTTAAAATCCATTGAGAAATGTCGGTGCTAGAGCCATGACAAAGTTTTTCTAAAAATAGCCACAGTGACCTTGACCTTGGGCGCAGCACCCTGGAAGTCAAACTTGTTCGAGATATTGTCATGCCCTACATTTGTGTGAAGTTGATTTAAAATCCGTTGAGAAATGTAGGCGCTAGAGCGATGACCAAGTTTTTCTAAAAATAGCCACAGTGACCTTGACCTTGGGTGCAGCACCCTGAAAGTCAAACCTGCTCAAGATATTGTCATGCCCTACATTTGTGTGAAGTTATTTTAAAAATCTGCTGAGAAATGTAGGTGCTAGAGCACTGACAAAGTTTTTCTAAAAATAGCCACAGTGACCTTGACCTTGGGCACAGCATCCTGAAAGTCGAACTTGCTCGAGATATTGTCATGTCCTACATTTGTGTGAAGTTATTTCAAAATCCGTTGAGAAATGTAGGCAATAGAGCGATGACAAAGTTTTTCTAAAAATATGTGATGACGTTGTTTTCTCCATTATAACACTATGGGATTTTTTTCAAACGCTCAAGGGCAGCTAACTCCGTAGTCTGTGCTCGAATCCGGCCAAATTTCGAATTCATCCAAGCTCTTATGTATGTCATCATTACCTGCAAGTATGATAAGGATCTAAGCAAAAAAAGTTGAGAAAACGTGATGATGCCATTTTCCCCATTATAACCCTATGGGATTTTTTTCAAACGCTCAAGGGCAGCTAACTCCGTAGTCTGTGCTCGAATCCGACCAAATTTCGAACTCATCCAAGCTCTTGTGCATGTCATCATTACCTGCAAGTATGATGAGGATCTAATCAAAAACAGTCGAGAAAACGTGATGACGCCGTTTTCCCCATTATAACCCTATGGGGGCTATCTGTTGCCATGGAAACCAGAGTTCTGAGCTGATTGGCACCAAAACCTAATGTAGCCTTTCCCCCACCCAAATGATGCTTCAGATAAAATTTGATTGCAATCAGCCCACTGGTTTCTGAGATATTTATGTTTGAAAGTGTTGACGGACGGACCCACGCACCCACGGAGCCACGCACGGACGACGGCTCGACTCCCATCCTATAAGCTCACCTGTGAGCCTTCGGCTCAGGTGAGCTAAAAAAAATGTGATGACGTTGTTTTCTCCATTATAACACTATGGGATTTTTTTCAAACGCTCAAGGGCAGCTAACTCCGTAGTCTGTGCTCGAATCCGGCCAAATTTCGAACTCATCCAAGCTCTTATGTATGTCACCATTACCTGCAAGTATGATAAGGATTTAATCAAAAACAGTCGAGAAAAGGTGATGACGCCGTTTTCCCCATTATAACCCTATGGGGGCTATCTGTTGCCATGGAAACCAAAGTTCTGAGCTGATCTGCATCAAAACCTAATGCAGCCTTTCCCCCACCCCAATGATGCTTCAGATAAAATTTGATTGCAATCAGCCCACTGGTTTCTGAGATATTCATGTTTGAAAATGTTGACGGACGCACGGACCCACGGACGGACGACGGCTCGACTCCCTTCCTAAAAGCTCACCTCTGAGCCTTCGGCTCAGGTGAGTTTAAAAGCCACAGTGACCTTGACCTTGGGCGCAGCACCCTGAAAGTCGAACTTGCTCGAGATATTGTCATACCCTACATTTGTGTGAAGCTATTTCAAAATCCATGGAGAAATGTAGGTGCTAGAGCCATGACAAAGTTTTTCTAAAATTAGCCACAGTGACCTTGACCTTGGGCGCAGCACCCTGAAAGTCGAACTTGCTCGAGATATTGTCATACCCTACATTTGTGTGAAGCTATTTCAAAATCCATGGAGAAATGTCGGTGCTAGAGCCATGACAAAGTTTTTCTAAAAATAGCCACAGTGACCTTGACCTTGGGCGCAGCACCCTGAAAGTCAAACTTGCTCGAGATATGGTCATGCCCTACATTTGTGTGAAGTTATTTCAAAATCCGTTGAGAAATGTATGCCTTAGAGCGATGACAAAGTTTTTCTAAAAATAGCCACAGTGACCTTGACCTTGGGCGCAGCACCCTGAAAGTCGAACTTGCTCGAGATATTGTCATGCCCTACATTTGTGTGAAGTTATTTTAAAATCCATTGAGAAATGTAGGTGCTAGAGCGCTGACAAAGTTTTTCTAAAAATAGCCACAGTGACCTTGACCTTGGGCACAGCATCCTGAAAGTCGAACTTGCTCGAGATATTGTCATGTCCTACATTTGTGTGAAGTTATTTCAAAATCCGTTGAGAAATATAGGCAATAGAGGGATGACAAAGTTTTTCTAAAAATATGTGATGACGTTGTTTTCTCCATCATAACAATATGGGATTTTTTTCAAATGCTCAAGGGCAGCTAACTCCGTAGTCTGTGCTCGAATCCGGCCAAATTTCGAATTCATCCAAGCTCTTATGTATGTCATCATTACCTGCAAGTATGATAAGGATCTAAGCAAAAAAAGTTGAGAAAACGTGATGATGCCATTTTCCCCATTATAACCCTATGGGATTTTTTTCAAACGCTCAAGGGCAGCTAACTCCGTAGTCTGTGCTCGAATCCGACCAAATTTCGAACTCATCCAAGCTCTTGTGCATGTCATCATTACCTGCAAGTATGATGAGGATCTAATCAAAAACAGTCGAGAAAACGTGATGACGCCGTTTTCCCGATTATAACCCTATGGGGGCTATCTGTTGCCATGGAAACCAGAGTTCTGAGCTGATTGGCACCAAAACCTAATGTAGCCTTTCCCCCACCCAAATGATGCTTCAGATAAAATTTGATTGCAATCAGCCCACTGGTTTCTGAGATATTTATGTTTGAAAGTGTTGACGGACGGACCCACGCACCCACGGAGCCACGCACGGACGACGGCTCGACTCCCATCCTATAAGCTCACCTGTGAGCCTTCGGCTCAGGTGAGCTAAAAAAAATGTGATGACGTTGTTTTCTCCATTATAACACTATGGGATTTTTTTCAAACGCTCAAGGGCAGCTAACTCCGTAGTCTGTGCTCGAATCCGGCCAAATTTCGAACTCATCCAAGCTCTTATGTATGTCACCATTACCTGCAAGTATGATAAGGATTTAATCAAAAACAGTCGAGAAAAGGTGATGACGCCGTTTTCCCCATTATAACCCTATGGGGGCTATCTGTTGCCATGGAAACCAAAGTTCTGAGCTGATCTGCATCAAAACCTAATGCAGCCTTTCCCCCACCCCAATGATGCTTCAGATAAAATTTGATTGCAATCAGCCCACTGGTTTCTGAGATATTCATGTTTGAAAATGTTGACGGACGCACGGACCCACGGACGGACGACGGCTCGACTCCCTTCCTAAAAGCTCACCTATGAGCCTTCGGCTCAGGTGAGCTTAAAAGCCACAGTGACCTTGACCTTGGGCGCAGCACCCTGAAAGTCGAACTTGCTCGAGATATTGTCATACCCTACATTTGTGTGAAGCTATTTCAAAATCCATGGAGAAATGTAGGTGCTAGAGCCATGACAAAGTTTTTCTAAAATTAGCCACAGTGACCTTGACCTTGGGCGCAGCACCCTGAAAGTCGAACTTGCTCGAGATATTGTCATACCCTACATTTGTGTGAAGCTATTTCAAAATCCATGGAGAAATGTCGGTGCTAGAGCCATGACAAAGTTTTTCTAAAAATAGCCACAGTGACCTTGACCTTGGGCGCAGCACCCTGAAAGTCAAACTTGCTCGAGATATGGTCATGCCCTACATTTGTGTGAAGTTATTTCAAAATCCGTTGAGAAATGTAGGCCTTAGAGCGATGACAAAGTTTTTCTAAAAATAGCCACAGTGACCTTGACCTTGGGTGCAGCACCCTGAAAGTCGAATTTGCTCGAGATATTGTCATGCCCTACATTTGTGTGAAGTTATTTCAAAATCCATTGAGAAATGTAGGCGCTAGAGCGATGACAAAGATTTTCTAAAAATAGCCAAAGTGACCTTGACCTTGGGCACAGCACCCTGAAAGTCAAACTTGCTTGAGATATTGTCTTGCCCTACATTTGTGTGAAGTTATTTTAAAATCCATTGAGAAATGTAGGTGCTAGAGCGCTGACAAAGTTTTTCTAAAATTAGCCACAGTGACCTTGACCTTGGGCGCAGCATCCTGAAAGTCGAACTTGCTCGAGATATTGTCACGCCCTACATTTGTGTGAAGTTATTTTAAAATCCGTTGAGAAATGTAGGCAATAGAGCGATGACAAAGTTTTTCTAACAAGTAGCCCAAAGGGCAACAATTGCTCACCTGAGAGACATTGTAAACCTATAGGGATATTTAAGATGCTCAAGGGCAGCTAACTCCACAGTCAGTGGTCCAATCAGGCGGAAAATTAAACTCATCCAAAACATTATGTACGCCCTCATTTAATATATGCAAGTTTAAAAAGTATCCGATCAAGAGCACAACAGACAGAGCTGTCAAGGGCAGCTAACTTCATAGTGATTGGCCTGATCTGGCCAAAATTTGAACTTGTTTAAGATATTATGCATTTCCTCATTACCTGCAAGTTTGAAAAGGATCGGATCAGTAGAAACCAAGAAAAAGTGGCAACATTGATTTTTTGGATGCTCAGGGCAGGTACTCCATAGTCAGTGGTGGGATCTAGCCGAAATGCTAACAAATCCAAGCTTTTATGCATATCCTCATTACCTGCAAGTATGAAGAGGATCCGATGAAAACTGAAAATGTGATGACGTTGTTTTCTCCATTATAAGACTATGGGATTTTTTTCAAACACTCAAGGGCAGCTAACTCCGTAGTCTGTGCTCGAATCTGGCCAAATTTCAAACTCATCCAAGCTCTTATGTATGTCATCATTAACTGCGAGTATGATAAGGATCTAATCAAAAACCTTTATTGCAGCACCCTGAAAGTCAAACTTGCTTGAGATATTGTCATGCCCTACATTTGTGCGAAGTTATTTTAAAATCTGTTGAGAAATGTAGGTGCTAGAGAGATGACAAAGTTTTTCTAAAAATAGCAACAGTGGCCTTGACCTTGGGCACAGCATCCTGAAAGTCGAACTTGCTTGAGATATTGTAATACCCTACATTTGTGTCAAGTTATTTCAAAATCCATGGAGAAATAAAGGTGCTAGGGCGATGACAAAGTTTTTCTAAAAATAGCCATAGTGACCTTGACCTTGGGCACAGCACCCTGAAAGTCAAACTTGCTTGAGATATTGTCATGCCCTACATTTGTGTGAAGTTATTTTAAAATCCGCTGAGAAATGTAGGTGCTAGAGGGCTGACAATGTTTTTCTAAAAATAGCCACAGTGACCTTGACCTTGGGCGCAGCATCCTGAAAGTCGAACTTGCTCGAGATATTGTCATGCCCTACATTTGTGTGAAGTTATTTTAAATCTGCTGAGAAATGTAGGTGCTAGAGGGCTGACAAAGTTTTTCCAAAAATAGCCACAGTGACCTTGACCTTGGGTGCAGCATCCTGAAAGTCGAACTTGCTCGAGATATTGTCATGCCCTACATTTGTGATAAGTTATTTTAAAATCTGCTGAGAAATGTAGGTGCTAGAGCGCTGACAAAGTTTTTCTAAAAATAGCCACAGTGACCTTGACCTAGGGCGCAGCATCCTGAAAGTCGAACTTGCTCGAGATATTGTCACGCCCTACATTTGTGTGAAGTTATTTTAAAATTCTTTTAAGAAATGTAGGCAATAGAGCGATGACAAAGTTTTTCTAAAAATATGTGATGACGTTGTTTTCTCCATTATAACACTATGGGATTTTTTTCAAATGCTCAGGGGCAGCTAACTCCGTAGTCTGTGCTCGAATCCAGCCAAATTTCGAACTCATCCAGGCTCTTATGTATGTCATCATTACCTGCAGGTATGATAAGGATCTAAGCAAAAACAGTTGAGAAAACGTGATGACGCCATTTTCCCCATTATAATCCTATGGGATTTTTTTTCAAACGCTCAAGGGCAGCTAACTCCGTAGTCTGTGCTCGAATCCGACCAAATTTCGAACTCATCCAAGCTCTTGTGTATGTCATCATTAACTGCAAGTATGATAAGGATCTAATCAAAAACAGTTGAGAAAACGTGATGACGCCGTTTTCCCCATTATAACCCTATGGGGGCTATCTGTTGCCATGGAAACCAGAGTTCTGAGCTGATCGGCACCAAAACCTAATGTAGCCTTTCCCCCACCCAAATGATGCTTCAGATAAAATTTGATTGCGATCGGCTAACTGGTCTCTGAGATATTTATGTTTGAAAGTGTTGACGCACCCACCCACGCACGGACGGACGACGGCTCGACTCCCATCCTATAAGCTCACCTCTGAGCCTTCGGCTCAGGTGAGCTAAAAAAGCCACAGTGACCTTGACCTTGGGCACAGCATCCTGAAAGTCGAACTTGCTCAAGATATTGTCATACCCTACATTTGTGTGAAGCTATTTCAAAATCCATGGAGAAATGTAGGTGCTAGAGCCATGACAAAGTTTTTCTAAAAATAGCCACAGTGACCTTGACCTTGGGCGCAGCACCCTGAAAGTCAAACTTGCTCGAGATATGGTCATGCCCTACATTTGTGTGAAGTTATTTCAAAATCCGTTGAGAAATGTAGGCCTTAGAACGATGACCAAGTTTTTCTAAAAATAGCCACAGTGACCTTGACCTTGGGTGCAGCACCCTGAAAGTCAAACTTGCTCGAGATATTGTCATGCCCTACATTTGTGTGAAGTTATTTCAAAATCCATTGAGAAATGTAGGCGCTAGAGCGATGACAAAGATTTTCTAAAAATAGCCAAAGTGACCTTGACCTTGGGCACAGCACCCTGAAAGTCAAACTTGCTCGAGATATTGTCATGCCCTACATTTGTGTGAAGTTATTTTAAAATCCATTGAGAAATGTAGGTGCTAGAGCGCTGACAAAGTTTTTCTAAAATTAGCCACAGTGACCTTGACCTTGGGCGCAGCATCCTGAAAGTCGAACTTGCTCGAGATATTGTCACGCCCTACATTTGTGTGAAGTTATTTTAAAATCCGTTGAGAAATGTAGGCAATAGAGCGATGACAAAGTTTTTCTAAAAATATGTGATGTCGTTGTTTTCTCCATTATAACACTATGGGATTTTTTTCAAACGCTCAAGGGCAGCCAACTCCCTAGTCTGTGCTCGAATCCGGCCAAATTTCGAACTCATCCAAGCTCTTATGTATGTCATCATTACCTGCAAGTATGATAAGGATCTAAGCAAAAACAGTTGAGAAAAGGTGAAGACGCCATTTTCCCCATTATAACCCTATGGGATTTTTTTCAAACGCTCAAGGGCAGCTAACTCCGTAGTCTGTGCTCGAATCTGACCAAATTTCGAACTCATCCAAGCTCTTGTGTATGTCATCATTACCTGCAAGTATGATAAGGATCTAATCAAAAACAGTTGAGAAAACGTGATGACGCCGTTTTCCCCATTATAACCCTATGGGGGCTATCTGTTGCCATGGAAACCAGAGTTCTGAGCTGATCGGCACCAAAACCTAATGCAGCCTTTCCCCCACCCAAATGATGCTTCAGATAAAATTTGATTGCGATCGGCCCACTGGTCTCTGAGATATTTATGTTTGAAAGTGTTGACACACCCACCCACGCACCCACCCACGCACCCACGGACGGACGGACGACGGCTCGACTCCCATCCTATAAGCTCACCTCTGAGCCTTCGGCTCAGGTGAGCTAAAAATGACAGTGTATTTAGACTGTAGCGAACGGTTGACTAAAACGTGCGTCGGAATAGGTCAAATGACTGTATAAGCTCACCTTGTGTGCTTAACGGCCTAGGTGAGCTAAAAATGGCAGAGTCGTTTCCCTTGAATTCACTTTCAATTTGGAATCACAAAATCATCTACTCTATGGTAAATCAGTTTTTGTTAGCAAAGTTAGAAAAGGTTTTGTTAACAAAAATGTCATGAAAATAAAACTGTCATAAGATGAGCCGCGACACGACAAAACCAACAAAGTGGTTGTGCGCCCAACGCAGACTCAGATCAACCTGGGCATCTGCCCAGTCTGATCAGAGTCTTCACTGTCCAATCAGTCTTCACTGTTAGCTACCCTTTAAGCACTTAGTGAAGACTCTGATCAGACTAGGGAGATGCTCAGGTTGATCTGAGTCTGCACTTGGCAGAAAACCACTTTGTTGGTTTTATCGTGTCGCGGCTCAGATGGCTATGCTTCTATCAATTTTCCCTTGGGAGAAAATTCATTTCTTTACCAGGAGCCCCCTTTAAGGAGGGAGGAAAAAACTAGTGTGAAAGTTTATCCTTTCCCCATGAGCATATTTTCTGCAAACTGGTATAGCCATCCATTTTTAAAAGTACCTAGGTCAGGTTCACGCGTTTTTCAAGAGTACAGTACAGGAGTCCCAAGAGGGAAGCGGCACAGCCCAGGCTATCAAATCATTCTTTTCTAAATTTTTATATTACCCTGACTCTGACTTTTCCCTGACTTAAAAGTTCGCTCTTTTCCAGATATTTTCCCTGACTGTGGTTACCCTGATAGAACAATTATGAGAATGATCCATTCCAAAGTTTGCAAATACATGTACTTTCTTTATTCTAATTCTTAAAATCAGTATTTCTAAATAACCCAATTTATAGGCTAATAGCGTAAGGTTACACCCCCATATTTTTCCACCATTTTTACAAAGGCAAATAACTTCTGAAACTTCATGTTTCTTCTCCTGATGAAAAAGCCTAAATGGAGTACTCTGCTCTTTAAGCATCAAAAAGCAGACAACAAAATTTACGTCTGCAAAATTAAAAAAATGCCTTGTCCAAGACATTTCATATTGAGAATTCAAAGACTAGAGGCAAACAGTGTAGGAGAAGAACTAAATAAGCTTATGCTTTCGTTCTAATCCTATTATACCGTAATCGACCCATTTACCGCACCGTGCGCTTAACTTTTTCAAAATTGCAACAAAAAGATGTGGTTAAAATGTATTTAATAACCGCACACTCAGAACAATGAAATGCAGGGTGACTGGAAAGAGGCAACATGGGTAGGACTGGAAATACTTTGTGTTTATACTTTTCATGAGTTCCCTGTTACATGTAATTATTGGGTTTTGTGAGAGTTTCAAAGAACAAGAGCTGTTGTCTGACAGCATAGCTCGCCTGAATAGAAGCCTGCTCATTGCACAGTCTCTATTGTGGTGTGACTTGCATTGCATAAAACTTCAGGCAAGCTCCTGACTAGAGTCTGAGATGCGGTAAAAGATACCTGGCAGAGTTTGTTAGCTCCTGAACAGAGTCTGGGATGCCATAACAATATACCTGGTGGAGCCAGCTCCAGAACAGAATCTGGGATGTTGTAACACATACCTGGCAGAGCCTGGTAGCTTCTGAACAGAGTCTGGGATGCCATAACAGCTAGATATCTGGCAGAGTATGGTAGCTCCTGAACAGAGTCTGGGATGTCATAACAGATACCTGGCGGAGCCTGGTACTTCCTGAACAGAGTCTGGGATGCGGTAACAGATACCTGGCAGAGTCTTGTAGCTCCTGAATAGTGAGGTATGCCATAAGAAATACCTGGCGGAGCCTGGTTGCTCCTGAACAGAGTCCCGGATGCGGTAACAGATACCTGGCAGAGTCTTGTAGCTCCTGAACATAGTCTGGCATGCTATAACAGATACCTGGCGGAGTCTGGTAGCTCCTGAATACAGTCTGGGATGCGGTAACAGATACCTGGCGGAGCCTGGTAGCTCCTGAATAGAGTCTGGGATGCGGTAACAGATACCTGGCGGAGTCGGGTAGTGCCTCAGCAGAGTCTGGGATACGGTAACAGATACCTGGCGGAGTCTTGTAGCTCCTGAATAGAGTCTGGGATGCGGTAACAGATACCTGGCAGAGCGTGGTAGCTCCTGAACAGTCTGGGATGAGGTAACAGATACCTGGCGGAGTCTTGTAGCTCCTGAATAGTCTAGGATGCCATAAGAAATACCTTGCGGAGCCTGGTTGCTCCTGAACAGAGTCTGGGATGCGGTAACAGATACCTGGCAAAGTCTGGTCGCTCCTGAACATAGTCTGGGATGCTATAACAGATAGCTGGCAGAGTCTGGTAACTCCTGAATAGAGTCTGGGATGCGGTAACAGATACCTGGCGGAGCCTGGTAGCTCCAGAACAGAATCTGGGATGCGGTAACAGATACCTGGCGGAGTCTGGTAGCTCCTGAACAGAGTCTGGGATGCCATAACTGATAACTGGCGGAGTCTTGTAGCTCCTGAACAGAGTCTGGGATGCCATAACAGATACCTGGCGGAGTCTTGTAGCTCCTGAACAGAGTCTGGGATGCCATAACTGCTGCCTGGTGACTCCTGAACAGAGTCAGCGATGCCATTACGGATACCTGGTGGATCCTGGACAGAGTCTGGGATGCCATCACTGTTGCTTGGTGGATTCCCAACAGAATCTGGGATTCTTCAAGTATTATTTGTCCATCAATTAAGTTTTTCCAATGGATGTTTTAACTCAATAGCAGGAAAAGAAAAGTTACTGAAGCAATGCAAACACAGCTTTATGGTCCGAGAAGTGTGATTCAAGGACCCCACATGTAATCTGAAGCTGCATCACATTAGTGTAAACATGGTCAATGAGACTGTTGTTGTCTGTAGTTGGTTGACTAATTTGTTGTTTGAGACCTATAGTTTTCAAAATTGCATGGCTAGAGCTGGCTAACAGATCAACATTGAAATCTCCAGCAAGGACAACTGGCTCACCAACAGTAAACTGATACAGCTGTTCAGCTTCTTCTAAAAACTTCTTCAGCTCTGTCCATTTAGCTTTTGGTGATGCATACACTGCTGCTATTCTGATGTGTGGTACATCTTGAAACTCTGTCTGTATAACAAAGGTAACCATTTCTATGACAGTTCCAGCTGATGTTTTCTTGACCCTGTGGCAGATTGTTGACCTGTCTATTTCTAATTTTGTATAAACAATCATGCCAAAAGGTGAGCGAGATGTTCCTGAACACTGGCCATCAAATCTAAACGAGTAGAATCCTGGAATAGAATAGTCATCAGTGACATCAGATGGCTTGAGCTTTGTTTCAACAAATATCATCACATCAGAACAGCTGTAGTTCTCATCTGGTAATATGTCCCTGAAGTGTTTATGAAGAGATCTTACGTTGTGAAAGAGCAACTTGAAGCAGGGTTTCTTGGCAGTGTGATATGTTAATAATGGTGACTTTAACAACATTTCTGTTCCCAAACGTTCCATTTCTTCTTTCACAGCTTTACTTGTTGCAATTGACTTTTCATTTAACTCTCTGATATAGAGATTGTCAACTGAAGTCACACGACTTAAAGCTACATAGTGGGAATGTGGGAATGTTCTACCTGTAAAATCAACCACAGCAGCCTCCATGGTATCACCTTGGCATCTATGGCAAGTCTTTGCTGCAGCACATCTTAGAGGAATCTGTTCTCTCATTACCATCACGGACTTGTATCGTCCAACTGGAAACTGACGTTTCACCTTGAATATTGGGGTCCAGTTTTGGTGGATGGCTGAAGTATATAATTTTTTGTTTTCCGCTCTACATTTCCTTCCAACAGATTGATCTTCAAACTTAACCCACAGATAACTGATTTTGCCAGTTGCAGTTACTGAGCCTACTGATTCCAGGACACAACCGGCCCCATTGGCCAAACCATCTTCAACATCTATGTTGCATGATATCTCATTTCTTAGTCCCAAAGCCGACTTGTATTGTGAACTTAGCCCCATTGTTTTGCTTGCATCTTGAGGAACTGATCTTTTCACTTTCTCCTTCACATCTTTTGATACATCCCCTAAAACAACATCCATTGCTTTAATGCCTATTTTATTGGTACTAGTTTCATATACCAAATTGTTGTGGCTGTCAACCATTCTGTTGGATATAAAGATGTGTGGTATCTTGAGCGGATAGTCTGGATGTAATACATCTTTGTTGATAACTCTAGTCTTGAGCATTTGTAGGTCTTTCTCTGTGTGTCTGCTTTCTCTCAAGCGATTGAGTAACTGAGCAAACTCAGCTGAATCTTTCTGTCTCATGATAGTGGTTAACTGGAATATTTGAAAGTTTTCAGTCCAAAGGTTTGTTGCAAGTGGTCCATAGTCTTGTGTGAGATTTTCAAACACCCAACCATCAAACACAGGCTTCAGCTGAAATAAATCTCCAACTGCAATAACAGAAATTCCACCAAACAGCTTTGATGAACCAGTTATCTGCTGAAGTCTGTGATGAATGAAAGACAGCATTCTGTTACCTACCATGGATATTTCATCTATTATCAGGAGTTTGACATCTTGAAACTGACAATGAAGAGTGTTCAGTTTATCACTTGTCAACGGTTTGTAAGTAAGTTTTTGGCTGACAGGAATTTTGAACAGACTGTGCAGAGTGTTTCCTTTAATTAAGTATGCTGCTATACCTGTTGGTGCTGCTAGGAGAACCTTGATGCTATCTGGATTGCAGGTGACACTTTTGTTGTAGTATCTCAACATAGCTTGATAGATAGCCTTTACCACTACCGTTTTACCCACTCCTGCACCCCCTGTTAGAAATAAATATAGAGGACTGGCAATAACTTTTAAATGATACAGTACATGGTGAAAAATTTCTCTTTGTTGTTTGTTCAATGATCTGACCAGAGATAAAAAATCTTCCTCTGGTATGACATTTACCATGATTTCAGTCCTGTCACTCTCGGACTCAGCTGGTCCTCCTGGAATTTCATTGAAAGATGAGACTTCAGTATTTGGAGGGGCAAAGACAGGGAATATATCACTTTCTGTAACTCCTTCTTCTTCATCATCTCTCTCCACTTGCTGGGCATTGGGGGCTAATCTATCCCATTCATCTTCCATGCTGTCTTCAGTTCTCTTTTCAAGATCTTTAATTGCTTCATCTAGCTCATACCAGTTGTGGTTGTATTCTTTCATCTTTTCTTCTATAGTGGTTATGTCAACCAATTGTTGGAATCTTTCCTGGTATGTTTCACAATCTCCTATTATCATTTCTTCTTTTCGCCAAGGGTAAAATAACATCAAGACTTCTCTGAAGTAGTTTTCTGATTCCATTTCATATTGGTATCTAACATACTGGATCACTATGGGCCTCTTTCTCTTTCTTAGTACTGTACCATCTTCACACTTGTATTGATTGGTTACATAGCAGCTATCACTGGCTGGATTAGTATCATCACTCTCTTCCCCTGTATTTACTGGTCTGCTGTTGTAAACTACTCTGTAAATAGAACAGAAGTCAGCAAGGCACAAATCATGAAGTTTTCTTGGTCTCTGTGCATATCTTCCTATTATACTTGTTGTCTCTACATCAGTAGACTCGTCAGGCAGATTTTGGATTAATTTAAGACTTTGGAGCATTACAACTCTCTCATTTTCTGGAGATGTGTTAATGAACATGACATCACGTGAAGCCTTTTTCAAAGGCAGCTGCAAAATAAAGTACACTGCTTCTTGTGCAGAAACTTCAACATGTGTCAAGAATTTGTGACCAATAGTCCTGACTTGTTTTCTTATGTCCTGATTTCCTTCTTTAGCTTCTTTCGCAGCATTGAAGAGCAAGTTGCTCATGCCTCTTTGAGCTTTTGCTATGTATGTCACTATGTACATAGCACAGGCATATGGATCAGTAACAAACTGTATATCCATATTTGCTCTCCAACACTGTAAAAGACATTTGTTGTAACTATTGATTCTTATTTCATTCACTTGTCTTTGTAAGAAGATTTTTAGATTTTTTAAAGATGATCGGACTGCCAATGTATATTCTTCCATTCTCAAGTTAATTTCCTTCAAGAAATCATGAAAATCTATGTTTTTACCACTTTTCATATCATCAAGTACTTTCTTGATCCTTTCCCAGTTCTTTTCATGCATTTTTTTCTCCTCTTCTGAAGTTTCTGGACCCAAGGGCTCAAGAATGCATGTGTCTGGCATTGGTGGCATTGGAAAATTAAACCTACATTCATTTTTATTTTTCCTTTGACATGTTCTGGAGTGAGAATGTTGCTGTAGAGGCACAACATCATCCACAGACTCATTTTTACTGCATGTTACATACTTGTCTACAAATGCAATGACCCTGGCTTCAGCATCTTCGCTCCCATCCAGAGTAGGTGAATCTTCAACCCAGACAAGCATGTGGATATGTGGAGAGCCCCTCATCTGAAATTCTACTTTATAGAAATAATCTGAAACTTTTCCTATTATATTGGCTGGACTTTGAAGAACATCACTGATTAATTTTTTGACCTGATGCTCAAAGTGTCTAGCACATGTGACTGGGTCACTCTTGATCAGTTCTGACTTCTGGAACCAGGTGAGCTCTGATGCTTCTTGATCAGAAAGTGTTTTCATATGTAGAGACTTGTACAAAATCTGAAGAAGGTGTAGCCACCTAGTTTCTGCGGAAGAAAATGATGTGAACCATGTCGGAATCCCTAACTTGCGTATCATAGCAAAAATGTCCTTTTTTGTCTGTTCCCAGTATGGCGGAGACCCTCTGAGATCCTTAAAAATTCTAAAGCCTTCATTCAAGCGACACAGTTTTTCCACATTTTCCATTGATTTTAGATGCCCTGCAGTCAAATCTTGTTTTCCTTGGGCTTTCCTAATACAGATATTGGCTTTATACAGAATGTGTTTAGTCTGTAGTTTCTTGAACTTGAAAAATAAATTGGGAATATGACTGGCCATCCTTCTATCTGACCTTCGCAATTCTGATTTGCAAATATCAGCATAGCTTATCTTGACAGGTCTCTCCATGTTGTCGGGGTGGGCTCTTCCACAAAATAATGTAGGAAAAGCCAACTCTTCCGCATTATGATCCATAAAAATGCTAACTGGAGTATTTCCTTCAGCGGGGGCAAATGAAAATATGTGGCAAGCCTCATCAGTCAAATCCTGGGGGACAAGCAGAGTATCCAATATGCCCACTGGTTGCTCTTGAGCTGCAGTTTCATCCCAAGGATCTGGTTCATTTGTTGATTCATCTGGACTATCATCATCATCATTTGTTTCAACAATATCGTTTGTTGGATCCCAGGCATCATTCACAACAACACCTTCCTCTTGATATAACTTGCTATTTGCTATTAACCAATTAATTGCAGTTATGACTTTTTGAGGACGTATATTTTTAAAAGCAACATGGTGCCCAAAACTCATTTTTCTTTTCAGCTTGACTGGAATGCTCTCACTGTCATCCATATTTCTAGGAAGTTTCAAAACTGTATTAGTCACATTGGCAGGAACATTGACAACATTTCCATTAAGGCTAAGCTGGCCACCACGAGGAAGTTGATGCAGACACATAAATGGGATGCGTGTTGCTATCAGTCTTTCTTCCATATCTGTTAAATTCAGTTCCGGAGGTTGTAATGGAAAAGCCATCATGTTGGCCATGGCACAACTTGGAATTTTTTTACTCTTAATGGCACTAAAACATGTATGACATATCCATTCCTTGTTATCCATACTTGTTGTACCTGTGATCAGAATTCTTTGCAAATTTTCTTCAATATTAATTAATTTTGGCACTAGCCTTACACTTTCGTGATACATCATTTGACTGCAACATGTGCACACATATAAGGGCCCACTCTGAACAGATATGTGAAAGTTTTTAATAATCTCTGGAACAGAGATTATTTTTCTCTCTTTTTTTTTTCTTATTTTCTGATGCTCTGTAAGACCTACTTTCTCTCGTCAACTGTTTATGTTCTTTTGACTGATACCTACTTTCAACAGTTCTCTTTCTCATATTTTCCAAGCTTCTAATTTCGATGCATTTTCTTGTTTTATGTTTACGTTCTCTATCCCTTTGATGACCAACAGGATTCAGCCTTTTCTTCCTGTTTTCCATGTTTCTAAAATTCATTTCTTTGCGGGCTTCATGTTTGTGCCCTCTATCCCTGACATGACGATCAAGGTTAAGCCTTTTCTTCCTGTTTTCCACGTTTCTAAAATCTATTTCCATGCGGGCTTCATGTTTGCGCCCTCTATCCCTGACATGACCCTCAAGGTTCAGCTTTTTATTCCTGTTTTCCATGTTTCTAAAATCTATTTCCTTGCGGGCTTCCTGTTTGCGCCCTCTATCCCTGAAATGACTCTCAAGGTTCAGCATTTTCTTCCTGTTTTCCATGTTTCTAAAATCTATTTCCTTGCGGGCTTCCTGTTTGCGCCCTCTATCCCTGACATGACTCTCAAGGTTCAGCATTTTCTTCCTGTTTTCCATGTTTCTAAAATCTATTTCCTTGCGGGCTTCATGTTTGCGCCCTCTATCCCTGACATGACCCTCAAGGTTCAGCTTTTTATTCCTGTTTTCCATGTTTCTAAAATCTATTTCCTTGCGGGCTTCATGTTTGCGCCCTCTATCCCTGACATGACCCTCAAGGTTCAGCGTTTTCTTCCTGTTTTCCATGTTTCTAAAATCTATTTCCTTGCGGGCTTCCTGTTTGCGCCCTCTATCCCTGACATGACCCTCAAGGTTCAGCATTTTCTTCCTGTTTTCCATGTTTCTAAAATCTATTTCCTTGCGGGCTTCCTGTTTGCGCCCTCTATCCCTGACATGACTCTCAAGGTTCAGCATTTTCTTCCTGTTTTCCATGTTTCTAAAATCTATTTCCTTGCGGGCTTCATGTTTGCGCCCTCTATCCCTGACATGACCCTCAAGGTTCAGCGTTTTCTTCCTGTTTTCCATGTTTCTAAAAACTGTTTCCTTGCGGGCTTCATGTTTGCGCCCTCTATCCCTGACATGACCATCTGGATTCAGCCTTTTCTTCCTGTTTTCCATGTTTCTTAGTTCTACTTCCTTTCGCACTTCACTTTTGCGCTCTCTATTCTTGTCATGACCTGCTGGATTCAGCCTTTTCTTTCTGTTTTCCATGTTTCTAAGTTCTTCATTCTTTCGTGTTTCAGATTTACGGTCTCTATTCTTTCTGTGACCATCTGGATTATGTATCTTTTTCAAGTTTTCCATTTGTCTTACTTCCTCAGCTTTTCTCTTTTCCCTTTTGTGTACTGCCTCTTTTCTTCGACTTTCAGAATTTTGCCTTTTTCTAAAATTTTCCATTTCTCTTATATGTGGTAATTCCCTTTTCTTCTGTTTACGTTCTCTGTCTTTTTGGCGTTGTGTATTACACTCTCTACTAGTTACAATATCTACTACGTCAATATTTTTTTTGCATTTTTTAACATTTTCATTTATAAAGTCATGATCATTTGGCAGCCTCCTTTTATTGTTTCTGCTGTCTGTTTCTGCGCATGTATCACTGGAACATATAGTTGGAAATGCAAGTATTTGTCTTGATTGTATACAATCTCTTAAGTGGGGTCTCATCTGCAACTTATCAAACTTTTGCAAACTAGGTGACATCCCTAAACAGTAGCAGAATGCATAAGCAACCGCGAATGCCCCACATGCGGGATCTGCTCCCTGCTGGGTTACTGGTATGAAATCTACTCTACTTAAAAGCTCACTGCCATACAGAAGCCTAAGCTGAGGTACAATTTGTGTATAATGTTCAATTCTGCGAAGGGCATCATACACCAAAATTCGCCCTATTTCCGGGTTATATACGGATGTAACCCAATGATTACCTATATTATGTATATTAATTGACAGCTCACTGTATGGAACTGGCGGGCTAGCTTCTGTCGGATTTGAAAGAAACCATGTCATTTCAGCGGGTGTAATATACCCATGGTAGTCTGAACCAGTATACTGTCTGATCATGTCCAGTGCCACACAAATAACATCATCAGGGATAAAATTATCACATCCTCCCACCATATCAGCTACTATAGACATGTCTCTTACAGGTTCAGAAGTCATTCTAAACTTTTTATTATCAAGAGCTTTAGAGGTAAAAGTCTCCTGACATTTAGTCTTTATGGTTTTGGAACATGAATGTGACAACAATTTCTTATATGTACCAAAGGTGGTACTACAGCTATCACAATATGTACATTTATGATTTAATAAAGTTTTTCTTGTCTTATATGACCGATGACATCTTTCACAACTTAATGTTTCTATGTTATTCTGTGATAAGCTCTGTTTAACCTGAGCAGCACAAATATTTACTTTTGTATCAGTATATTCCTCTTTATCTTTATTTGTAACCAAGGGGACTGCTTTAGTACATTTGTGTTGCTGAAACTTCTGATAAGAACTAAAGATTTTGTCACAGTCACAGCAGAAAGAACATCTGTGGTTCAAGAGAGTTTTTGCGGTTTTAAACCATTTTTTACATGCGGAGCACTGCTCCATTCCATTACCATTATATATATGCGCCCCTTTGTTTCCTAACAGGATGTCCAGTACCAGTGTAGTTGAACCTGAAACAAATGAAAGAGTTTCAAATCAACTATCTCGAAAAAAAAGTCATACCAATAAACTCAAAAACGTTAAAGTTATTTGACATCAAAGCTGGAGTAGTTTCAGGTTTTTCAGTCTGTATTGCTACAGACAATGAGTAATTTTATACACTGGTCTTAAGTTGTGAAAACCACGGACGAAAATAAGGATCATGGATTAATATTTGCAAAGTCTTCAGGAAATATTTGGCAAGATGCATTTGAACAATTCTAAAAGACAAGCAAAAGCTAATACAGGAAATGAACAAGAATGATTGCTTTGCTGTATTAAAGAGTTTAAAGATAAATTCTGGGGACCAACTTTTATTTTCAAGTAAAATCATGTGGGGAACCCTAATTCAAAGTACCTCAGTAAGGCAGTTGAAGTGAGGGGTAACAGCACATGCATTTATTGACCCCATAATTATCATCTAAACTCACTATGATCTGGAGCTTTAGCGTTAAGAAATTACAGATTTACCTTTGTCAAACCTTGTACCTGAGTAGTTCCATACTGGACTTGAACAAAGATAACTTCTTTCAGCTGTATAGACTATCATAGTTGAGTAACATAGATTGAAATATACCAGTTTTCTTTTTCGCATAGATAGGGCTGTTTTTGGAATCACTGTAACGAAATATCAATAAACTGATATAATTCAGTAAATTCATGCAGTCACACATGACAAATTTTGATTTCTTTGCAGTGAAAACTAAAGAAATTGATTTCTGTTAATGAAGTTAAAATTAAAATATATAAAATTACATGAAAATGACTTTCTCCTACTTTAAATATAAAATAACTTCTAGACAAATGCATTAAATTGTTCAATGAACAACTGTTTTAAAATACTCATAGTTTATGTATTAAACATTTTTTCTTTCATGTTTTAATTCTGTGACCTTAAGGTAAAAGGGTACACCTCCATATTTTCTGCCGTTTTTACAAAGAAGAACAACTTTTATGACCTCCTGTTTGCTTTTCTGTAAGATGAAGCCTTTCTTACAGGAGCAGCAAATTCTTTAAGAGGTGACCCCACTGATAAGGGAACGATAAATGAAAGTGCCACAATTGCTTCCCTTAAAAGGGAAATCTTTAAATAAAGTAGCTGATTTTATAATAATGAACATCATACCATGCAGTGACATGTTAGATTTAGTCAAACAGGATCCCTTTATCCACAAGACCACTGATGAAAATGTCTATTAATGGTGCAGAAAAGCCACTTTTAGATATAACAACAAAACATTATTCTACTGATGAGACATGGGTTTTATCTGCATATATTCTTGCTTCAAGTCTTTTTAAAATAAACTTTAAATAACAGTGAATAATTATGTATTAAGAAATTGTTCAAATTAGCCAAAAAAATGCATGTTTATCTTATTTTTCAGTGTTTCTTTTCCTTTCTGAAAAACACATATGAAATTATTTAATGAGGGTACATGTACAATGAATTTAACCTTTGATGTTTCTAGTATATGTGTATTATCCTTTTCAAAATGTCTAAACATCCTGCTATGTGGCAACTTTGAAAAGGTGAATGTTATAGAACAATGTGCAGATACTTTCTTCTTTGCATGACAAGTCTGTATTGAACTGAAAAAAAAATCCATCACCAGGCATAAATTACATCATGCAAACAAAGAACAGAAAGCTTTAGACTCTAAGGTCTTCCATGTTCAGCAAAGACTGCCCATTTCAAACTGGTCTCATCTGAAAAGCATTTTATCTGAAAAATGAGTCAAGATGGAACGTAACAGCAGTATTAGTCAAGAACAATAAACTGAACTGTTTCAGAACAAAGCACTCCAGCAGGGCTTATTCTATTCTATAAGAAAGATGCAGAGAGTGACTAAAAACTTTTTATTGCAAAGGGACAACACTTTTTACCCTTGATTTATTTGCTTGTTAAATAATCCACAATTTAGTACTGTGATATGTCTTAAACATTTAACAATTACCAAGAATTTGGTACTGGCTTCTTAAATCTCCTATGTCAGTCTAGGAGGACATGTTGCATAAACTAGTTGAATGAATGAATTATAATGTAAGAGCAGAATGATTGTGGTAAGCCACACCTGTTCCAAAAATTAGCAAAATGTCCTGCCTGTAAGTTCAATATAGGGATTCAAATTTCTTGGTAATTATGACTGGAGTCAGCATTGAGGCAGAACATTACATACAGGTACCAGAATAAACCCTGCTGTAAGTGTGTGCAACTGATAATTCGGCATAAAAGGGTAAGAAAATATAAGCCGACTAAAAATAAACTGCAAATGCAGAAATATTTGGTTGCGTTCACTAACACACGATGAAGAAGTAATTTGGTTGTGATTTTTCATTTGATAAAATACAAGAGTTATTATTATAAATTTTATTTTAAATTTAGAATGCAAGTATTTGAATATCAGTGATATACAGACTATATATGCCAAAATACTGAGTTACACACTTGCCCTATATACTTATCTACTCTTGATTTGCTTACTCACCATACATTTGATGATTGACAAGGTTTCTGATGATACCTGCCTGACAGAAAAACGATATATATACAAAAGTGGCACTGTAAAGCAACATAATGTAATGTCAATACTATGATGACTGTAAATAATGGGAAAGGCTCAAATAAACATGTACCCAGCTAGAACGACATCAAAATGACGTTGGATTGACATTGATGTGACAACACATCACATTGATGTCAGTGACATGCCATTATGATATCATTTGCCTGCTGGGTATACTCAGCCTAGAAGGCTCATAATAGAACAGCCTAATCAGAGTTTGAAATGTTCATCAAGAAAAGTCAGAAGTGAAAAGTGGAGTGGGGCTGGCACTCTGTAAAACTTTAGACCAATATCTAACAAGGCATCGCAGGCGATACAAATCCCCTCACACAAGACTACTGCTCGAGATATTGTCATACCCTACATTTGTGTGAAGTTATTTTCAAATCCATGGAGAAATGTAGGCGCTAGAGCGATGACAAAGTTTTTCTAAAAAAAGCTACAGTGACCTTGACCTTTTAAGCGCAGCACCCTGAAAGTCGAACTTGCTCGAGATATTGTCATGCCCTACACTTGTGTGAAGTTATTTCAAAATCCATTGAGAAATATAGGCACTAGAGCGCTGACAAAGTTTTTCTAAAAATAGCAACAGTGACCTTGACCTTGGGCGCAGAACCCTGAAAGTCGAACTTGCTCGAGATATTGTCTTGCCCTACATTTGTGTGAAGTTATTTTAAAATCCCTTGAGAAATGTAGGCGCTAGAGCGATGACAAAGTTTTTCTAAAAATAGCTACAGTGACCCTGACCTTTTAAGCGCAGCACCCTGAAAGTCGAACTTGCTCGAGATATTGTCATGCCCTACACTTGTGTGAAGTTATTTCAAAATCCATTGAGAAATATAGGCACTAGAGCGCTGACAAAGTTTTTCTAAAAATAGCCACAGTGACCTTGACCTTGGGCGCAGCACCCTGAAAGTCGAACTTGCTCGAGATATTGTCATGCCCTACATTTGTGTGAAGTTATTTCAAAATCCATTGATAAATGTAGGTGCTAGAGCGATGACAAAGTTTTTCTAAAAATAGCCACAGTGACCTTGACCTTGGGCGCAGCACCCTGAAAGTCGAACTTGCTTGAGATATTGTCATGCCCTACATTTGTGTGAAGTTATTTCAAAATCCATTGAGAAATGTAGGCGCTAGAGCACTGACAAGTTTTTCTAAAAATAGCCACAGTGACCTTGACCTTGGGCGCAGCACCCTGAAAGTCGAACTTGCTCGAGATATTGTCATGCCCTACACTTGTGTGAAGTTATTTCAAAATCCGTTGAGAAATGTAAGTGCTAGAGCGATGACAAAAGGTGAACATACGTACGTACGTACGTACTTACGTACGGGACAAAACCTATATCCCCTCACCACTTCGTGGTGTGAGGGGATAATAACAGTCCTAGTATCAGCTGAATCCATGTTGGCATTGTAAAATTATAAATCTTACAAAAGCTTTAAGACAAATATGTAAATCACCAAAAGACAATTTTCTAAGTCCATGACCTTGACATCAAGGTCACTGAGGGGGGGTGGGGTAGTACCTTGGAAAACTTTGGACCAATATCTAACTACAGTGCAAGTATCAAAGGAATCCATCCATGGGTTAAGGAGATATTGGGCTTTATAAAACTTTAACCAAAACATCCAGTTCAAAAAACTCCCAATTTTCTAAGTCCATGACCTTGACATCAAGGTCACAGAGTATGATGGGGGTGGTACCTTGTTAAACTTTGGACCAATATCTAACTACAGTGCAAGTATCAAAAGAATCCATTCATGGGTTAAGGAGATATAGGTCTTTAAAAAACTTTAACCAAAACATCCAATCCGGACGCCGACGCTGACGCTGACGCGGACGCGGACGCAGACGCGGACGCCGACGCCAGGGTGACAACAATAGCTCTTCCTGAACTTTCGTTCAGGCGAGCTAAAAAGCAGTGTGGGCTTGTGCAGTTTGTCCAGAAATGGCCTTGGTGTGCGGTTATAGGGGCATGTGCGGTAAATGGGTCGATTACGGTATTTATTTATAGAACAATATTGTTATTGCCATGAATGTTAGATTTCTTGAAATAAAATATGTTTAAACCAAACAGTGTAAATCTAGATGAGGCGGCTCATTCTGAGCCGCCTCATCAGGATCTACGCTGTTAGCAAATTCTGCTAATTTCGTCACTGGTGCTTAAAGAGTTAATGGAATTTTCTCCTAGAAAAGCATATTCTTTCCTTTAAGAGTTGATCCCCACTGAGAAGGAAGACATAAAATGGTAGAGTTACTCCCCATAAAAAAGTATCCATTCACCTTAAATAATTCCTGTAATGGACTGTTCTGACTATGAATTTGGCTAAATCCATATACATCCTCTCACAGAAACTGCTGGCAAACACCGTAGGGTTGCCACTTTTCCTTGATTTCAAATTTCCTGACTTTTCCCTGAAATTCCCTGATATTTTACAGTGATCCATACCCTTTTTACATATCCAAAAGTTAATATTAAGCTTTACATCAACAAAGCTAACTTGCCACTTGGAAACTGAGGGTTACTCTTAAAGAAAAGAATTTGCTCCCCTTAGGGAGCAAATTCTTTCCTTTAAGAGAAGCCCACAACGAGGAAGGCAATAAGTCTGGACTACCTACATCCTTTCACTTTCAACAGAATAAGTATATTTTCTGAAGACTGCTGTAGACTTTAATTTGCTATTTCCCTGACTTTTCAAGTCCTTTCAAAATTTCCCTGACCAACCACAAAATTCCCTGACTTTTCCCTGACCTGAAAAAATCATTTTCCCGATGTTTTTTCCTGACTGTGGAAACCTAGTACAGAACAGACCTTGACTGCTCCCAAGAACCCAGGAACTTCTGTTCGAACTTATAGCTAAATAAAGTGTATGCTTACATAATATTATTACTCCTATGCTCTCTGTTAATATTATGGCAGAATCTGTATCTTGCTATTTCATACAATAGAAGTTCCCCTTGCTGAAAGTAGGTCCAGTGACGTATTACTCCGCGTGCTCCATTCTGGGTAATTAGGTCTGTCACAAAATCATCCACCTCGGGATATGGAGATTTACTGTAGCCCTCCATAGTTGCTGTAAATAACAAAATAGTGAATAATGAATATAGGGTATACTAGTGGGGTAAATTCGGACATACCATTGCAAACAGTAAAAATCCAGATGAGACTGCTCATAATGAGCCGTCTCATCAGGATTTTCACTGTTTGGCCAGTTATTTTTGTTTTAGTTCCAAACAACTGACATATAAAGGAAACAATGTCACTGTCCGAATTTACCCGCTGTCCGAAGTTACCCAACTCTCCCCTACTGATTAATGGATTAAAGACCGAAGATGTATCAAGGTAAGTCTTCATCTTTTTTCCATCAGTTTAACTAAGAAATCTTTTCTGGAACTCTGTTTGCTTTCATAATAATGAACAACCCCTTAAAAAATGGGGGCCCACTCTTAAAGGAAAAAATTTGCTCCTAGAGGAGCCAATTCTTCCGTTTTATTACTTGATCCCCATTAAGAATGGAGGTAAAATAGTAAACTACTAGCAGAGTTGCTCCCCCTGAAAGTGTAACCCATTAACCTTAAAAACCCTCAACCTACCCTACACTGTTCTGTGATCCTAAATCCGGCAATCTCCCCCCTTCGGCCCCCAACCCACCTCCACCCCACAAAAAATAAAGACACTAATCAAGTTTTCTAGTACTTTGCACAGATTACAGATTAGTAACAGGCAAAATGAAACCCTAGACATATGCTTTTCTGTCCTAGAATAGAGAGACCGCAGGCCCAGGACTCCAGTATATAATTCTATCCTCACTGTATATATATGGCACTTAATTTAATTGTACTCTGCTACAATTTTAAAATTTACATAAAAAAGACAGAAATAGGTGACAAATAAGTTGTGCTGTCAATAAGGAACTTATAAGAACATGAAAACTACATAGGAACATGTGTTTCAAATTTGTTGATACCATCTACTGAAATACATCTCTATTCTTCCTTTTGTCTAAGAACTACTTTAAAAGACCGAAGGATATGACAGAACAATTAGAGGTATCAAAATACATTAAGATCCAGGAAGATTTATATATAGACAAGTGAAAACAGGTTAAGCCATTGCATTCTGGGTATTTTTTGTTGTCTGCTGAAATTGTCGTCTGCATCAAAACTCAAGAATATTTTGACAATATTGGTATAACTCTTGTAGAAACGATGTCTAGGCAGTAAACAGTTTGGATCTCAGATCAGGCCTGATCGGGATCCAAACTGTTTGCCCAGATACCCCTAGTGTCCCGAATGGAATGGGTTAAGTGGCATATTACTCCATGTGCACCATTCTGAGTAATTAGGATCCACCTCAGGATATGGGGGGGGGGGATTTACTGTAGCCCTCAACAGTTGCTGTGAATGATAAACACTGACTTTAATGAAAGAGGGTCTCAATGGGGTACCTCTGATAATCAGAGATGAGGTAATGGTAATGAGTAATGGTAATGCATTACAATGCATTACTTTTTTCAAAGTAATGCTAAGTAATGAGTAATGAAAGATTTTTTCATTACATGTAATGGTAATTTAATTAATTACAAGTAGAAAAATGCTGTAATGATGTAATGCTTTTCAGCATTACATTTTCATTACTTTGTAGTAGTTTATGATCATCAGCATCACTGTCAGCTGCTTTTCAAGACCAAAACAACTAAAGTTATTAGTATACAGTAATATTGAAAAAGGAATACTAATTTAATCAACAATAAAATTATAATGATAACTAATAATATTAATAGTAATACAACAATAACAATGGAAAATAATAGCAATCCATTTTACTGCTCAAAGATATCTGCTGTTAATAAATTTTCTACAAGTGCATGATACACTGTTTATCCACATTTTTTGTTGCTCCTGGATATCAGATGTGATAATGATCCTGCCCCTCTAGTCAACAGGTATTTTTGATAATAAAAACATAACAATAGACTAATCATTGATTTCTGCAGTAAACAAGATTTTCTTTCGGCACTTAAATTAGTTTGATCACTTAATCTCAGGCAATTCAAAAGAAATACTTACAACAGAATAATCATCCCCCCTTCCCTCTGAACACTGAGTGAATAAAGCTATTTATCAAAAAGCTTGAAAGTGGCATCAACTTCACAACACATGTGAAGGTAAAACCTCATTCTTTTTTTATGTACATGTTACAACAATATTCTTTCTCTATCAGATATTCAAAGACCATCTTATGACTTTTATGTCTGTAATCTTATTCTACTATTAAACAATGGTGTGAAAAACACATAACTCCTCCATAGTCAAACTGTTACCTTAATTTTTTTACCAGGCGGGTATCAAAGAAAAATTCAGTTTTTATACGCCCGTTTTGAAAAAACGGACGTATTATGGCATGGCGCTGTCCGTCCGTCCGTCTGTCTGTCAACATTCTTGTGCGCACCATATCTCAGAAACCGTTTGAGATATCTTCACGAAATTTTGTAGGCATATATATTAGGATGGGGCAAAGTGTCCCGTATAGTAATGGTTGCTCCCCCTTTCTTAGTTCCAAAGTTATGCCCCTTTGATTATTTTTTACCCTAGTAGTCTTGTGCGTGCCATAACTAGATAACCGTTTGGGATATCTTTATGAAACTTCATAGCAATGTGTATGAGGGTGTGATGATGTGTCGCGTATAACAATGGTTGCTCTCGCCTTCTTCATTTTGGAGTTGCATCCCTTTGATTAGATTTTTAGGGTATTTTTGTGTATACTAATCTTGTGCATTCAATAACTAAGGAACCATTTGGTATATCTTGATGAAACTTTATAGCAATGTGCATGATCACAAGACGGTGTGTCACATATAAGAATGGTTGTTCCCCCTTACTTAATTTTGGAGTAACCTCCCTTTGATTAGTTTTTTAGGCTAACCCGTTCCCCCATAACAGGGAAAAACTACATGTAATATGCAAATTCCTTCTACATGTATGGAGTAAATGTGAAGAGGAAACACAACTCTTCATCTCTGTATCTATTGTAACATAGCAAATAAAAGTTTAATATATTTTTCCCTTCACTTATTTTATAAGTGAAAAGTTGTGACGGAAAAATGTAATGAGTAATGGTATTGCATTACATTTGCCAAGTAATGGTAATTTAATTAATTACTTGTCCCAGAACTGTGTAATGGTAATGGTAATGCCAACACTGCAATGTAATGGTAATGGTAATTAATTACTTTCCAATGTAATTGACCCCATCTCTGCCTCTGAAATCAGTAATCAGTAAAATTTTAGCCCAAAAATCAGTAATCAGTAAATTTTAAGGGCAAAATTCAGTAATCTGTAATTTTTTGGCCAAATCAGTAAAATTACATACTGCAACCGTCCTCTATACCTTAAGCCAGTGATGCATATTTTGAAGGCTACTGACTTAGTATCATAATACACTTTTTATCCCAAGCTGTACTAAAGGACATATTTTGGAGATTTCTGGTGGCCCCAGACAAATATCAGGAGCATTTGGCTGGCCATTTCCAGCACTGAGAATATATGGTTAAAGAGTTTCTTTTTGGTATTTCAGTGAGTTCTGATGCCATATTCTGGTGAAACTTTATAAGCACATAGTAATATCTGAGTGGACTAATAACAATTTTTTCACCGATTCCGGTAACTGCTAACCGCATGTGACGCCGCTAACCGGTAATTTTTTCAGTCCAATTATGCTAATCAGTACATTTTTCGTCCGATTCCGTTAATCACTTAGCATAGCCGACGCCGCTAACCGGTAAAATTTCCTCTAAAATTCCGCTAATCAGTAATTTTTTGGGCCAAAATTCCCTAATCAGTAAACCCCATTGAGACCCTCATGAAATGAACAATAAATATACTGATCATTGAATTAAAGACCTTAAGATATAAGTACATCTTCATCGTTTCCATCATTTTTTACAAAGGGAGACATCTTTTCTGAAATCCTGTTTGCTTGCCTGTATGAACAACCCCTTCTTAAAGGGGAACTCATTTACTAGTTGACCCCCCCCCCCCCCCCCACACCTCCCAATTTGAGAATGGAAGTACAATAGAAAATGGCAGAGTTGCTCCCCCCTGTAAGTGTATCTGTTCACCTTAAGAGTATCCTCAGCTTACCCTAAACTGTTCTGTAAACCTAAAAGCTAAAAAAAAAGAAGAAGAAGAAGCTGAACAAGTTTTCCAGTTCTTTGTACAGATTACAGATTAAAAGCAGGCAAAATGAAACCCTAGACATATGCTTTTCTGAAATTTAATTGGAAATAGAGACCGCAGGCCCAGGACTCCAATATATAATACTATTCTCATTCTATATATATGCAACTTAATTATGTTATACTCAGCTATGAATTTAAAATTTGCATAATAGAAGATAGAAATGGGTGACAAATAACTTGTGCACTAAATAGGGAACTTATAGCATAGGGAAAACTGAATAGAAACATGTCTCAAAATTTTTTGAAACCATCTAATGAAATATATCTCTATTCTTCCTTTCGTCTAAGAACTACTTAAAAAGATAGAAGGATATAACAACACATAGAAGTATCAATATACTGTACAATGACATCCAGGAAGTATAATTAATTTATAATTTATTTATAGACGACTGAAAATAGGTGTAGTGACGTATTACTCCATATGCTCCATTCTAAATAATTAGGTCTGCCACAAATAATCCACCTTGGGATATGGAGATTATCTGTAGCCTCAATATAGTTGCCGCAACTAAAACAGCAGTGACTTTAATGAAAAGAACAATAAATATACTGATCAACAAATTTGAAAACCTTAAGGTGTACAGGTATATCTTCATCCTTTTCCACCATTTTTATGAAGGGAGATAACTTTTCTGAAAACCCTGCTTGTTTTGTGATGAACAACCCCATTAAAATGGGAGTCTACTTACAAAGGAAAGATTTGCTCCTAGAGGAGCAAATACTTCCCTTTATGAGTTGACCTCCATTGAGAACAGGATTCGAGGTTATAAAACTTGAGAATAATCTCAAACTCAAAATAAAGCACACTGATTGGCTGCTTCTGAGCACTTGCTGGGAAGCAGCCAATCAGTGTGCTTTATTTTGAGTTTGAGAATGTACTCAAGTTTTAAAACCTCTGGGCCAGAGTTAAAATAGAGAATGGCAGAGTTGATTCCCTGAAAGTATATCCATTCTTAAGTATCCTAAGCCTGTCCTAGGAAGTAGAAGCGAAGTAGATGTCAGAATTTTTTATTCTGAAATATCGTAAATATTTATGTATGTACATTTTGTCTTCATGTCAACGTACTTTGGTTTCGTTTCGTTCAATTTCTGTTTGATGTCTCTTCAGTTATAACCCTATGTTAAGGATTCATACTGAATAAAATTTTTGACTTTGATTTTGTCCTATAAACCTAGCAGCACCCCCACCCCCCGCCCCGACACACACACACACCAAAAAAGAAGCTAGAAACGTGTCCAACATACACAGATGCCTGCCCCCTTGGGTACCTCCATTAAACCCTCATCCAAAATTCAAGTTGCTACAATAACAGGAACCCTAAAATCTATCTCTTACAAAAATCTTAATCTTGCAAACCTTGCAAAATTGGCCGAAGCCCAAATCCAGTGGATCATGACATATGGGTCATCATACCCTGATTCTTGTGTATTCCTGTTTTATTTTTTTTGTCTATGTTCAATCAACCGTGAAATAAAGGGTCATGGCCCAACATGCATTGCTGATTTCAGAAGATCTTCCCCAGATCTATATATGGAGTAAGTTTGAAGACTCTAGCCCTTGCAGAGAAACTGAGCTAAACTAGCTATTCTATCCCATATCGTTACAAGGTCGTTGGAGCACCACAGATGACTTCGAAAGGATACCTTTCCACCTTGTCCTGTTTTATAAAGCTGTCATAGTTGAGCTGGCAAAGTCCATTCCTGTCCACTACTTGATATTGTCTTCCCACCTCTTCTTCTGTCTACCTCTTCTTCTTTTTTTTTTCACTGTGCCCTGAAGAATTGTCTTTGCTAAACCAGAAGACCTTGAGACATGGCCATACCACCTTAGTTTCCCTTTCCTGAACAGCGTCAGCAGTTCATCATATTCTCCAATGGCTGCTTGGATCTTTCTGCGAATCTCCTCATTGGTTATATGGTCCTTGTACGAAATGTTCAGTAACCTTTGGTAGCATCTCATCTCAAAGGCCTGCATTTTTTTTTATCTAATTCTGCTGTCAAGGTCAACATTTCACAAGCATACAGAAATATGGAAATGACCAGGGAGTGCATTAATTTCATCTTCGATCCAAGAGATATGTTGTTATCTCTCCATATTGGCTTCAACTTTGTAAGAGTTGAAGTGGCTTGTGCAATACTTAAGAGAACCTCCTTTTTAGTGCCCTCTTCTGAGACAACTGCTCCAAGGTATTTGAAGCTAGTTACGGTGCCAAGCTTCTGCCCTTTTACCTTGATCTCCTTCTGGATGCCATTGGCGCAGTTTGTCATCAGTTTGGTCTTCTCAGCACCGATCTCCATCTTAAATCTTGTGCAGGTTTTGTTGAGGCTGACAACTAGGGCTCCTAGTTCCTGCTCTTCCTCAGCTAGAGAGTCTATATCATCGGCAAACTGCATATTGGTAATATTTCTGCCACCTATGCTAACCTTCCCGCCATGTTCTTCTAGAACATCACATATGATCCGTTCCAGAAAAATGTTGAAGAGGGTGGGTGACAGAAGACATCCTTGCTTTACTCAAACTGTTGTTCAGAACCATTCTCCCATTCATCAGGACTGCAACTGTAGCCTTGTCATAGAGCTGCTCAATGGTGCGAACTAGATTTGCACTGATATTGTGGCTCATAAGGCTGCATGCCAGACCCTGTCAAAGGCTTTTCTGAAATCAATGAAGACATGGTTCAGACTTTGCTGATGTTGGAGATACTTTTCACATAGGATTCTAAGGTTGAAGATCTGTTATGTGGTGCTCCTTCCAGCTCTGAGCCCAGCCTGTTCTTCAGCAAATATCTCTTCGGCTTGGGGTTTAAGCCTGTTCAAGATGACTTTCAGCATGACTTTGCTTGAATGACTGATGAGGCTGGTGGTTCTGTAGTTCTGGCAAAGCTGTAGGTTGCTCCTTTTAGGGAGTGTAATAATCAGCGACTGAGTCCATGGGGTAGGCCATTCTCCTGTTCTCCAGATCCTATTAAAGATTTCTGTTAAAACATCAATCATGGTCTCCCCGCCAGCTTAACAAGCTCTCCTGGTATATTATTAACTCTGGCAGACTTCCCCTGCTTCAGTGCTGCTATTGCAACCTCAACTTCCTCACGAGGATCGGCTGTAGATCTTCTTCTAGGGGCTGATTGCAGTCCAGAACCGCATTGTCACCATCACTTTCATGATTGTATAGTTCTGAGCATTATTTTGTCCATCTATGCTGAGACTCTCTTGTTCTTCTGTAAGACTTTTCCCAGTCCTGTCCTAAATAGCTTCCCTGTTTCTCTGAAGTTTAATCCTTCAAAAGCTGGTATGCTCTCTTGCTGTTGTTTTTGTTCTGGCAAGTTTTGAATTCCTCACTGTCCAGTCCTCCTTAGCTTTCTTCATTGCCTTCTGAATCCTCTTATTAACTTCCCTGTATTCTTTTGCTCCTTCTGTTTCTTAGGGCCTCTTCTTCAAATCTCTCCTCTCATCACAGAGGTCGAGAATATCACTGATGACCCATGGCTTTTTTCTGCGATGTTCCTTCCCAAGTATCTCACTGGCTGCATCAGTCACTGCTGTATTGTAGGTGGTAATCATGGTATCTATGTCCATGTCATCATTCCTCAGACCAATGAGTGGTGTCACCTTCCCACCTATTGTTGCTTGAAAAGTGCATGTCCCTTAACTTCTCAAGATCAAACTTCAGTCTTGGCTGGGTTGGCTTTCTCGCCTTCTTTAGATGAATTCAGAAGGTCATAAGCACCAGGCCATGGTCACTTCCTATGTCTGCTCCAGTGAAGCTCCCTGTCTTGTGGATGTTAACTCCTGATCAGAAGAACTTCCTCACCAAAATGTAATCAATCTGACTGCGGTGTTTCCCATCTGGGCTGTGCCACGTCCATCTTCTGGATGATTTGTGAGGGCCAAGGGTGTTTGTCAGTACTAACCTGTTATTTGCTGCAAGTTCTAGAAGTCTGAGACCTCTCTCATTTGTCTCAGCATTGCAGTAGGGTCGACAAACCTCTCCCAAGTCTGCCTATGCATCGTTCTCAACTTTAGCCACTTGTACAATCAAAATGTCCTTTTTTGGTGTTTAGTCTATGATTTTCTGGAGTTACTGGTAGACGTGATCGACCTCATTGTCATCATGGTGCATAAACCTGTATGATGGTAATGTTAAAAGGAGCTGCTCTCAGGTGGACTGAGACCAGTCTGCTGGAGACTGGTCAGCATACCAAGACAGCACTCACCATGTCCTTATGCACAAGACATCCAACCCCATACTCATATCCGTCCTCTTCTCCACTGAAATAAACCTTGTGTCCATCATCTGTTGACGTCTCCCCAAAGTTTTTCCAGGGCATCTCACAGAGCCCTAGTATGTTCCAGTGATACCTGTCCATTCCATCAGTCAGTTCTTCAAGTTTCCCAATTGGCCTCAGAGTCCTTACTTTCCAAGTTCCCATTGAGGTGTTCTCACTACCTCTAATCTTTTTGACCTTTGTTACACCAGTAGCATACTTGTCACCTATGCCCCGGAGTCCAACAGCAGGCACGGTCATTGTTAACCCAGGCTGCGACCGATCCGGTATTGAAGTTTCATTGGATCTGTACATCATAATGTATCAAGGGTAATATTCAGCCTGACGGAGCCCATCCCTCTCCAGGCTATATGTTGACCACAGCCAAAATCCATTATTACTGTATGGCTCCCCTTGGTCATGAACACATGGTCATTGACTCAAAGAGTTCTTCTGCCCTGGCCGTCTACTTCTTCTAGGAAGACTTCTATCCAGTGATGTTTAGTTAATACCACCCCTTATTAACCCACTGGGCTGGGAGACTCATGGAGGTGGGAGCATCTTATTTCCTCCCATCAAGTCACTGACTTGCCCACTGCCCATAATATAAACAACCAGACTCAAACAGCCAAATTGATTGGGTCATATCCCTACCAATCAGTGACCCCTTAATCTAGCTGTTTTACCAAGCTGCGCAGGGCTAGCTCAGGTCTAACTGATAACACTTGACTCAGCTTTGAGTCCTATCCTGGCCGTTGACTTCGTCTAGGAAGACTTTCACCCATGACGCTGAGTCAACAGGTTTTGTTTAATAGGTTTTGATTAGAGACCTAGCAACTAACTAATAGTTGGACTACTCGCCAAGGCTAAGAGCTCCCCCTACCCTCTCTAGTTTTAATTAGAGACTAGTAACTCTTAGATAGGACACCTTGCCAGGTGGATGAGCCCCATCTGCCCACATGCAACAGGTTGAGCTAAACACAACAGGTGAGTATTTTTTTCTATATTCTATCTACTGTGAAACATAGGTCATGGCACAATATGCACCACTGCTTTCAGTAGTTCTTCCCCAGACGTATCTATTGAGCAAGTTTGAAGACTCTAGCCCTTGTGGTTATTTGGTAACTCAGCCATAAATCATCATAGTAAATTTCAAGTTCTTTCAATAAAAGGAACCCTGAAATCTACCTCTTACAAAAATCTCAATCTTGCAAAATTGGCCTAATCCGAAGTCAGTGGACCGTGACAATGGATCATCATACTGATTCTTGTATATTCTTGTTGTACTTATAGATATAAATCCTCATACAAAATTTCAAGTACAGCCTGAAATCTATCTCATACAAGAATCTTAATCAGAGTCTAACAGGATCATATACGTCAGACGTACATACAGACATACATAAGGATGTACATACAGACATCCATATGTACATAATAACATATACATGACCAAAACACTATATACCCCTGGCATCACTGGATGGCGGGGACATAAAAAAACTACCAGTGGGCACATGACGTTGAAATGACTTCATACTGACATCGATGTGACATGGTAACGTCACATCGACATCAGCATGATGTCATTACGACCTCATGTGCCTGCTGGGTAAACAAGTGTTCCAGTACCCTGTACAGGTTACAGATTAAAAATAGGCAAAATGAAACCCTGGACATATGCTTTTCTCGACTAGGCTTTGAAGAAAGAGACCGCAGGCCCAGGACTCCAGTGTATAATACAAACCTCATTCTATATATATGACACTTAATTTAGTTGTACTAAGCAACAAATCAAAAAATTTACATATAAGTAGATATAAATGAGTGATAAATAACATGCACTAGGTAAGGAACTCAAAGCAAGATAAAAACTCCATAGAAACATGTCTCTCAAATTTGTTGATGCCATCTACTGAAATTTATCTCTATTCTTCCTTTTGTCTTGAAAAGACAGAAGGTATGAAGAACAAATAGAAGTATCCAAGGGAATGTATTAAAATATAATACCATCTAGGAAGTTAATTCATTTCCTAATTTATATATAGATACATAGTCATAAAATGTGTGCTGCACTGCAGATTGTCAGTTATTTGCATCTGTGACCAGGCAATTTCAATAATTTCCCTTACTTGTAAAGGTCACTACGACTAAAGTTGCTTGCATGCAAAAGGTGGTTCATATTACACTCAAAATACACATCAAGTTTCACTGAGGGAAAAAAACACATAATTTTCAGGGTGGGGCAGTGCTCAAGATAAGAACAGGTAACAGGGATAATTAAGAGTTAATTTTCGTTATCTGTCCATGAAAGCATATTTTGTGACCCCTCATTAGAACCGTCTCATCAAGATGGTTCTAATGAGGGGTCACAACATATGTTTTCATTGACATATAAGGAAAATTATCTTTAAATTATCCTCAGTGCCCCCTGTTATCTGGAACTCTGGTGGGGGTGGGGGGGGGGGGAACACATGAATTTTTGTCTTGATATGCTGCACAGAAAAATGGCTAAGCTGTGAGTGAATCTTCAGTTTTAGTCGAGGTTATTAGCTTACTATTTCCCTGTCAAATATTTTTAGAGTAGCTAAAAGGAATTTTGTGCCAGTCTAACAAAGTTTTATCAAATTTTACTCACCTTATTTACTTGGTTATAAGACGGGAGTTTACCCTTCCAAAATTACAGCAAATATCTAAATCAGTTTTGTGTATAAATCAGCTTCAAAATGGATTTTTCTCTTCGAAAACAATCCCAAAGATCCAGATCCATATTAAATGGGGTTTTCTACTCCAAAACCATCCCAAAGATTTGGATCCATCTTACAAGATGGATCCAGAATTTTGAGATTGTTTTAGAGGGGAAAGCTCTGTCTTATAACTGAATAAATACAGTATGTAATAAGCCTACATAGCTTATATGTTTTCCTGCTTCCAATACAATCTCAAAGATCTAGATCTTGTGTAATGTAATCAGTCTTGCGTAATCAGCTATAAAATTGGCATTTCTCTTCCAAAACAATCCCAAAGATCTAGATCCATCTTGTAGATGGATCTAGATTTTCGAGTTTGTTTAGAAGGAAAATCTCTGCTCTTTAACTGAATCATTATATAAATATGATGTTTTATAAGCTTACATGAGTAAGCAAGCTTACATAGCTTACCTGCTTTCCTGTCCTGACTTGACCTTTGGGAACTTCCTGACCTGAGATATTCTGGGGAGTCATAGTCACATGACAGTATCTTGATCTTTTCACAATATCTAAATAAAACATTTTTAACCAGGTAAGTGGCAAAACAGCAGACATAATCAGAGCTCTAGATAAGAGGGAGTATTTGGTGATAATTCGGGATAATTTTTGAAAATACTGCATAAAAACATATGTTGTGACCCCTCATCTGAACCGTCTCGACGAGACGGTTCAGATGAGGGGTCACAACATATGGTTTCATTGAGAAACAAGAAAAATTATCCCTAATTATCATCAAATACTCCCTCTTATCTTGAGCTCTGCATAATAAATACAGTAGAACTTCAGTGGCTGGAACAGGCTTGGGACCATAAAAATTAGTTCCAGCCAAGGGTAGTTCTAGCCATCCAGGGTTAGTTTATACATGAATTGACCTCTAGGGACCCAAGAACAAGTTCTAGCCAGGCAGGGTAAACGAGCCATCAGGGTTCGAGCCATTGAAGTTCTACTGTACAAGCATCACAAACCACTGCCTGATATCCCACCACATCTTCGCAAGCCAATGGTACTAAGTCCACTTTGTTCTTTACATACCCTTGGCCAACAGTTTATTTGCAAATCTATTACATGCAGCATCACCTCTTTGCTGCAGTGAGTTGTTCCCCTTGGCATGTGTTATTTTTAGCCCAGTCAGAAGGTCCATTGCAAAACACAGTTGTCCCACTTTGCATATTTGTTCAAAAACACTGATGAATTGGTTAAACCTTAACCGTCTACATTTTTTGGGTAACTGTTCACAGATAATGCAACAGTTTTCCATTGACAAAGGTACCTGCTGCCCTGTTATGCAGAAAATGTTTTGTTATGGATAATTTAATTGGATGCAATAGAAGCTGCTTGCATCCAATGAAATGGGGCAATTGGAATTTCAATTTATGAATAGGCTGTTGGCTATGGGTATAATGTATCTATTGGGTAAGAAAGTCATGATTACTGACTTACACTGTCTAGAGATATAACTGCAGGAACAAAGTGAACTTAGTACCCTTGTAACAAAGTGGACTCAGTGCCCGTGGATTGAGAAGATGACCCGACCACTGCAAACCCATTTTCCTTAATGATTTTTTTTCCTCACAATTTTTCATTCTCAGCCCCATCTCTCCAAATGGAGCATTTTTTTTTCTGACAAAAACTTTTACAAATTCACAATATTTCTCAGTACATAATTATATAGGTAAGAAAGTCATGATAATTGACTTACACTATAGATACAACTGCAGGAAAGCATTTCAATGCAGTCAGCTGCCACTAAACCTTACTACCATTCACTAACTTCACTACGGTTATATCTTTATATATATAATGAGCTGTGACATGAGAAAACCAACAAAGTGGTTGTGCACCCAGCGCAGGCTCAGATCAGCTTGGGCATCAGCCCACTCCGATCAGACTCTTTGCTAAGTGCTTAAAGGGGAGCTAAGGGTCTAAGTTACCTCAATGCAGACAGAGAAGACTCTCATCAGACTGGGCGGATGCCCAGGCTGATCTGAGTCTGCGCTGGGCGCACAACCACATTGTTGGTTTTCTCGTGTCGCGGCTCATATATATATATATATGGTCTTAAGTCATAAAACTTGGTGACCACAAGTGTCAAGCTCCCACCAGGCACTGTTCAGTGTACACTGTCTTCTGAAAAACTCTTTGTGATCATGTATATTATACTCACTGCACATTGGCCACCAGAGAATCATAAAAGATTTGCTCTTCACGACACCCTCCCTTGTTACTGTTATACTGGTTCTGGTCTGAAACTGTCAGAGGATTCCTCTTGCCAAGTTTGGATGACATGAACAACCTGAAGTTCCTGTTCTTTGTGTACACACCTATTAAGTACAGAAATAGGGATTATGGTAATGAACATCAATAAAGGTCGCCCTTGGAAACAAGGAACATATACAAAAATGAAAAACAAATTTCTTTTTATTAAGAATCTTTGTACAACAGCAGTGTCATTTGCTAGGCTGCATTATTATGTCCTCTTTTAGTGCCAGCTTATTTTTCTTTTAAATATTGAGCATAATATTTGCAAATGTACTGTAATGTTCCTAGATATTCAGACAGGCAGGTCGGAGCAAATGTTGTACACCCAGATCATCCTGCTCCTGAAGATGCAGTTTGATCAGGGTCTACAACATTTGCCATTCACAAAGCATAAACCTGTGTAAAATTTACTTTCTATGAATTTTCGAACAATAATTGTCTGACTTTCAAGTGTCTGAAATTTTAGGGTCATAATGGTATACATTTTAAATTTTTCTACATGTATCTGGTAATACTTCCACAAAATGCTTCATGAAATATCAAACAGTGTAACCCTGAATAGACTGCTAAATCTGATCTGGGTCTATACTATTTGTGTAAGTATTTTTTTCCATCTTTTAGAGCAGAAAGTGGAACTTAATATGTTTCACTGAGCTTCATAGCTACATAAGCATTGACCAGCAGGGGCAATAACGCTATAATCAATAAATGCAGAATGCCCTGCAGAATGTAGATACACGTGAAGGGATCATGATATTATACTCTAATGTGCTTAAGTACTGGGGCACCTAGCCTAGTCTAGTCTAGTCTATCCCATAACCTTGTGAGGTCGTTGGGGCACCACAGATGACTCTGCAACAATCCCTTTCCACCTAGTCCTGTCTTCAGCTAGCAAAATCCATCCCTGTCCATTCCTTAGTATTGTCTTCCCACCTCTTCTTCTGTCTACCTCACTTTCTCTTTCCTTTTACTGTGCCTTTCAGAATGTACCGTAATGTACCGTCTCTTTCCTTTCACTAAGCCTGTGACACCTAAAACCCATTAATTTTCCATTTGGGACAAATGGAAAAATCAATGGTTTAAGGTGTCCAAATATTTAAGCACTCTATTTGGGACAAATGCAAAATTAATGGTTTTAGGTGTCCCAATACTTAAGCACTTTTGGGTCAGCCCCCTTTGCTTATGTAGAAGCACACTAAAAAGGTGGTGGTAAAAATATGACACTGTACATATTCACCTTGGAAGAAAAAAAGGAAAAAAAATAAAGAAAATAAAAAATAGCTTAGTATGTTAATTTTATAACTTTTCCATCATAAAACAGGCAAAAAGGAATCTGGACATATGCTTTTCTAAGGTTTGAAGATAGAGACCGCAGGCCCAAGACTCCAATATAAATATCTAACCGAAACCTATATAACTGACACCAGATTCTATTTAACTTATATACTTTTTCAAAATTTGCATCTAACTAGGGGAAAAAATTTGATAAATAACTTTTAGAGTTATACTGATAAGTCAAGGGAAAATAAAATGCAGTGTGAAATAATAAATGGAACAAACTTTAAATTTACTATTATTTTTAAGTATGTCCATTGGTCCAAAAATCTTAGAAAAACCCTTAGAAAGATTTCAAGATATTGAACAGAAAGAATGAATATATGATCCAGGAAGTATATTGACGGTACTTGGGCATCTATTTATATACAAGATATTATTGTCATCTAACAAGTATTTGCTTTTAAAAAAAGGAATGCAAACTTTTAACCCTTTCCTGACTAGTGGATGCGTCAATCATCATTATCTAGATGATTCCATTTCTAGTAATAGGAGCTTCTGGTGAATGGTTTCACTTTTATTTATTTTTTTGCATAGAGATTCCTGTAAGCAAACAGTGTTGACCCGGATCAGATGCCAAGTTCCTTGACTGTCACAGACTTTCTTTGATACATACACTGAGCCACTTAAGTAACCCACCACTTATGATACCCTTAATTGTAAATAAACAATCAATTTATTTTCGAATTCAAATCTACAAGCTAAGAAAGCACTTATTTGTGCATAAACAAATGGAAAATTAATGGGACAAATGGAAAATTAATGGTTTTAGGTGTACCAATATTTAAGCACTCTATTTGGGACAAACAGAAAATTAATGGTTTTAGGTGTCCAAATTCTTAACCACTTTAGGGTAAGCCCCCTATGCTTATGCAGAAGCCAACTAAAAAGCATGGTGGTAAAAAGATGAGGCTGTACATATTCACCTTGAAAAAAAAAAAGTAAAAAAAAGAAAGAAAAGAAAAAATAGCTAAGTATGTTAATTTTATAAAGTTTTCATCAAAAACAGGCAAAAAGGAATCTGGACATATGCTTTTCTAAGGTTTGAAGATAGAGACCGCAGGCCCAAGACTCCAATATAAATATCTAACCGAAACCTATATAACTGACACCAGATTTTATTTAACTTATATACTTTTTCAAAATTTGCATCTAACCAGGAGAAAAAATTTGATAAATAACTTTTAGAGTTATACTGATTAGTCAAGGGAAAATAAAATGCAGTGTGAAATAATAAATGGAACAAACTTTAAATTTACTATTATTTTTAAGTATGTCCATTGGTCCAAAAATCTTAGAAAAACCCTTAGAAAGATTTCAAGATATTGAACAGAAAGAATGTAGATATGATCCAGGAAGTATATTGACGGTACTTGGGTATCTATTTATATACAAGATATTATTGTCATCTAACAAGTATTTGCTTTTAAAAAAAGGAATGCAACCTTTTAACCCTTTCCTGACTGGTGGATGGGTCAATCATCATTATCTAGATGATTCCATTTCTAGTAATAGGAGCTTCTGGTGAATGGTTTCACTTTTATTTTTTTTTTTGCATAGAGATTCCTGTAAGCAAACAGTGTTGACCCGGATCAGATGCCAAGTTCCTTGACTGTCACAGACTTTCTTTGATACATACACTGAGCCACTTTAGTAACCCACCACTTATGATACTCTTAATTGTAAATAAATAATCAATTTATTTTCGAATTCAAATCTACAAGCTAAGAAAGCATTATTTGTGCATAAACAGTGTAAAAATGGTGCCTGTCGGAAACCAAACAAAAGAGTGGTCGACCGTAAAGGAGCCGAACCCACCAAATTAGAGTTCGCAGCGCTACCAACTTAAAACTTAACCTGAATTCTCTCTGCCAGGGGATATTTTCAACATTAATTTTTCACACAGCTATCTCTTGGAACGTCTTTACTTCCTATGATCTGAAAGTCCGCCATATTGCTGTAAATATTGGCATACTTTTATTATCAATATCCACTGCTCACTTTGCTGTGAGTTGTTAATAACGAAGTTTATTTTTCGTGTTTTCAAAATCTACTGTGACAGTTGATGTTGTTGTGTAAACAAGCAGTCGAAATAGTTCTACAATACCTTCCTTGTAAACAATTATATGTTCTTTGGTCATTTTCATGCAAACATTGTTGAGAGTTCTAGGTCATGACTTTAACGTTAGTCTTGACGTCGGTGCCCTATGGTTTCAGAAATGAGTCAAATTTCAATTATGTTTTGGTCTTTTTGACTTTGATGTTGTCAACAGTATTACAGCCATCACAATTCGTGATTAATTAGTTTATTGATGGTAGAAACTGACAGTTGACATCAAAAGTAAAACTAATTTTAAAAGTGAATGTGTGTTGTATGTGCCATAATAAAATGGGCTCACCACTTGAAATAACTAAACCTTAGGTGCTTCTCCAATGTGATCATCCCCAAACATGAAGTTCAACGCTTATTCAAGACAAAAAGAACAGCCGCTTATACTGCACATGCATTTTTGCCAAAATAAGCTCTTAGCTAAGTGTGCGGATGAACTCAGATGATTTTGTAAAATTTTGTATGTCATCAATTAAATGAGTCATCGGTAATTGTACTCTGCCAGAAATTTTATTGTTAGCAGTTATGGGCTGAAAATACTAAAGTGGCTCTGTGTCTCTGATATGGGCATGCCAAATAAAATTTTGTCCATGTTTATGCCCAATACCTTGTCATTACTATTTAGTTTTTGAATTAATTCCCTCATAAATTAATGTTAGACCTTTATTAGATAGAGTCATTTGCTTCTGCCTGTTTGTTAAAATCATCCCTTTGGTTTTGTCTGTATTTAATAATATTCAGTTTTCTTTACACCAAACTTGCAACAAATGCATTGCAGACTGTAGTTTGTTTTTAAGTATGGACTTATTGGTCTGAATATTGTAAAAGGTTTATTATTCTGAATAAAGATCCGTAGCAGAAACGAGACTGAAGAGTTTGAAAATTGTTACGCAGCAGAGGCTCAGTTACAATATAACTTCAACAGTTTCCATGCTTAAGAAAAGACTGTCCTTTGCCAACAGCATCTATGGCAGTTGGGTGAAAGAATTTTAGTTTGAATATATCATTGAAAAATTGGCAGAGCATGGCATACACTGTATGCCATGCACCGATACCAACAGCATCATAAATCTGTTACCATAGCAACTAAAAGTTCATATTAATGTCAAAGTTATGTCATCAAAAAGTCATTCTGCCATGGTACTATGCACAACAACTGGTAATTCCATAGTTGCTATGGTAACAGATCTATGAAATCATCTCACTTATGATTCAAGAGGAGCATGGCATACAGTGTATGCCATGCTCCTCTCAAACTGTAATTGAGATGCTACCTGAAATTCAGGAAATAAAAAAGTGTGATTTTCTCAGACCTTTAATTTATTCACATAATCTAATTCTCTGTAGTGTATGTTTACCTTATATTCCTTAGATAACTGTCTATGCTTCATTCACCTGGGGAAAGGTTTAAGTTCAATACACAGTTCCGAGCCACACCCAGAATGTCACTCAAACCACATGATAGCCTATACCTGGCCAATGCAACGGCAACTTAGCATGTGACATAGTCTCACAAACAAATCGCACGTGGCCAATATCCAACAGAAGTCCGTGATTTTACCTTACAGTTAAAGAAGGGATGTATACCTGTTTAAAGAAAACAAACTAACACCACTTTTAATAAAATTACCCTGCTTTGCAAGAACAGAACACATCGGAAATGCATGATGCGCCAACTGCCATGTGTAGGTCATGAGGAGGCTGATTCTTCGCAATAGATCACCAGCATTTAGCAGACACTTGCATTTTGTCATTTGTGTTTTCCGCCATCTTTGTGTAAGCTTGTGAGACGTAGTAACAGTAACTAAGCAGGCGGAGCTTAGCAGCTATTCTCTGAACTGTATATTCCAGTGGCTAAGTCAAGTACAAAATTTTATTTCTTCCTACAATAGGTCTCTAGATTTCATACAAGTAATATAGGTCTTCTTTATATTACCCACGACACAACAAAACCAACAATGTGGTTGTGCGCCCAGCGCAGACTCAGACCAGCCTGGGCATCCGCCCAGTCTGATCAGAGTCTTTGCTGTCCCCATGAAGGTAGCTTAGACCCTTTGGTTCCCTTTGTGCACTTAATGAAGAGTCTGATCAAACTGGGCAGATGCCCAGGCTGATCTGAGTCTGCGCTGGGCGCACAACCACATTGTTGGTTTTGTCCTGTCGCAGCTCATATGTGCAAAGCTAACAATGGAAGAGTTGCTTCCTTGAAGGTGTGACCCTATCCACTTTTAAAGGTAGGTTCCTGGGCTAGCGATGTCAATTATGTCCACAAAATAATTTCGTCTTTTTCTGAGCAGTATTGAATTCTCTTATTTTTCTGAATTTGTTGCTACTGAGAAACTCGTCAGATGTTGAAGAAAATAGTCGTTTTCCCTTTTGCTTTATTTTCTTTCGTTGGAATTCCAGTTCTAAAAATAACTTTGTTTATTATGTCTATAAGTGCGCGATTTCTGATGCCATTCTCCGAAGGTCAATTTTCCCTTGACGTGAGCTCTCCTAGAGGTCCTGGCAGGGCGGATGGGTTAAAACTATCCCAAAATGCAATGCAGCATGACATCAGCTGCGTTATCTATTTTTGGCGCGAACTAAAAATAGCGCTAACTGGTGTGCGAAGCAGAGTTAGGAAATCCCTTGCAAAACAACTTTTCTAATATTTTTTTGATTTACACTTTTTAGTGACACTTATTAATTCCCTTTTATAAGTGCTTTCCAACAACTTGGATGAAAGTTTATCAAGATTATGATGCATTCCAAAGTACAGGAACCTACCTTTAACTGAGATGGATGGATGGATGCCTTGCGATTTTACATCCTTTTTGACAGTATTTCAGTCATATCAGGATAATGAGAGGGTGGTAATGAAAGGCTGTGTGCAATGAAACGCCATTTACAATCTGAAAAGATTCCCCCCTTCAGGGAGAATCAAACCCAGGACTGCTAGATCAGCAGGCCAGCGCTTAAACTACTGAGCTAACGGAGCTCCTTTTAAAACAGACAAATTAATCAAAACAAAATCAGACCAATTTAAAATATTTACCTGTATCACAAAAAAGAATGTCATCTCCATGTTTGTTTTTGACAACAAAAGACCGCAAGTCCTCCTCTGGTAGTTCTGATATAATATCTGAATAGTCAGGACCTATGGTTCTCTGGCTCGAGTCTTGAGACACTTCACCATTTGTCTTTTCTACTTTAGCACCATTTAAAGCTTCAACAGTGTCAATATTGTCACAGTTAATCTTGTCACTGACAATCTCTGCATTGTTCTCTGTCTGATTGACAAAATCATTAGAATTTCTAGATACTGTGGAGTCTGTAGGTTCCCTGTCAGGTTCTACATTGTTCTTATCATTTAGAATTTGATCACTGGTCACAGAATCCTGTCCTTGAACTTGGCTGTTATGTTTGACACGCTCAAGAAGTTGTGACATAATGTGACACACAAACTTGCCTGGAAAGGAAAGAAATCTTGTTAACCCTTAAAGCGCCAAATATTAAAATTGTTGAATTGGCAAACAGTGTAGATCCAGATGAGGTGGCTCATAATGAAATAACTCATGCATTACTGATACAAGTCTGATGAAACTTGATGTGCCGCAGCACATTGTGATGATATATATTTATTTTAAGTTTCATGAAATTCCGACCAACGGTTACATAGTTATGGCTCCAGACGGACTGATGGATGGACGAACAGACGGACATGGACAAAACAATATCCCTCCGCCTTCGGCGGGGGATAACTACCTATGTAGATGTACAAATATTCATGATTATAAAACTGACACTATTTTGAAATGATCAACAGAAATTTGACCACAGAAATACCCATCAAAGACATATTCCCAAACAGGACAGGCCCTGATCATATAGTACATCAGGCTCTACAAGATTTGCCATTTACAAGCAATTTCTTTAATACAGCCAGTAGACTTGTCTAAAATGATTGATGGAAATTTTCACTGCAGAAATCTTGCCATGAAACAGTTAACCGTCAGGATCTTACCCTTAAGGTTTGGAAGAGTTAACACTTAGAGTGCCAGTGACGAAAATGGCAGAATTTGCAAACAGTGCAGATCCTGATGAGGTGGCTCATTATCATAATGAGCCACTTCATCTAGATCTACACTGTTTGCCCTCTAGTTTTTTAATTTTCAATATGATAAAGCTTGGATGAAACATATTTTGAAATTTTTGCAGACGTAAATTTTGTCGTCTGCTTTTTGGTGCTTGAAGAGTTAAGCCTGAGCAAACAAATCATGTCCAGGAGAAGTCTGGTGAGGTTCTGCTTTGTCTAACATTCAGCATATTCTAAAGTTCCATACATCTCATGTCAGGGTTAGCAGACTTGTTCAAATTCAAAGGTGTTTTAAAAGTCTATAACGAAAAGTGGTGTATACATATGGGATAATGAACAAGGTGTCCGAATACAGTGTTATTTCATATGCTGAATAAGGGCCTATGCACTGCATATGCTCCTCATGTTTAGGCAAAAAATGGCAGTGTTATTGCATACAACAGATTTGAGCCGCGACACAAGAAAATCAACAAAGTGGTTGTGTGCCCAGTGCAAACTCAAATCAGCCTGGGCGTCCACTCTCCCCCCCCCCACCCCCCCCCCCCCCCCCCCACACACACACACATGCTGACAGCTCTCAGATTGATCTAACTAACTATTGATCTGAGTCTGCGCTAGGTGCACCACCACTTTGTTGGTTTTCTCACCTTGTGGTTCATATAATGTTTCTTTACGTAATGACCTCGTCAATTTTAAAAAACTTGGCTCAGAATTTTTTTCTCATCCAATGTTTCAAATATGAAGTAAACATGTAGAAAAATACCTGCATGTATGTTATTCTTAAACGCTGCATTCTTGAGGAGAAAGATCAGATGTCTACTAAACTTCTTTTCTGTGCTTGCTTGTAAATCCAGTATATTATCCCTACTGACTGGAATCTTAAATTCCTTTCTCAAGCATAAACACACGTACTGAAAAGCAAAAGATCATAACAATCAAAGATAAAAATAAGACCATTACATCTTTAAACCTAAATTGCAAATGCAGAAATGTTTATAAACAGTGATGGTTCAGATGAGGTCATACATATATATGGCAAACAAAATAAAGAAAAAAAAAATGTTTTCCTGTATCATTCAAATCTGACAAACGATACTGAAATCACTCCAACTTATTGTACTATGTACCCTAATGCAAATATAAGTTGTTACCTTAATTAAAGTTTCCACCATTTTGTCCCCATCTCTATCAGGGTTCAAGTTACAATCATACTCCAGGTCAAAGTAAAGCTTACAGACAGCTCCTGAAACACCAGAAAAGTGATAAAAATCCTTGCGATTTTTTGTTGCAATTTTCTCTAATTTTCCATTGCTCCTGTTTAGACGGTTCAAATTAGGGTCCACATCGTTTCTTTTTTAATGGAAAAGACAATTTTACTGAGGGTCTACAACACGTCTACATAAAGATATCAGAATTGTCATCCTAACTGTCTTGGTTATCATTAGCAATGTGCTTCTAATGAGGGACCACAACAGGTTTTTTTTATGGCAAATCAATGAAAATTGTCAAGGAATTATCAGCAAAACCCACCTTATATCCTGCACTGACTTGTCTTCCATTTAAGGTGGCCCGGCCGCGTAGCAGTCAGTAGGGCACCTGACCCATAAGTCAGATGTCCTGGGTTCTATACCAGGTCTGGCTACATACTTTCGTTTCTCCTCCCGCTGATTCAAGAAGGGTAGTTGTCAGTTACTGGCGAAAGTATGTGCACTTAGTACTGGTTAACCGCTTAGGAGGTCTAAGCCTGCCAAGGAACAGTGTGGTTAGGTTAACTGACCATCCTGACATGACCATAGCTGTTTACTGTGGACGTAAAGCATCAAATCAATCAATCCATTTAAGGTAAATGGGTCAAGTTTCAGGGGAAGCAACTCAGACATTTTCTCAATGGAAGTCAACTTATAAAGGAGACTCAATTTTGGAAGGGCTATATCAATCAGGAAAGCAAACAGAAAGTCACAAGTTGTCTCCTTTTGTAAAAATGATAGAAAAACATGGGGGTGTACCCATTCACCTTTTTTCTCTATATATGACACGTGAAAAGTTGAAAGGGGAGAGCATAAGTATGTCACTGTACCAAGATTAAAGACAGAACAAAGATTGTCTGTTGAAATGGGATATGTCATAGCTTACAGAGTTTTGTTTCAATTATTTTAACAATGGTCCCTGGGAGGTTCAGCAGAACCAGTCCATGGCTTCACCTCCTGGAACCCGGTCTGTCCTTGTCTTAGCTTACACTAATTTAAATTGGGCCCAGTTGTTCAAAACTAGTCGCTAGCTAACCAGATGTGCAAATTTCAAAAACCCTACCATTTTTTGCCAAAAAAATGTGAAGAGCTTTTGCAGTGCAAAAGCTCCTCACAATTTTTGGCAAAAAATAATACCATAATTGTTTTTGTGAGTACTGTAAGACTTACTGAATCCTCGACTAACGACTTTGAACAACTGGGCCCAGAACACCTTAAGGTGTATGGATACACCTCCATGTTTTCTGCCATTTTTACAATGGGGAACAATTTTTGTGATTTCCTGTTTGCTTTCCTAGACAATGAAGCCATTTCAAAGTAGGGCATAATCTTCAAAGAATGAAGCCATTCAAAAATGGGGCTACTCTTAAAGAAAAGAATTTGCTCCTATAGGAGCAAATTCTTTCCTTAAAGAGGGCCCCATTTAAGAGGGAAAATGGCAGAGTTGCTTCCCATGAAAGTGTACCCATTCACCTGAACAATTTACCTTAATTATTCAAAATTTTGAACATGTTGATTTTACTATTCATCTATGTATATGCATCAAATACTGCAGTGTACAACCAGTGCAGACCATGATAGGTCTTGATTTCTGTTTCTAGTCTATACTTTTAATAAAATCAGCCACTTTTGTCCCAATATTGAGGATTATTATAATACCACAGAGACCTAGTATAAGGCTACTTATTATAACAGTATTTTGGATATAATGCCATCATACCATGGCTCCCATTGAGTGTAGGAGTGGCAGCTGTGTAGTAGTTTTATGCACTAAACTACCAATCCAGGAGTCGCATATTTGATCCCCACCCCACTCCGCCAGTCTTTTCAATGTCCTGTCTCTGTATGACCTATGTATAGGCGGCAAGTTTAACAGGAGTTCATTCTCTCAATCATCTATTGAGTCTTCACTTCAAATGAATATAAGGCCAGTGAGCTTTAAATGCTCACTGGCCTTACATTCCTTTGAAGTCCACTGTTTACTTATAAATTTATGCTTTCTTTGCACCCCAACTACAGTGTATAAAGGGACTGTAGTGTATTGTTTGACTTTTAACTAGAAATGTGTCCATAGTACACGGATGCCCCCACCTAATGCCTTAAGTAACATGGCGCCTTGACTAAGGTACTGGCACCTGTAGGACAACTTAGTTTATTGAGGCAGACTTGTGTAATATTAAAGGCGAAGACAAAGTGTTGGCCAATGTTTGAAATGTGACGCAAACTGCAGCCCTTTATATAGTTTCAGAGTCACAGTGTGGCCAAAATAGAAAATACTGTGTATTAAAGAACCTGGTTGTAAACAAAGTCAGTGGACTGTGATATATGGTTCATCATGACCTGATTTTTGTAAATTCCTGTTGTACTTATAGATATTGATCCTCATACAAAAGTTCAAGTTGCTGCAATAATTGGAACCCTTAAGTCTACCTCTTACAAAAAACTTAACCTTGCAAAATTTGCCTAAGTCCGAAGTCAGTGGACCGTGACATAAGGATCATCATGACCTGATTCTTGTATATTCCTGTTGTGCTTATATATATTAATCCCCATACAAAATTTCAAGTTGCTATAATAAAAGGAACCCTGAAATCTACCTCTTACAAAAATGTTAACCTGAGTCTAACAGGGTATGTACATATGTATGTAATAATGTACACACGTAGGGACGTACACACAACAGTGGACCGTGACATAAGGATCATCATGACCTGATTCTTGTATATTCCTGTTGTACTTATATATATTAATCCCCATACAAAATTTCAAGTTGCTGTAATAAAAGGAACCCTGAAATCTACCTTTTACAAAAATGTTAACCAGAGTCTAACAGTCTAACAGGGTACCTACATATGTACGTAATAATGTACACACGTAGGCACGTACACACAACCAAAAACACTATATGCCCCCGGCATCATATGATGTAGGGGCATAAAAAGGCTGACACCTTAGTATGTGTCGTTTGACTTTTGAAAATGCTGACACCTGAGTATATATTGTTTGACTTTTGAAAATGATGACACCTGAGTCTGTATTGCTTGACTTTTGAAAATGCTGACACCTGAGTGTGTATTGTTTGACTTGAAAATGCTGACATCTGCATGACCATTATAGCTCTTCTGACAGCTCTTCCTGTACACATACTTTTACAAAGGTGAGTTAAAAATTACTTACCTTCCGGGATAATTTCATAATGGTGTCTTTTGTCTTCTTGGAGCTGACTGTAAAATATGAGTAAAGTAAAAGATAAGTAGTATTTACCCAATATTCAGACATACATGCAAACAAAGTCACCCTGGAGACAGAACAGACAGAAGAAGTATTCTGATCAGGTACTACATTGTATGTCAATATTTGCAGGACAGACATGAAACAGTGTAGACACTATTTAGACTGCTCCCTAGGAGCAGTCTAAATTGGGTCTGCACTGTATAATGCATTAAGTCACAACAACAAAGTCTAAAATCTTTGCTGCTTTTTCTTGAAAAAAAAAATCTTTTTAATATGAGAAGTGGACCTGTAACCAATTAACCAACCAGGTAGAAAGGAAGGGGCCATTATAAATCAGCATTCACTCAGCAAAAAAAAATCCACTTCAAGCAATGAGCTGGAAACAAGAAAATATGCCTTATGGCAACGGAAAGTCATAACTCACTTCAGTATGTACATCTATGTAGTCTAAGTAGGGTCTTATATGTATCTTTTTTTTCTTACATAAATGTTCCGAGGATCTATCTTCATCAAATTCTCCAACTCATTAATGCATGTAGATTTCTGATGTGCCAGTTTAGCAATTCCTATATATTCAGGCTGATATTATTTTTTTTTTGGTATGCAGTTGCTTCTCTAACCACCAAAATCCTCCTAACTAAAACATTTTTGGACATTTTGGACAGCCTCCTTTCTTTTTATGACAAGAGCTCTGCAAGCGACGCCCGTTTAAGTGTCATGAAGGTGTTACACAATGAACAAGGTTTGCAAAAGGATGGACAGGCAGAAAAACAGGGGCAACAACAATAATTAATGACTGCAACATTATTTAAACATTTAAAACATCAAATATCACTAGTTTACCAAAAATCAGCTTCCAAGGTGAAGCGGCTCAGAAGTTGAGAAATGTCAAAATCAAACAAGGGAGATAATTCAAAAACTAAGTTAACTAGAGTTACCACTCTTGGTCCTAATATATTCCACTGTCAATTTACACATCATCATTAAGTTTCAATATGATACTTTAAACTGTCAAGGATTTGCAGAGTAAACGGGAAATTTATGCATGGACAGATAATTCAGAAATTCAGTAAGCGAAGTTGAGGTTCTTGCTCAGAATACATATCCCCATTATTATACACATTTCTACAAAATTTCATTAAAATATTTCAAAGGACATATGGTGTGAATGGGAATTGCCTAAAATACTAATCAAAGGGAAGTTACTTAAATTTAAGTAAGGGGGAGCAAACTTCGAAAGGGTTACCAAGTTCTAGTATGCACACGATAAGTAAACACTAAAATAGCTAAAAAACTAATCAAAGGGATATAACTCTAAAACAAAGTAAGACAGAGCAGCCATTGTTGTATATGACATGTCACTGGGACTTCATACACATTGCAATAAAGTTTCATCAAGATATCCCAAACGGTTTTCTAGTTACAGTGAGTACAAGACCGGACAGGAAAAAAATCATGGAAGGGGCAGAAACTTTGTAACTAAGAAGGGGGAGCAATCATCCTTATTCTCGACACGTTCCCCCAACCTAATACATATTCCTACAAAATTTCATGAAGATATCACAAACGATTCCTGATTTATGGCGTGCACATGAATGTCTATGGACAGACTGACAGACGGACAGCACCATGCCATAATATGTCCGTTTTTTCAAAACAGGCGTATAAAAACAAAATGTGAACCTGTGCTTCCTGACGAGAACTGAGGTAATCTTTCTGAATTTTACAGGGAAAAAAAAAATCACTTTTTTTTTCCAAAATACTTCCCGTTAAGAAATCATTTGGGTCAGCAACTGCAACAAAGTGTTTCAAACAGAGTTAAGCCTTACCTGTAGTAATGCCAGAAGACAGGGTAGCTAGCAACAAGATACATCCTCTGGCCAGAGTCACCCACAAACGTCTCACTCTCAAAAGCAAACACATGTAGATCCTAAAATAACAAACATATACCATAATTAACCAAAACACTGGGACATCTTAGAAATATATTTTGGGGATAACTGTGCTCAAAATTGTCATTTGGGGAGATAAATCGTCGGTTTTATGATAGGAAATTTCGTTTTACGGCGATGCCCTAGCGGAGCCGTAAAACGCAATTTGCGACCAAAAATCCGACGATTTACCTCCCCAAATGACAATTTTCAATACAGTTATCCCCATTCTAATGCACTTTTCACATTTTCATCTTTAAAAGTGTGCTACCCTGCACCCATAGCAAGCGCTTTCAGCTGCGTAAAACCATTTTACGCAGCTGAAAGCGCTTGCTATCAGTGCAAAGTAGCACACTTTTAAAGATGGAAATGTGAAAAGTGCATTAGAATCCCTCTTCATTTCACCATTCACAAATAAAATCTTTTTACTCCATTTAGTTAGATATCACATTATCATATCTAAAATCTGGGTGAAAGTTCATAAAAGTGTCTTCAAATGGTATATGCAAATTAGAATAAAATCATGAGCCAGTAAGAAAATTTATAGTAGCACTTGCAATCACTTGATAATACCCAGGTACTTTCCTCATTCGTGCATGTGATTGTTATGCCATTTTAATTTGGACTGATTTGGATACCTTTTTTCCATCAGGGAGGATTAAGGCAGCTGAAGGAGTGGGATAGGTGCCGCCTTTCATTTGCTGTGAAGAGTTAGAGGCCAACTGCCCCTATAGCCCTAGGGTACAAGAAACCTTTACCTATGTCACCCAAAATTGCAAAGAGGAAGTCACAAAAAGTTGTCTTTGTAAAGATGGCAGAAAAAATGGAAGTTTACCATTCATATTCTGAGAAACAACCCAAAACCATGACATTTCTGGTATACTTCAGTCATGGCTACAAATATCTGACCAAGACATACCTTAGTTGCACTCCTTAGCTATACTCCAGAATACCCGAAAGCATTCTGCTGTCAACAAAATAGAAACCTACCTTAGCTGTACTCCTGGCATAGCTGAAAGCATCTTGCTGCCTGTAGAATGTCTCCCACTTAGTGCTGGGTCCAAGAATTCTAGATAAACAGAAACAAACGGGACAGTTTATGACAGTATCTGTACTACAGTCATTTCAAACAAGACAGAATGATAAGGCACTATGCAAGGAAGCACTACCTACCTCCAAGTACAAGCTACATTTCACATTTTGATGAACTATACACTTTTAAATAGGTTATTTGCATAGATGATTTTTAAAAGTTTGTACCCATGAGTTAGTAAAAGTATTTGCATAAGATTCAGCTGTTTGAAATCACAGACCTTGCATGTTTTCATCGCTTTGTAAAGGCCTTCTGTGATTCTTCTGCTATAAAAAGCAAGTTAACTAATGACTGTTATAGTGGTGCATTATATCATCACAGTGCTGGAAACTCGCAAGATTAATTTGGTGGCCAAAAAGCTTAACAGGCAAAACTTTCAGTGGCCCAAATTTTCCACTATCAAAAGATCCCATTTATTTATTTTTGCCAGAAAGATAAATTTGGGCCACTAAAGTTCATAATTATTTTGGAAGTTTCTCTTGGCCCCAGACAAAAATTAGGCACAATTGGCCACTGGCCATTTCCAGCACTGTCATCACCAATACCGGTTATTGCAATAAGGTTGCTGCCGATGATTTAGTTAACTCTCGATATCTCGAACACTGATATCTCAAAGTACCTCTTCTTTCAAAGAAAAATGTTTGGACACACTCCCTATTTTTATTTAAATTTCACCTCCTCTTATCTCAAACTACTGATATCTTAAAGTAAATTTTCTGGGACCAGAAAATTTACTTTGAGATATGATATCAGTTAAGATATCAGTAGTTTGGGAAGAACTTAGACTTTGAGATATCGAGTTGACTGTATTGTGATATAATTTTCAAATATCAGTATTTTGGTGGTATTTTGAAATGCCGTTACAACGTAGGCAAAAATTCAACATATCCATGAATCTTCAGGCGAATGTATACATCTCCATTTTTACGAAGGAGAAACAACTTTTGTGACTTCCTGTTTACTTCCCTGGATAAAGAAGTCCTTTCAAATGGAGTTTACTCTTAAAGGAAAACATTTTCCTAGGGGAGCCAATTTTTTCCTGTAAGAGTTGACCCCCATTGTGAAGGGAGGAAAAAATGAAAATGGCAGAGTTACTTCCCATGACATTGTACCCACCTGCTCTTGAATGCTGTTGGTATCTTGTCTTCTTTGTGTCTTTTCACCGCATTATCAAGAGACCTCTCAATGCCCTGCCACTTTCTGAAATCAAATGTGCAACTGAACAATTCATAAGCTTCATACAGAAAAAAGACAATTCTAACACTGGTCACCTATATACCCAATGGTAAAATCTAGTAATATATTGCTAACAAATCGCTGGGCGGACTAGCCTGACGTTATTTAGTGCCATTAGGACTTCATTTTGATTTGTTTGGTGACGTCAATTTTCATTTCCAAGAGGGTAGTTGGTGTAACATTGTTTTCTCGCATCAAAAACTTACGAAATGCATGTAAACACCTCTGTTACAGTCAGAGTTGTTAGCAGGATTTCATCATGTTATCATGGCAGAAAACTGGAAAAATCTGAAGGAAACACGTGGGTGTTTGTCGTTGCTTGCATGTTAGAATCGAAAGATTCTTACTTACAGTGATTTGTTGCCCGATATATCACTGGTTGTCAGTCAGTTGTCAGTGAATAGATCATTTGTGCTTTGCGCTCATGATATATCCACTTCACGACTGACCTCCAACCAGTGATATCTTGGGCAACAAATCACTGTAAGAAAGAATCTATTTCTTAATTATAAATGCTAAATATGCCATTATAAATTTTAGGATCAGCAAGTAAGGTGTAATTATGTAGTTTTCTTGCTTAAAAAGTTGTTGCAAGAAAAACATATCCGAGATTGCCAATAACCAAAAAATGTTTGAAATTGACACTTGTCTTTTTTTTTGTACACGTACAGTACTCCTCAAAACTACTGAGAATTATTTGCAAAGGAAATATTAGGCAATGAACAGGAGTTGACAGACCAGGCATAGACGTTATAGGGGGTGGTCTGGTGGTGCGATGGTGCTGTGTATAACTTCCAGTGCCCGGGCATCCTACTGATATGGAACATAGTAGGGCAAGGGCCTATTGTGCTTGCAGTAGGAGCTGGTGAGGGTTGTAGGACATTTTTTTTCTCGTCTATCATTTCTCTTCTTTCTGCCTCTCTCTGGGAGATGGCCTGATATGGACTGAAATACTGTCTCAAAGGGTCGTTGAACCCAAAGCAATCAATCAATCAATCATAGACTTTATAGCTTTGTTTCATTAGATAACATCCCTCAGTGGTATTTACAGCACATTAGTATCACTCATAGTTGTGAGGCACAATTGTTATCTCCCTTTGAATTGTGCCGGCCAGAAAACTTTAAAATTATGTACCCTAGCCAAATAAAATCATTATTATGGGATAGATAATGGTAAAGCAAGTGATTTTTGACTGACTTGCTAATTCAATGATGAAGTGCTGGCAATCTAGAAGGAATTTTTGTATGACTTTGTCAGCTGCTGTAAAAACTCTGTCTTATACCACCCTTACCAGAAAGTGCCAACTATAACACGAAATATCTCGCAATGAGCAAGGTCTACACTGGTAAGGGTGGTATAAAATAGTTGTACCACGGTTTGTCGCTAAAGCTCGCGGATTATCTCCTCGTACAGGCGGACAGACAGTGGTATAACTATTACAGACAATATTAAAATTTGTCAACAATCCCAGCAACACATTCCCAAGACCAATGCACATGTTCCCAAGACCAATGCACATGCAAAGTTTGTAGAAAATCTGTCAACTAATATGTAAGTTATTGAAGTGCTCACAGACTATTAGACTGGCATACATACGTACAACAGATGAGCAGTGAGCAGGGGACAGCGGCAAGGACAGTCAGCTAGAAAACATTCATTAATACCCTAATTTGCTTAAATATTGGGACACCTGAAAACATTAATTTTCCATTTGGAACAAATGGAAAATTAATGCTTTTAAGTGTCCCAATTCTTAAGTAAATTAGGGTACTCTGCAACTAATGTATGGCAGGGTACCATTACCTTTTATTTCTTGCTCCATAAAACCCTCCTACAGATAATGAAGCCTTGTTATTTTTGCTTGTTTCCATTGATTTCACCTTCTGAAATGAAGTCAGCCATAATTACACTAAACATAAGACCACTTTATCATATTTATCAGTATAAGACAGGTTTTTTTTCCCCTCCAAAAATAACCCCAAAAATCTAGATCTAGATTTTTGTGACTGCTTTAGAAGGAAAAAAAATATTTTTTTTTAGCAAAATTACACAAGACTGATTTTAGACATTTGGGTGTCAATTTAGAGGGGTCCTTATAAACCTTATGTACCGATGGCACACCCCTTACTTTACAATGTGGCCCAGGGGTTAGTAGAGAATCACTAATTGACACCCCATGTATTTCCTTTAGGTAGACATCAAGTAGGTTCTTGAATTGATTTACAGCTTGCACCACTTTGGCTGGTACGCGATTTCAACTATTGATGATCCAGGGATTAAGACTAAAAATTTTGACTTAGGGGCCTACACTGCCAAAATTCAAACTTTAACATTAGGGGTATGGGCATTCTGTCCAAAATTTCAGCGGCCCAGTCCAAAATTTAGGGGCTGTGGGCTACTGGGACCCTGTTAGCCTTTATCCCTGTGATCTGTTGGGAGGGAATAAAAGAACTTTCAACAATTAAGTCTTGATCTGTATTTCACAAGTTTGAGAGTATGACCCCTAGTATGACTTTCCTGAGCAAGAGAAAACACCTGATTTTTGTCTATCCCTTCTCTTCTTGTTAGAACCTTGAATGTATTAATCAAATCTCCTCCGTTGTCATTTATACCAACATTGTTGATTTGCATTCTTTCAGTCTATCAAAGTATTGCATATCTTCCAATTAAACCACCTCATGGTGAATGATTGTCCTTTGATGTATCACCAGTAAACAATTCTGATCTGTCATACGAGTTGCATGCCCCTGAACTCTTCAGTGTTTTCCCGCTGATTTTTTATTATGGGGGAATTTGTCCCCCTGAAAATCACGTCTTGGGGACATTTGAAGATTTAGGGGGAAATGTAAAATACTTTTGCATTTATTGTTTCCAAATCATTAAATTGTAGTCTATTTTCATGGGATCCCAGAGATGTATTGTCAAGTCTAAAATCAAGCATCCACTTCATACATTAAGTTGTAAATGGACTATTTTGGCCTGCATGACAGCACGCATGACATGTTATTCTGCATGAGTACAAGTTCAACCACTTTTCAGAAAACATCTGTGGCTATTACTATTTGGCGCTGATTCTGCACTACTGGATGCTTCATTCTGTACAGGTTCTGTTCTGTTTCTTTCCCTCAAGCTGCCTTGCAAAGTTGCCAAATCTTCCACAGTAGAAGAAACGAACAAAGCCCAGCCAGGTTTCATAAACAGTTACTGGTTCAATGTACCGATAAGTAAATGCAATGCAACTGACATACAGAACTGGAACCAGACAAACATTCGAAGTCCCATGGAAGAAGACAGTCTAGTTTCAATGGCAAATTCAGGCATTCGATGGAGATAGGCAACTGAGACCAGGTGTAATTATATGAGTGTTTCCGGCCTTCCAACCTACCAACCAAAAGATTTTATTGTATATCCCGAAAAAAAAAAAATTGCTTTTCCAGCTAGCAGACCTACCTATGGCAGTATAAATTACGCCTGGAATTTGCTCTCAAATGTCAAGAAATTTGACCTCTGGCATCTGCTGATAATTGTTAAACACAGCTGTTTGATCTTTTTCTCTGACGCATAAAATATTGTGGGAAGGAATAGAAGCCGGGACCCGGTCCCAAAATCCGGGACCAATTTTTGTTGGCATTAAAATTGTACTACACATGCAAATAACGGGCTGAAAATTGGACCATAAGTAGATTATAGTCTCTTCTCAAAAATGCATATTGAGATTTTATAAACCTTTCAATATTTATTGAAATTTTAACAAAAATACAGGACCACGTCGAGCTTTTTCGACCCGGGACCAGTTTTTGCGGGATTGACGATGTCAAGCAAATCTCAATGTTTTCCTACAGAAACATTTTAAACCCCAATTTTTTTACATTTCGTCATCTGTAAACATACCAAAGAAGATAAAATTTAAAAAATATGAGAATTCTTTCTGTGATTTTCGCCAAAAAATCCTCCCGGGACCAACCTGGGACCAAAATTGTCATTATCTATTGTGCGATGTTAATGATGTCAATGTATTTTCTATTTTCTTCTACATTATCATTTAAAATCTCATTGTTTTACTTTGTGTCATATCTTAAGATGCCACAAAAGACGAAAATGCAAAAATTCATAAAATATATCCCTTATTTTAAGAGAAAACCTACCTGGGACCAAATGATCATTTTCTGCGGTTTATTAAAACATTGTCTTGGTACGTTGCCATAGAATCTGAACATTCCACAAAAGCAGAAATTAATCAGCTTCTAAAATAAATGGGGCCAAATTAAGAAAAAAAAGAAAGAAAGAATGGCGTATTTTAATTTTAAGCACTTAAAACCATATACGAGACTGGAAACATGTTTGCACAAGTTTAATATTGGGCTTAACAGGAATTGCACATAATTGTATATAATTAATTATTAACTCATTAGATTTAAATATGAAAGGGGCTCACATTAAAATGATTTCTTTTTTTTTTTTTCATTTCTATTTCTTTGGCATCTCTACATACGAGTAAATGTAAAATTAATGGGACTTTAAACGTTTATAGAGAGAAAAACTGAAATTTCCTTCACATCATGACGATTTTGGTCCCGGGTCGAATTTTTCGCAAAAATAATAGATAAATTTCGCATTCTTTTAAAAATTCAATCTTCTTTAGTATGTTTATATATGATGAGATGTAAAATAATTTGGGTTTAAAATGTTTCTGTAAGAAAAAAATGAGATTTGCTTGACATCGTCAATACCGCAAAAACTGGTCCCGGGTCGAAATTGCTTGACCTGGTCCTGTATTTTTGTTGAAATTTCAGTAAATATCGAAAGTTTTATAAAATTTGTATATGCATTTCTCAGAAGAGTCTATAAACTACTTATGTTCCAATTTTCAGCTTATTATTGGCATGTTTAGTACAATTTTGAGGCCAACAATAATTGGTCCAGGAATTTGGTCCCGGGTCCCGGGCGTTGGTCCCGGCTTCTATTCCTTCCCAATATTGTCACTGCCTAAATTCTAGAATGTGTCATACTTTATCAGATTAATGCAGGTGTTGGCCAGACGAAAAGACCGCCTAAAAGCCAATCAAGATTGTCCACGCGGAGCACTGAACCAGGTAACACCCATGTTTTTAAGACTACCAGACTGTGAATAACGATTGTCAAACCGACTCCCTTGCATATTCAGACACTGGGTCCTGATAGGTGAGGTTCTGTCCAGGTGCCTCATTGCACAGAGCCCTTTATAATCACCCTTCCAGCATCCTCATTTGACTGACATACTGTTGAAAAGGACAATTCATCATCTGCCTTGTACCGATTACTGGTATATAACGGTAACGTGACCATAGGCACATACAAAAAAAAATCTAGTTTTTTATCAATAAATGGTTGATCATGAAGGTTTTTAATTGTTGCAATTAACAATTCAAGATGAGGGCAAAGGGTTCTGAACTATTTCTAGAATGCAGCAGTACACGATTGCAATCAAATCGTGATTCAGATTTTTACATTACCCGCCGTTGCAAACCTTCGATATTGAAGGGTTGAATATTTAATCATGTGATCCCAGCGCTTGTTTTTTCATCACGATCAACTGCTAACAGAAAAGGTGCTTTCTCAGACGCTTTAAGCAAGCGTTTGAAGTCACAAGAACAATAATGTCAGGTTGTATGGACGCTTGAAAAGGTCACTGGTTCCCATCTGTGAAGGAAGTATTATATTGTTTTATAAAGAAAATCCGGACACAAGAAGAGGAAAATGGCTGAAAATTGGGAGGCAGCTAAAACTCGTCTCATAGAATTAACAGAATTTATTAAATCAAAGGGATTACGAGCGACTGAGAGACTTTTCCCTGAAGAAAATGGAACAGAAGCAGTACTGGAAGTGGCTGCCCCCGCTGTAGAGGCTAGCAGAGAAGCCATTGCGAGGAGAGAAATGATAGCAAAAGCCATTTCATCACTCCTTGGTATTGCAGCATCTTTTGGGGTGACATACTTTGCTGTTAAATGGATGACAAACGCTATGGATCCAACAAGAAAGGAAAAACAGAAAGCTAGAGAGCGGGTAATGCAATGGTCTAAATTAAAATGGTTTAAAGCAGTGCTCCAGAAAGGTCTTATAATGGTATTTCAGGGATAATTTTCCAAATTTCTTCATTGTATTTCTCACAAACATATGTTATGACCACTCATTAGAACCATCTCAACATGCTGGTTCTAATGAGGGGTCACAATATATGTTGTTGTTTTTTTAGAAACATGGAAAATTATCTCAGAATTTTTTCCTCAATACCCGACCGTATCTGAAACTCTATCTTCAATCTTAAAACCATGAACATTAAACAGATTAAGGAGAATTTTGGTCTGCTTTTAACTAAAAAAAATCTGTTCAGCATAAAGTGAGGATAGGATTTTATTTTGCCATAAGATTAGTTCAGGTAACATGAGAGGATAATGCTTAATACTTGATTCCTACTTTCACTTTCATTTTTGAAGATATAACATACTGGATCAAGATGTATCAAGTTTAACAGTTCTTTTCAGAGCTTCAGATAGAAAGAGTATCTGATAATAGTATCGAAATTATTTCTATTCATTTTGCCAAAAATATATGTTGCGGCATCTTCTTATTGCAAAATATCGTAATATATGGAATTCTTTGATGGCTTTGATGGACACGTGTCTGCTGTTCAGACAGGTATATTTTTACTATCATGGAATGCTTAATGAAGTAGTTGAGTGAATGGCAAACAGTGCACACCCTGATCAGTCTGATTGGGATCTACACTGGTTGTTCAGGTGCTTCTGACTATTTAAATTCTCAGACCAGTGGCAGTCCATCATTCCTTAGACTTTGATTTGTGACTTTATGTTTTTATGGATACAGTGACATTTTTGGTCTAATTTTATCCATTTTTTTTTCATACACAGGCTGAAGCTGTCCTGAAGAAAGTTGGAGTGAAGAATGTAAAGGTAAACCTAACCTGCACTAAGGAGACTAAAGCTAGCTACTTTGACAGTGTGGTAGATTGTGGACTTGTATTCTAGAAGGCCCCAGTATGAGTTTTTGTACCCAGTACATGTACTCTGGATATATTTTGTAGAGCAATAAGAAAACGAAAATGTATTACCATGATAAACCTAAACAGGGACAAACACTGTAATCAGCTATCTCTTTTGATCAGTGTCTTCAGTGTGTACCATTTTGCCAGCAATTTTTGCTTGATATTTCAGCCGTGACATAAGAAAACTAACAAAGTGGCATGTGTGCCCAGCAAAGACTCAAATCAGCCTGGGCATCATCCAAGTGTAACCAGAGTCTTTGCTGTTGGCATGGAGGTAGCTCAGACCATTAGCTACCCTGTAAGCACACAGTGAAGCCTCTGATCAGACTGGGCGGATGCCTAGGATGATCTGAGTCCTCGCTGGGCACACATGCCACTTTGTTGGTTTTGTTACGTCACAGCCCATTTAGAATTGGTATATATATATACCCAGCCAGCATAATATATGGGACCCATATGGGCCCCATGTGGGTATTTATATGGGTCCTATATGGGCAAACCATATGGGACCAACATGGGTTTTGCAACCGGGCTCCATATGGGACCCACATGGGCAAGCCCATATGGGTGGCATATGGGAACCATATGGGCCCCATCCCAGATTTGGCCCATGTCCAGCCCACTTTTGTACATTTATTACTGGTTTAACTCTGATAGTTTTGTGTTACTGATTATTTCTATAGCTTCCACGAAGACGTAGAAGATGTCAGATGTGCACAAATGAAGTATCCCATCATCGCTCACTGAGCGATTTGTGGGAAGTTTTTCGAGATGTTAAATCCTTACTACATAGGTAAACTTATTGCAGGAAAATATTATTTCCAGTAGGTTTTGAATTTTGATGGCACATTTGTAAGAGATAAGATGTAAATGACCAACAAAAGAGATGCAAATGGTGAAAGAAGTATTAAACTTGATTGAATTTATTTTCAGTTTTGTAATTGAATGAGTATATTGATTGTAATTAAAACATTACTAGATATTTTACAGGTAGAATGTGGGCAAAATGTGGGTTTGCCCATATGGGACCCGTTTGGTAATGATTTGAAATAAAGGTCCATAAATAACCACTTAAACTTTCATTTAAAGAGAAACAGTATACATGAAAATCAAAAGGCACCCTTTATATATATTTTCCTTTCACCACAACAAAATTGTATGTGTTTAGAAAATAAGGTAACCAATAACGGCCCTATGTGGGTCCCACATGGGCTAAATTTCCTATATGGGACCCACATCGGTCCTATTTGGGCATTATGCCCAGGTTCTGCCCATATGGGACCCATTTAGCCATGCTTGCTGGGTATATATATATATACACTGGAGCGCCGTTATAACGCGGGTGTCGGGAGCCATAAAATAGAACCGCGTTATAAGTGATCACCGCGTAATAACGATCTTCACAGAAATACCCCACCCACTAATGAAAAACCCCATGTTTACATGTTCGTAGCGCTTATTTAGCCCTTACGAGGTAGATAGACATGTTTACTGCTTACCTGGCGCAACGAAAGTCATCGCTGAAGTAAGCTTTCAGTCCCTATGTTCTTACTTATTGTGAAAAATGCGCTGCAAAACGGTTGAAAACCATTTACAAAGCGAAAGTACAATCGGAACACATCGGCCAATTCCGTATCCTGAATTAAAGCTATATCGACGAGGATGTCCGATTGAGCGAGACTTGTTCGAGTTAATTCCCTTGTATAAACACTTGCAAAAAGGTACCTTCGGACGAATATAATATACTTATTTGCGCGAGTACTGACGTCGCTTAAAAAATTTCTAAGCAGCCTACAGATAACCAAATCGGGTTTAAGCTTTGTTTTTTTTCCATTTATAAAATTCTTTTATAATGTTTTCTTTGGAGGTAATCAGTGACTGCTACGCACAGCCTTTTTCCTGAGCGTCGGCTTGTGTATTGTGTATATGAGGTGACCTTCGCCAATTGGTGACACGTGATATGTGCTAATTATCGAAGTCTTTCACACCTTGGCAAGACAACCGACGCTTTGATGGTCTGTGATAACTTTTGACACTCTGTTGATTAAAATTATGTAAACAACCCAATTAACTTTTAATGGTTATTTTCTATTCCAATGTCATGAACACCGACGGAAACCGCCGAAAAATCCGCGATCTGTAGAAAAAATTTGGGAGCCTCAGGACAACCGCGTTATACCACAGGCGCTTGAAGTTCTATGCTCAAAAAAACATCAAAACCCTTTACACTTTACGTAAGAAATGGCCAGGTATGCAAGCAAAAATGCCGCGATTTTTTGACTGCTAAAACTGCAAGTTAGAAACACCCCAACAAATGCAAACTTCTTACCTGTAAACATCGTTTCAAAATGTATCTATAAACATGATAAATTTGTTCAGTTATGGTTAATGCGGTGCTGTAATCCTGAATTCAAAATTTGCCAGAAAATACAGACGCCATTACGGTGTCCAGAGTCCGGTTTACTGTGCTGCGCCAAAGTTGAGCATGTGCTTGTCCGCTTTGAAATTCACACATCAGCGAAATCATTCAATTACTCTTTTAGATATGACCAATGTCGTTGTATATCACCGTTTCCACGCATTTACAATATCAGGTTTGTTCTAATTTCGATCAAAACGTTTCTAACGAGTGAAAACTTGAAACAAACATGATGAAAATGACGTCATGACGTTCATGTCAACAACGTCAAAACTACGCAGTAACGTTGGCGTAAAAATTTTCATATGTTGACTGAGGCCTACAAGTAGTGACTTTCCGAACAACAAAGATGCAGATCAGCTTGCACATCGGTACAGTCTGATCGTTGATTTTGTTGTTTGATGATAGGACAGAGTAGGAAGCTGTACATTTAAGAAGATCGTTATCCGCAGAATCACTTCATTTTTCCCGTAATAGAACCTGATGGCGTTGCTGTGCGACGTTGATACACCGGAAATTGGAGACCGTAATGGAGTCGAACACAAGCTTTCACACCTGGACATTTCTTCAAAATGGCTCATAGCCTAGATGTTTAGCGGCATTGAAATATGTTTCATAGCATAGAACTTCAAGCGCCTGTGGTTATACTGATTTCCGCGATATATCGGTCCGCGGTGTAACGGCGCTCCAGTGTATATATATATATATATATATATATATATATATATATATATATATATGAGCCGTTCTCTGTGAAAACCGGGCTTAATGACATTACGTAATTATTACGTAGTGAATGGATAAAAAACACCAAAATTAATGATTTTTCGGACCTAAATTTATTTCCATGAAAATACCTTAGGCGTTGAGATATAACAGAAGGCCTATGAATTCAGACAAAATCCAGTCATAAATATGACATACGTTGCCATGACAACGCTTATTCCACGGTAACCCCAAAGCCTTGAAAACAGATGTTATACCATAACAAAGACCTATCATTTGAGAAAGAATGTTATATCATGCAAATTGTCATGTTTCTGCTATGAAATACACGTTGAAAATGAGCAAACCAACTTTTTGTCCAAGTTCTTTTGTGTAACAAGCACAGAAAGCGCGTTCAAACAAACGTAATGACGTTGACGTCAAAACATACTTGCATGACGTTAATAACGTCATATAAAGAAATTGCACTACCTGTGTGCTTCTAAAGTCTATATCTCAGTAATGAATAATGGTAACCATCTCAAATTTTCAGGAAATGTTTAGAAAAGGAAACACTTTTCAGTGATGCAGTTAGTTAATTTTTTGTTTTTAGGTCATTAAGCCCGGTTTTCACAGAGACTGGCTCATATATATATATATATATATATATATATATATATATATATATATATATATATATATATATAAAACACAATTGAGTCCGATTTCACAGTAATGAATGATTTATTTCGCTGTTTTCTACCGGTTTCACTGTTATAGTACAGATCATCAGGAACAAATATGGCGGCTTTGTGTCGCATAGAGACGACGTTAGCAACGTAGCGTTCCCGTTGCATGCGCCGTAACGTCGACTTCCGCTCATTACAGTACAATGCGCTGTCCCATTAATATCTATACAGCGTAGTGTAATAATGGCGTATAGTTCATTTCACTAATATAAGAGTAAGTGGTTATTAATACATGTATATAAACAACAATGTATGTTGATGGTACAGATTATGAAGACCTATTTAGCTTAGGTTTAAGGAGTTTAATGAAATATTTTTCTTTTGCACGCCTTAATGACATGCTTTCAAAATACATTTTGTAGAACGGGAAGATGTAGTATTTTGGATCTTGTCGATTGGCGCATGTACTTATCGGCTTGGCCAAGATAAAGTGGACATTTGTGTTGCACAAAGGTCAATTTTTAGAATCGTTTTAATCTTTAAGCTTCCATAAAAACTTGTAAGCTGTGATGTTAGTGTGTAATATTCCAAAGCGATTTCTATGGCGCAGGCCCGATAAAAAAAATACCGGCCGATATATACTAGTACCTGTGTGGGCCTACGGACTATACATATCAGAGCATAACATGCTGGTTTAAGATAGAAAACATTGCTTTCAGACAGGTTTTACTGCTCATTAGGTAATGACAATCTGTCAACATCAAAATTTTGAGCCAAAGAATTAGCCGCTTTAAGGAAAAAAATATTTTTATTAAGTTAGATTGCAGGTACCATTGAAAGCAGAAAAGAAGTAAATTTTGCATTTAGCAGTATTGTTTAGATGACAGCTGAATATGTTTAAAAGTCCTCTCACATGAAATATAGAGCTGTTTGTGGTTGACATAGAAAATATTGTTGCAATAACGACTTTCATGACTTTATGGCGCAAGTGACAAATTTTGCTCACAGCAGGGCTACGGACTATACAAATATAGTGAACGTCTAAAACTGCACTTGGTAGAAATATTTTCACAGTAAACTCAAAAGATACAGTCTAAATTTACTATTTAGTATTACTTTGCAATGACAGTCAATGACATTTGCATTAGAATAAACAAATACATGTTTTGTGAATAACTTTATTTCAAAACTAATAAGCGCATAGCAAACTGCTATTCACTTCCTGACATAGCTTCTTCAAAAAGGCTTTCAGACTTAACTTCTAACTTAAATGTTTTACAATTTAATTGCAAATATTTCAGAAACAAAATTAAACAGTTGTTATGGTTGTATAATAGTAGTAAACAACATATTACAAACTTCATATTGATATAGTCCAGGGCTACGGACTATTTAGGACTAAACAGACTATAAGCAATTTGTACCATGAGTCCATAATGGTATTCCTTACCTCAAGCATATTCAACCAGTATCTGTTTAGCCAAGTCTATAGAAATATGCTGAAGTATAATTTGTAATTTGTTTGGAGTATACCATAAAAGGAAGCCATCAAGATGGGCTAGAGACTATACCACCAAGTTAACAATAGCTCCGCTGAGTGGGGCAATGATACACCTATTGGGGTTTATGTAAGAAAGGAAACAGTTGATCTGAACTTTGCCAATAACTGAAATCTCCAGTTGTGAGGCAGGTATGAAATCACTATAAAAGTTATACAAAAAGTTCTGTCAAAACTACAAGCAGTCTCTGCACACTGATAGTGCCTTATGTTTGTACGAAGTTCAAAGCAAAGTCTAATACAATTTTAAAGTTAGGAAGCAGACACAAAGTCACTATAAGAATTATAAAATGAGGAATAAGTCTGTCATATTCAGAAATAGGCTAATGGTTCTTTTACTCTGCATATTGTCTGATGACACTTTATACTTGTACAAACTTTCATGAAGAAATCCTGAACAGTTTTAAAGATATGGAGCAGACATAATATATATCCTTTAGAACTTTGACCTCTGTGCAAGACCTTGACCTTTGTCAGACTTTGTTAAAATGTGAGTTCTGCACATCATCTAAATAAGATGAACATTTGGTCCAGGTTTAAGCAAATCTGCAGCATCCTAGTAAGATGAACATTTGGTCCAAATTTAAGCAAATCTTTTAAAGGGTTTAGGAGATATGGAGTGGACAAAGTTATTGGACAGAAGACAGACAGACAGACAATAGACAGACAGACAGATGAACACTACAAAATAATTTGTCCTGCTGTTGATGTTTTATACTCGTACAAAGTTTCAAATCAAGCTCTTATACAGTGTTAATGTTACTGGGAGCAGACACGAAATTACTACAAGAACTATACAAAGGGGCATAATTCTGTCAAAACAGAGCGTAGGGTTGTTTTGTTTCTCTGCGCATTGTCTGCTAAAGCTTAATTTATATTTGTACAAACTATCATGAAGAAATCTTAAACGCTTCAAAAAAAAAAGGAGTGGATGTGATGCTAATATAAAATTACTATATACCAAAAATACAAAGGGGCACAATTCCATCAAAAGTTTTGATGGAATTGTGCCCCTTTGTATTCAAAACTGAAAGTATGGTAATGGTTCTTTTCCTCTGCACATCATCTGATGGGGCTTTATATTTGTAAAATGTTTCATGGAGAAATCTAGAACGTTTTAATGATCTGTGGAGCGGATACAAAATTTTAATGTTTGAGCTTCAACCTCTGTTAGGCCTTTAACTTTGTCAGATGCTGTTAAAATGAGTTCTGCATATTGTCTCAATAAGGCATACATTTTAGTTAAGTTTAAAAAAAAGGACAGTTGAGCACACAGACAGACGGATGGACAATGCCACAAAATAATGCAACTCATCTCATGCCAGGCATTATAGTAATAACTGTTTTATAAACAAATTTCAACTTGAAACAACAAGGAAAATCTTAATTACTCTCCAAACTACTGTATCTATCTGTACCACTTCACTTCGTAAACACACAACTGCTAAACTTGGTTTAAAAAATTTCAAATTGCCTGGCCCTTTTCAATCACTGTAAATTGCACAACAGTAGTAGGGGGACACATTTTAAACTAGGTCCTTGAAAAAGTACTATTTGTACTACTGTGATTCGGTTGCTTGGCTTTTCTGGTTTTAATGCCTCTTCCAGACAGTATTTCTGTCTGTATCGAGCGATCTCCCAGAGATGTGCTACTGTGACTTTGGGTAGGGTATCAAGTGTTTATCTGACTTTATGTCCCCAATTTCTTTTTCTTGGGACAGATTTCATTGTTAACTACTTATTTCTTTACTTATGTGGAATGAGTAGTCACATATCTGAATATAGAAAGATATATATAAAAACTTGTATAGTCCGTAGCCCCTTTGTCAGCCTTTAATGCCTCGAAACAATTCCACAATAAAGCATTATAAAACACCCCAGAAGTTGTATCAAATTAGTCTGACACTATGAAACTTCATTTTAATATGCAACTTGACACTGTACTATTGCATTTTGTGTGTGTTGCACATAAATATATAATCTAGCACTTACAGTTAGTAGTTCATCCACATTTTACTTTGTTGGAATAAAGCAGATATTTCATCATTTAAATGTCACAAAAGCTTTATCTGTTTGCCCTGCATGGAACTGAAAAGATTTACTAAAACCACAGCTCTAGTTTGCATATGACATCATCATAAGGCATGAATTTTGAGGGGGGCTACGGATGATACAGGGCTACGGACAAAATGTTATTGGCTGTAGAATTTTTTTGCCAGCCACCAGCCCCTAATCTCTGTTTGTGTTGCTGTATTATCATTGTCTGTAACTATAAAATAGCTTATTATGTAGCTAGTCAATGATTTGACTTTTATAGCACATGCTGAAATATGGGGCTACGGACTATACAAAATAAACATGATTTTGGCTAGGCCAGTAGAACTAGGCGGAGAGCATTTCATGAAAATGTGTGTGGTTTTTATGTGTGACTACATCTGTTTTGTAAACTTGAGATGTTTTCTTAATTTATTTGGCAGTGAAAAGTAAACTTTCTAAATGTGAAATAACCATAGGTGAAAAACTGGAAATGCATAACATGTGTATACATTTACATTTTTCGACATATATTCGGCAGTTTTTATATGATTTTCATTCAGTAAAAAGTAATGTTAATTAGAATGGGGTCTTCTTTAGAAGAACATAAATTTTGCAATATCTGATCCAGTCCCTGTTTGTGTCATACATTTAAAAAATGCCTTCTTTTTCTTGCAACAGCATAACATGCAAAAAATGGTCATTTTTGGGCCTTTCAGACCAAATATTTGGTTAACTACTCAATGCAGATATATAAAACCATATATCACAGGAAAGCTCATTTGAAGTACTATTCATTTACACAACTTTTAAGGAGATGAGATGTATGTGACACTCAGAACCAATGCATAACATGGGGAAACTTAAATTGTCCACATTATCTTGGCTAAGCCGTTATGTGTTCACTAACATGAAGCATTCTGGTACTTGGGTCTCGGATTTGCTGATTGTGTACAGTGACCCGCTTTCGTAAATAGTTTCCGGTTTCGCCTATATATTCTTCGCCGCAGCCTCTGCATTTCATGACGTAAATCACATTTTTTACTTCACAGGTCATTGTTTCATGTACGTAAAATTTTCTACCGCAATTAAAATCAAATGCGGTGCCTTCTAATAAATGAGTGCAGAGGCCGCAGTTTGGCCTCTGACAACGTTTTACTTCGTGTTCAGAGGCATGACTAAATTTGGCTTTTGTTAGAATTCGCTTCAAATTATTTGGTTGTCTTTTGCTTTTAATTATTGTAAACTTTGAAAGAATACTTTTCATTTTTGGGTCTTCTTGTAAAATTGGAAAATTATATTTTATGGTATTAAATATCTCTGCATTTCGCGGATTATGTGTGGACACATAAGTAATGACAGGTTCCTCTGTCTTTTGCGCAACTTGTCTTAATACAGTTCTATCAAGATTCATAGCTCTGTCGATTCCCATGTCAATGATATTCTCAGGGTATTTTTGTTGGACTAAAAACGTCTTCAGTTCGTTCATTCGAGTTTCTAGTACCTGTTCTTCTGAAATTATTGTTCTTAATCTTCGTGCCAGATTGTAGGGTATGTTAGTCTTTGTATGTCGGGGATGACAAGAGGAAAATAAAAGATACTGTTTACTGTCCGTCTCCTTATAGTAGATATCTGTCTCAATGTTTCCTCTTTTGTTCCGGACCATAACATCTAAAAACGATTGTTCAACTGTATCAGATTGTAATGTGAATTTAATATCTTTGTGTAAATTGTTTAAAATGTCATGGAAATGTATTAGTTCTTCTCTAGATTTAGTCCAGGGGACGAAGCAGTCATCTAGAAATCTTTTCCAATACCGTTTGAAGTAAATATAAAATTCTGTATCATAAATGGATTCTACAGAATCATATATTTTTTCCTCCAAGTAATGGTGTCTTTTGTCTTCTTGGAGCTGACTGTAAAATATGAGTAAAGTAAAAGATAAGTAGTATTTACCCAATATTCAGACATACATGCAAACAAAGTCACCCTGGAGACAGAACAGACAGAAGAAGTATTCTGATCAGGTACTACATTGTATGTCAATATTTGCAGGACAGACATGAAACAGTGTAGACACTATTTAGACTGCTCCCTAGGAGCAGTCTAAATTGGGTCTGCACTGTATAATGCATTAAGTCACAACAACAAAGTCTAAAATCTTTGCTGCTTTTTCTTGAAAAAAAAAATCTTTTTAATATGAGAAGTGGACCTGTAACCAATTAACCAACCAGGTAGAAAGGAAGGGGCCATTATAAATCAGCATTCACTCAGCAAAAAAAAATCCACTTCAAGCAATGAGCTGGAAACAAGAAAATATGCCTTATGGCAACGGAAAGTCATAACTCACTTCAGTATGTACATCTATGTAGTCTAAGTAGGGTCTTATATGTATCTTTTTTTTCTTACATAAATGTTCCGAGGATCTATCTTCATCAAATTCTCCAACTCATTAATGCATGTAGATTTCTGATGTGCCAGTTTAGCAATTCCTATATATTCAGGCTGATATTATTTTTTTTTTGGTATGCAGTTGCTTCTCTAACCACCAAAATCCTCCTAACTAAAACATTTTTGGACATTTTGGACAGCCTCCTTTCTTTTTATGACAAGAGCTCTGCAAGCGACGCCCGTTTAAGTGTCATGAAGGTGTTACACAATGAACAAGGTTTGCAAAAGGATGGACAGGCAGAAAAACAGGGGCAACAACAATAATTAATGACTGCAACATTATTTAAACATTTAAAACATCAAATATCACTAGTTTACCAAAAATCAGCTTCCAAGGTGAAGCGGCTCAGAAGTTGAGAAATGTCAAAATCAAACAAGGGAGATAATTCAAAAACTAAGTTAACTAGAGTTACCACTCTTGGTCCTAATATATTCCACTGTCAATTTACACATCATCGTTAAGTTTCAATATGATAATTTAAACTGTCAAGGATTTGCAGAGTAAACGGGAAATTTATGCATGGACAGATAATTCAGAAATTCAGTAAGCGAAGTTGAGGTTCTTGCTCAGAATACATATCCCCATTATTATACACATTTCTACAAAATTTCATTAAAATATTTCAAAGGACATATGGTGTGAATGGGAATTGCCTAAAATACTAATCAAAGGGAAGTTACTTAAATTTAAGTAAGGGGGAGCAAACTTCGAAAGGGTTACCAAGTTCTAGTATGCACACGATAAGTAAACACTAAAATAGCTAAAAAACTAATCAAAGGGATATAACTCTAAAACAAAGTAAGACAGAGCAGCCATTGTTGTATATGACATGTCACTGGGACTTCATACACATTGCAATAAAGTTTCATCAAGATATCCCAAACGGTTTTCTAGTTACAGTGAGTACAAGACCGGACAGGAAAAAAATCATGGAAGGGGCAGAAACTTTGTAACTAAGAAGGGGGAGCAATCATCCTTATTCTCGACACGTTCCCCCAACCTAATACATATTCCTACAAAATTTCATGAAGATATCACAAACGATTCCTGATTTATGGCGTGCACATGAATGTCTATGGACAGACTGACAGACGGACAGCACCATGCCATAATATGTCCGTTTTTTCAAAACAGGCGTATAAAAACAAAATGTGAACCTGTGCTTCCTGACGAGAACTGAGGTAATCTTTCTGAATTTTACAGGAAAAAAAAAAAATCACTTTTTTTTTCCAAAATACTTCCCGTTAAGAAATCATTTGGGTCAGCAACTGCAACAAAGTGTTTCAAACAGAGTTAAGCCTTACCTGTAGTAATGCCAGAAGACAGGGTAGCTAGCAACAAGATACATCCTCTGGCCAGAGTCACCCACAAACGTCTCACTCTCAAAAGCAAACACATGTAGATCCTAAAATAACAAACATATACCATAATTAACCAAAACACTGGGACATCTTAGAAATATATTTTGGGGATAACTGTGCTCAAAATTGTCATTTGGGGAGATAAATCGTCGGTTTTATGATAGGAAATTTCGTTTTACGGCGATGCCCTAGCGGAGCCGTAAAACGCAATTTGCGACCAAAAATCCGACGATTTACCTCCCCAAATGACAATTTTCAATACAGTTATCCCCATTCTAATGCACTTTTCACATTTTCATCTTTAAAAGTGTGCTACCCTGCACCCATAGCAAGCGCTTTCAGCTGCGTAAAACCATTTTACGCAGCTGAAAGCGCTTGCTATCAGTGCAAAGTAGCACACTTTTAAAGATGGAAATGTGAAAAGTGCATTAGAATCCCTCTTCATTTCACCATTCACAAATAAAATCTTTTTACTCCATTTAGTTAGATATCACATTATCATATCTAAAATCTGGGTGAAAGTTCATAAAAGTGTCTTCAAATGGTATATGCAAATTAGAATAAAATCATGAGCCAGTAAGAAAATTTATAGTAGCACTTGCAATCACTTGATAATACCCAGGTACTTTCCTCATTCGTGCATGTGATTGTTATGCCATTTTAATTTGGACTGATTTGGATACCTTTTTTCCATCAGGGAGGATTAAGGCAGCTGAAGGAGTGGGATAGGTGCCGCCTTTCATTTGCTGTGAAGAGTTAGAGGCCAACTGCCCCTATAGCCCTAGGGTACAAGAAACCTTTACCTATGTCACCCAAAATTGCAAAGAGGAAGTCACAAAAAGTTGTCTTTGTAAAGATGGCAGAAAAAATGGAAGTTTACCATTCATATTCTGAGAAACAACCCAAAACCATGACATTTCTGGTATACTTCAGTCATGGCTACAAATATCTGACCAAGACATACCTTAGTTGCACTCCTTAGCTATACTCCAGAATACCCGAAAGCATTCTGCTGTCAACAAAATAGAAACCTACCTTAGCTGTACTCCTGGCATAGCTGAAAGCATCTTGCTGCCTGTAGAATGTCTCCCACTTAGTGCTGGGTCCAAGAATTCTAGATAAACAGAAACAAACGGGACAGTTTATGACAGTATCTGTACTACAGTCATTTCAAACAAGACAGAATGATAAGGCACTATGCAAGGAAGCACTACCTACCTCCAAGTACAAGCTACATTTCACATTTTGATGAACTATACACTTTTAAATAGGTTATTTGCATAGATGATTTTTAAAAGTTTGTACCCATGAGTTAGTAAAAGTATTTGCATAAGATTCAGCTGTTTGAAATCACAGACCTTGCATGTTTTCATCGCTTTGTAAAGGCCTTCTGTGATTCTTCTGCTATAAAAAGCAAGTTAACTAATGACTGTTATAGTGGTGCATTATATCATCACAGTGCTGGAAACTCGCAAGATTAATTTGGTGGCCAAAAAGCTTAACAGGCAAAACTTTCAGTGGCCCAAATTTTCCACTATCAAAAGATCCCATTTATTTATTTTTGCCAGAAAGATAAATTTGGGCCACTAAAGTTCATAATTATTTTGGAAGTTTCTCTTGGCCCCAGACAAAAATTAGGCACAATTGGCCACTGGCCATTTCCAGCACTGTCATCACCAATACCGGTTATTGCAATAAGGTTGCTGCCGATGATTTAGTTAACTCTCGATATCTCGAACACTGATATCTCAAAGTACCTCTTCTTTCAAAGAAAAATGTTTGGACACACTCCCTATTTTTATTTAAATTTCACCTCCTCTTATCTCAAACTACTGATATCTTAAAGTAAATTTTCTGGGACCAGAAAATTTACTTTGAGATATGATATCAGTTAAGATATCAGTAGTTTGGGAAGAACTTAGACTTTGAGATATCGAGTTGACTGTATTGTGATATAATTTTCAAATATCAGTATTTTGGTGGTATTTTGAAATGCCGTTACAACGTAGGCAAAAATTCAACATATCCATGAATCTTCAGGCGAATGTATACATCTCCATTTTTACGAAGGAGAAACAACTTTTGTGACTTCCTGTTTACTTCCCTGGATAAAGAAGTCCTTTCAAATGGAGTTTACTCTTAAAGGAAAACATTTTCCTAGGGGAGCCAATTTTTTCCTGTAAGAGTTGACCCCCATTGTGAAGGGAGGAAAAAATGAAAATGGCAGAGTTACTTCCCATGACATTGTACCCACCTGCTCTTGAATGCTGTTGGTATCTTGTCTTCTTTGTGTCTTTTCACCGCATTATCAAGAGACCTCTCAATGCCCTGCCACTTTCTGAAATCAAATGTGCAACTGAACAATTCATAAGCTTCATACAGAAAAAAGACAATTCTAACACTGGTCACCTATATACCCAATGGTAAAATCTAGTAATATATTGCTAACAAATCGCTGGGCGGACTAGCCTGACGTTATTTAGTGCCATTAGGACTTCATTTTGATTTGTTTGGTGACGTCAATTTTCATTTCCAAGAGGGTAGTTGGTGTAACATTGTTTTCTCGCATCAAAAACTTACGAAATGCATGTAAACACCTCTGTTACAGTCAGAGTTGTTAGCAGGATTTCATCATGTTATCATGGCAGAAAACTGGAAAAATCTGAAGGAAACACGTGGGTGTTTGTCGTTGCTTGCATGTTAGAATCGAAAGATTCTTACTTACAGTGATTTGTTGCCCGATATATCACTGGTTGTCAGTCAGTTGTCAGTGAATAGATCATTTGTGCTTTGCGCTCATGATATATCCACTTCACGACTGACCTCCAACCAGTGATATCTTGGGCAACAAATCACTGTAAGAAAGAATCTATTTCTTAATTATAAATGCTAAATATGCCATTATAAATTTTAGGATCAGCAAGTAAGGTGTAATTATGTAGTTTTCTTGCTTAAAAAGTTGTTGCAAGAAAAACATATCCGAGATTGCCAATAACCAAAAAATGTTTGAAATTGACACTTGTCTTTTTTTTTGTACACGTACAGTACTCCTCAAAACTACTGAGAATTATTTGCAAAGGAAATATTAGGCAATGAACAGGAGTTGACAGACCAGGCATAGACGTTATAGGGGGTGGTCTGGTGGTGCGATGGTGCTGTGTATAACTTCCAGTGCCCGGGCATCCTACTGATATGGAACATAGTAGGGCAAGGGCCTATTGTGCTTGCAGTAGGAGCTGGTGAGGGTTGTAGGACATTTTTTTTCTCGTCTATCATTTCTCTTCTTTCTGCCTCTCTCTGGGAGATGGCCTGATATGGACTGAAATACTGTCTCAAAGGGTCGTTGAACCCAAAGCAATCAATCAATCAATCATAGACTTTATAGCTTTGTTTCATTAGATAACATCCCTCAGTGGTATTTACAGCACATTAGTATCACTCATAGTTGTGAGGCACAATTGTTATCTCCCTTTGAATTGTGCCGGCCAGAAAACTTTAAAATTATGTACCCTAGCCAAATAAAATCATTATTATGGGATAGATAATGGTAAAGCAAGTGATTTTTGACTGACTTGCTAATTCAATGATGAAGTGCTGGCAATCTAGAAGGAATTTTTGTATGACTTTGTCAGCTGCTGTAAAAACTCTGTCTTATACCACCCTTACCAGAAAGTGCCAACTATAACACGAAATATCTCGCAATGAGCAAGGTCTACACTGGTAAGGGTGGTATAAAATAGTTGTACCACGGTTTGTCGCTAAAGCTCGCGGATTATCTCCTCGTACAGGCGGACAGACAGTGGTATAACTATTACAGACAATATTAAAATTTGTCAACAATCCCAGCAACACATTCCCAAGACCAATGCACATGTTCCCAAGACCAATGCACATGCAAAGTTTGTAGAAAATCTGTCAACTAATATGTAAGTTATTGAAGTGCTCACAGACTATTAGACTGGCATACATACGTACAACAGATGAGCAGTGAGCAGGGGACAGCGGCAAGGACAGTCAGCTAGAAAACATTCATTAATACCCTAATTTGCTTAAATATTGGGACACCTGAAAACATTAATTTTCCATTTGGAACAAATGGAAAATTAATGCTTTTAAGTGTCCCAATTCTTAAGTAAATTAGGGTACTCTGCAACTAATGTATGGCAGGGTACCATTACCTTTTATTTCTTGCTCCATAAAACCCTCCTACAGATAATGAAGCCTTGTTATTTTTGCTTGTTTCCATTGATTTCACCTTCTGAAATGAAGTCAGCCATAATTACACTAAACATAAGACCACTTTATCATATTTATCAGTATAAGACAGGTTTTTTTTCCCCTCCAAAAATAACCCCAAAAATCTAGATCTAGATTTTTGTGACTGCTTTAGAAGGAAAAAAAATATTTTTTTTAGCAAAATTACACAAGACTGATTTTAGACATTTGGGTGTCAATTTAGAGGGGTCCTTATAAACCTTATGTACCGATGGCACACCCCTTACTTTACAATGTGGCCCAGGGGTTAGTAGAGAATCACTAATTGACACCCCATGTATTTCCTTTAGGTAGACATCAAGTAGGTTCTTGAATTGATTTACAGCTTGCACCACTTTGGCTGGTACGCGATTTCAACTATTGATGATCCAGGGATTAAGACTAAAAATTTTGACTTAGGGGCCTACACTGCCAAAATTCAAACTTTAACATTAGGGGTATGGGCATTCTGTCCAAAATTTCAGCGGCCCAGTCCAAAATTTAGGGGCTGTGGGCTACTGGGACCCTGTTAGCCTTTATCCCTGTGATCTGTTGGGAGGGAATAAAAGAACTTTCAACAATTAAGTCTTGATCTGTATTTCACAAGTTTGAGAGTATGACCCCTAGTATGACTTTCCTGAGCAAGAGAAAACACCTGATTTTTGTCTATCCCTTCTCTTCTTGTTAGAACCTTGAATGTATTAATCAAATCTCCTCCGTTGTCATTTATACCAACATTGTTGATTTGCATTCTTTCAGTCTATCAAAGTATTGCATATCTTCCAATTAAACCACCTCATGGTGAATGATTGTCCTTTGATGTATCACCAGTAAACAATTCTGATCTGTCATACGAGTTGCATGCCCCTGAACTCTTCAGTGTTTTCCCGCTGATTTTTTATTATGGGGGAATTTGTCCCCCTGAAAATCACGTCTTGGGGACATTTGAAGATTTAGGGGGAAATGTAAAATACTTTTGCATTTATTGTTTCCAAATCATTAAATTGTAGTCTATTTTCATGGGATCCCAGAGATGTATTGTCAAGTCTAAAATCAAGCATCCACTTCATACATTAAGTTGTAAATGGACTATTTTGGCCTGCATGACAGCACGCATGACATGTTATTCTGCATGAGTACAAGTTCAACCACTTTTCAGAAAACATCTGTGGCTATTACTATTTGGCGCTGATTCTGCACTACTGGATGCTTCATTCTGTACAGGTTCTGTTCTGTTTCTTTCCCTCAAGCTGCCTTGCAAAGTTGCCAAATCTTCCACAGTAGAAGAAACGAACAAAGCCCAGCCAGGTTTCATAAACAGTTACTGGTTCAATGTACCGATAAGTAAATGCAATGCAACTGACATACAGAACTGGAACCAGACAAACATTCGAAGTCCCATGGAAGAAGACAGTCTAGTTTCAATGGCAAATTCAGGCATTCGATGGAGATAGGCAACTGAGACCAGGTGTAATTATATGAGTGTTTCCGGCCTTCCAACCTACCAACCAAAAGATTTTATTGTATATCCCGAAAAAAAAAAATTGCTTTTCCAGCTAGCAGACCTACCTATGGCAGTATAAATTACGCCTGGAATTTGCTCTCAAATGTCAAGAAATTTGACCTCTGGCATCTGCTGATAATTGTTAAACACAGCTGTTTGATCTTTTTCTCTGACGCATAAAATATTGTGGGAAGGAATAGAAGCCGGGACCCGGTCCCAAAATCCGGGACCAATTTTTGTTGGCATTAAAATTGTACTACACATGCAAATAACGGGCTGAAAATTGGACCATAAGTAGATTATAGTCTCTTCTCAAAAATGCATATTGAGATTTTATAAACCTTTCAATATTTATTGAAATTTTAACAAAAATACAGGACCACGTCGAGCTTTTTCGACCCGGGACCAGTTTTTGCGGGATTGACGATGTCAAGCAAATCTCAATGTTTTCCTACAGAAACATTTTAAACCCCAATTTTTTTACATTTCGTCATCTGTAAACATACCAAAGAAGATAAAATTTAAAAAATATGAGAATTCTTTCTGTGATTTTCGCCAAAAAATCCTCCCGGGACCAACCTGGGACCAAAATTGTCATTATCTATTGTGCGATGTTAATGATGTCAATGTATTTTCTATTTTCTTCTACATTATCATTTAAAATCTCATTGTTTTACTTTGTGTCATATCTTAAGATGCCACAAAAGACGAAAATGCAAAAATTCATAAAATATATCCCTTATTTTAAGAGAAAACCTACCTGGGACCAAATGATCATTTTCTGCGGTTTATTAAAACATTGTCTTGGTACGTTGCCATAGAATCTGAACATTCCACAAAAGCAGAAATTAATCAGCTTCTAAAATAAATGGGGCCAAATTAAGAAAAAAAAGAAAGAAAGAATGGCGTATTTTAATTTTAAGCACTTAAAACCATATACGAGACTGGAAACATGTTTGCACAAGTTTAATATTGGGCTTAACAGGAATTGCACATAATTGTATATAATTAATTATTAACTCATTAGATTTAAATATGAAAGGGGCTCACATTAAAATGATTTCTTTTTTTTTTTTTTTTCATTTCTATTTCTTTGGCATCTCTACATACGAGTAAATGTAAAATTAATGGGACTTTAAACGTTTATAGAGAGAAAAACTGAAATTTCCTTCACATCATGACGATTTTGGTCCCGGGTCGAATTTTTCGCAAAAATAATAGATAAATTTCGCATTCTTTTAAAAATTCAATCTTCTTTAGTATGTTTATATATGATGAGATGTAAAATAATTTGGGTTTAAAATGTTTCTGTAAGAAAAAAATGAGATTTGCTTGACATCGTCAATACCGCAAAAACTGGTCCCGGGTCGAAATTGCTTGACCTGGTCCTGTATTTTTGTTGAAATTTCAGTAAATATCGAAAGTTTTATAAAATTTGTATATGCATTTCTCAGAAGAGTCTATAAACTACTTATGTTCCAATTTTCAGCTTATTATTGGCATGTTTAGTACAATTTTGAGGCCAACAATAATTGGTCCAGGAATTTGGTCCCGGGTCCCGGGCGTTGGTCCCGGCTTCTATTCCTTCCCAATATTGTCACTGCCTAAATTCTAGAATGTGTCATACTTTATCAGATTAATGCAGGTGTTGGCCAGACGAAAAGACCGCCTAAAAGCCAATCAAGATTGTCCACGCGGAGCACTGAACCAGGTAACACCCATGTTTTTAAGACTACCAGACTGTGAATAACGATTGTCAAACCGACTCCCTTGCATATTCAGACACTGGGTCCTGATAGGTGAGGTTCTGTCCAGGTGCCTCATTGCACAGAGCCCTTTATAATCACCCTTCCAGCATCCTCATTTGACTGACATACTGTTGAAAAGGACAATTCATCATCTGCCTTGTACCGATTACTGGTATATAACGGTAACGTGACCATAGGCACATACAAAAAAAAATCTAGTTTTTTATCAATAAATGGTTGATCATGAAGGTTTTTAATTGTTGCAATTAACAATTCAAGATGAGGGCAAAGGGTTCTGAACTATTTCTAGAATGCAGCAGTACACGATTGCAATCAAATCGTGATTCAGATTTTTACATTACCCGCCGTTGCAAACCTTCGATATTGAAGGGTTGAATATTTAATCATGTGATCCCAGCGCTTGTTTTTTCATCACGATCAACTGCTAACAGAAAAGGTGCTTTCTCAGACGCTTTAAGCAAGCGTTTGAAATCACAAGAACAATAATGTCAGGTTGTATGGACGCTTGAAAAGGTCACTGGTTCCCATCTGTGAAGGAAGTATTATATTGTTTTATAAAGAAAATCCGGACACAAGAAGAGGAAAATGGCTGAAAATTGGGAGGCAGCTAAAACTCGTCTCATAGAATTAACAGAATTTATTAAATCAAAGGGATTACGAGCGACTGAGAGACTTTTCCCTGAAGAAAATGGAACAGAAGCAGTACTGGAAGTGGCTGCCCCCGCTGTAGAGGCTAGCAGAGAAGCCATTGCGAGGAGAGAAATGATAGCAAAAGCCATTTCATCACTCCTTGGTATTGCAGCATCTTTTGGGGTGACATACTTTGCTGTTAAATGGATGACAAACGCTATGGATCCAACAAGAAAGGAAAAACAGAAAGCTAGAGAGCGGGTAATGCAATGGTCTAAATTAAAATGGTTTAAAGCAGTGCTCCAGAAAGGTCTTATAATGGTATTTCAGGGATAATTTTCCAAATTTCTTCATTGTATTTCTCACAAACATATGTTATGACCACTCATTAGAACCATCTCAACATGCTGGTTCTAATGAGGGGTCACAATATATGTTGTTGTTTTTTTAGAAACATGGAAAATTATCTCAGAATTTTTTCCTCAATACCCGACCGTATCTGAAACTCTATCTTCAATCTTAAAACCATGAACATTAAACAGATTAAGGAGAATTTTGGTCTGCTTTTAACTAAAAAAAATCTGTTCAGCATAAAGTGAGGATAGGATTTTATTTTGCCATAAGATTAGTTCAGGTAACATGAGAGGATAATGCTTAATACTTGATTCCTACTTTCACTTTCATTTTTGAAGATATAACATACTGGATCAAGATGTATCAAGTTTAACAGTTCTTTTCAGAGCTTCAGATAGAAAGAGTATCTGATAATAGTATCGAAATTATTTCTATTCATTTTGCCAAAAATATATGTTGCGGCATCTTCTTATTGCAAAATATCGTAATATATGGAATTCTTTGATGGCTTTGATGGACACGTGTCTGCTGTTCAGACAGGTATATTTTTACTATCATGGAATGCTTAATGAAGTAGTTGAGTGAATGGCAAACAGTGCACACCCTGATCAGTCTGATTGGGATCTACACTGGTTGTTCAGGTGCTTCTGACTATTTAAATTCTCAGACCAGTGGCAGTCCATCATTCCTTAGACTTTGATTTGTGACTTTATGTTTTTATGGATACAGTGACATTTTTGGTCTAATTTTATCCATTTTTTTTTCATACACAGGCTGAAGCTGTCCTGAAGAAAGTTGGAGTGAAGAATGTAAAGGTAAACCTAACCTGCACTAAGGAGACTAAAGCTAGCTACTTTGACAGTGTGGTAGATTGTGGACTTGTATTCTAGAAGGCCCCAGTATGAGTTTTTGTACCCAGTACATGTACTCTGGATATATTTTGTAGAGCAATAAGAAAACGAAAATGTATTACCATGATAAACCTAAACAGGGACAAACACTGTAATCAGCTATCTCTTTTGATCAGTGTCTTCAGTGTGTACCATTTTGCCAGCAATTTTTGCTTGATATTTCAGCCGTGACATAAGAAAACTAACAAAGTGGCATGTGTGCCCAGCAAAGACTCAAATCAGCCTGGGCATCATCCAAGTGTAACCAGAGTCTTTGCTGTTGGCATGGAGGTAGCTCAGACCATTAGCTACCCTGTAAGCACACAGTGAAGCCTCTGATCAGACTGGGCGGATGCCTAGGATGATCTGAGTCCTCGCTGGGCACACATGCCACTTTGTTGGTTTTGTTACGTCACAGCCCATTTAGAATTGGTATATATATATATATATATATATATATATACACTGGAGCGCCGTTATAACGCGGGTGTCGGGAGCCATAAAATAGAACCGCGTTATAAGTGATCACCGCGTAATAACGATCTTCACAGAAATACCCCACCCACTAATGAAAAACCCCATGTTTACATGTTCGTAGCGCTTATTTAGCCCTTACGAGGTAGATAGACATGTTTACTGCTTACCTGGCGCAACGAAAGTCATCGCTGAAGTAAGCTTTCAGTCCCTATGTTCTTACTTATTGTGAAAAATGCGCTGCAAAACGGTTGAAAACCATTTACAAAGCGAAAGTACAATCGGAACACATCGGCCAATTCCGTATCCTGAATTAAAGCTATATCGACGAGGATGTCCGATTGAGCGAGACTTGTTCGAGTTAATTCCCTTGTATAAACACTTGCAAAAAGGTACCTTCGGACGAATATAATATACTTATTTGCGCGAGTACTGACGTCGCTTAAAAAATTTCTAAGCAGCCTACAGATAACCAAATCGGGTTTAAGCTTTGTTTTTTTTCCATTTATAAAATTCTTTTATAATGTTTTCTTTGGAGGTAATCAGTGACTGCTACGCACAGCCTTTTTCCTGAGCGTCGGCTTGTGTATTGTGTATATGAGGTGACCTTCGCCAATTGGTGACACGTGATATGTGCTAATTATCGAAGTCTTTCACACCTTGGCAAGACAACCGACGCTTTGATGGTCTGTGATAACTTTTGACACTCTGTTGATTAAAATTATGTAAACAACCCAATTAACTTTTAATGGTTATTTTCTATTCCAATGTCATGAACACCGACGGAAACCGCCGAAAAATCCGCGATCTGTAGAAAAAATTTGGGAGCCTCAGGACAACCGCGTTATACCACAGGCGCTTGAAGTTCTATGCTCAAAAAAACATCAAAACCCTTTACACTTTACGTAAGAAATGGCCAGGTATGCAAGCAAAAATGCCGCGATTTTTTGACTGCTAAAACTGCAAGTTAGAAACACCCCAACAAATGCAAACTTCTTACCTGTAAACATCGTTTCAAAATGTATCTATAAACATGATAAATTTGTTCAGTTATGGTTAATGCGGTGCTGTAATCCTGAATTCAAAATTTGCCAGAAAATACAGACGCCATTACGGTGTCCAGAGTCCGGTTTACTGTGCTGCGCCAAAGTTGAGCATGTGCTTGTCCGCTTTGAAATTCACACATCAGCGAAATCATTCAATTACTCTTTTAGATATGACCAATGTCGTTGTATATCACCGTTTCCACGCATTTACAATATCAGGTTTGTTCTAATTTCGATCAAAACGTTTCTAACGAGTGAAAACTTGAAACAAACATGATGAAAATGACGTCATGACGTTCATGTCAACAACGTCAAAACTACGCAGTAACGTTGGCGTAAAAATTTTCATATGTTGACTGAGGCCTACAAGTAGTGACTTTCCGAACAACAAAGATGCAGATCAGCTTGCACATCGGTACAGTCTGATCGTTGATTTTGTTGTTTGATGATAGGACAGAGTAGGAAGCTGTACATTTAAGAAGATCGTTATCCGCAGAATCACTTCATTTTTCCCGTAATAGAACCTGATGGCGTTGCTGTGCGACGTTGATACACCGGAAATTGGAGACCGTAATGGAGTCGAACACAAGCTTTCACACCTGGACATTTCTTCAAAATGGCTCATAGCCTAGATGTTTAGCGGCATTGAAATATGTTTCATAGCATAGAACTTCAAGCGCCTGTGGTTATACTGATTTCCGCGATATATCGGTCCGCGGTGTAACGGCGCTCCAGTGTATATATATATATATATATATATATATATATATATATATATATGAGCCGTTCTCTGTGAAAACCGGGCTTAATGACATTACGTAATTATTACGTAGTGAATGGATAAAAAACACCAAAATTAATGATTTTTCGGACCTAAATTTATTTCCATGAAAATACCTTAGGCGTTGAGATATAACAGAAGGCCTATGAATTCAGACAAAATCCAGTCATAAATATGACATACGTTGCCATGACAACGCTTATTCCACGGTAACCCCAAAGCCTTGAAAACAGATGTTATACCATAACAAAGACCTATCATTTGAGAAAGAATGTTATATCATGCAAATTGTCATGTTTCTGCTATGAAATACACGTTGAAAATGAGCAAACCAACTTTTTGTCCAAGTTCTTTTGTGTAACAAGCACAGAAAGCGCGTTCAAACAAACGTAATGACGTTGACGTCAAAACATACTTGCATGACGTTAATAACGTCATATAAAGAAATTGCACTACCTGTGTGCTTCTAAAGTCTATATCTCAGTAATGAATAATGGTAACCATCTCAAATTTTCAGGAAATGTTTAGAAAAGGAAACACTTTTCAGTGATGCAGTTAGTTAATTTTTTGTTTTTAGGTCATTAAGCCCGGTTTTCACAGAGACTGGCTCATATATATATATATATATATATATATATATATATATATATATATATATATATATATATATAAAACACAATTGAGTCCGATTTCACAGTAATGAATGATTTATTTCGCTGTTTTCTACCGGTTTCACTGTTATAGTACAGATCATCAGGAACAAATATGGCGGCTTTGTGTCGCATAGAGACGACGTTAGCAACGTAGCGTTCCCGTTGCATGCGCCGTAACGTCGACTTCCGCTCATTACAGTACAATGCGCTGTCCCATTAATATCTATACAGCGTAGTGTAATAATGGCGTATAGTTCATTTCACTAATATAAGAGTAAGTGGTTATTAATACATGTATATAAACAACAATGTATGTTGATGGTACAGATTATGAAGACCTATTTAGCTTAGGTTTAAGGAGTTTAATGAAATATTTTTCTTTTGCACGCCTTAATGACATGCTTTCAAAATACATTTTGTAGAACGGGAAGATGTAGTATTTTGGATCTTGTCGATTGGCGCATGTACTTATGTGTTCACTAACATGAAGCATTCTGGTACTTGGGTCTCGGATTTGCTGATTGTGTACAGTGACCCGCTTTCGTAAATAGTTTCCGGTTTCGCCTATATATTCTTCGCCGCAGCCTCTGCATTTCATGACGTAAATCACATTTTTTACTTCACAGGTCATTGTTTCATGTACGTAAAATTTTCTACCGCAATTAAAATCAAATGCGGTGCCTTCTAATAAATGAGTGCAGAGGCCGCAGTTTGGCCTCTGACAACGTTTTACTTCGTGTTCAGAGGCATGACTAAATTTGGCTTTTGTTAGAATTCGCTTCAAATTATTTGGTTGTCTTTTGCTTTTAATTATTGTAAACTTTGAAAGAATACTTTTCATTTTTGGGTCTTCTTGTAAAATTGGAAAATTATATTTTATGGTATTAAATATCTCTGCATTTCGCGGATTATGTGTGGACACATAAGTAATGACAGGTTCCTCTGTCTTTTGCGCAACTTGTCTTAATACAGTTCTATCAAGATTCATAGCTCTGTCGATTCCCATGTCAATGATATTCTCAGGGTATTTTTGTTGGACTAAAAACGTCTTCAGTTCGTTCATTCGAGTTTCTAGTACCTGTTCTTCTGAAATTATTGTTCTTAATCTTCGTGCCAGATTGTAGGGTATGTTAGTCTTTGTATGTCGGGGATGACAAGAGGAAAATAAAAGATACTGTTTACTGTCCGTCTCCTTATAGTAGATATCTGTCTCAATGTTTCCTCTTTTGTTCCGGACCATAACATCTAAAAACGATTGTTCAACTGTATCAGATTGTAATGTGAATTTAATATCTTTGTGTAAATTGTTTAAAATGTCATGGAAATGTATTAGTTCTTCTCTAGATTTAGTCCAGGGGACGAAGCAGTCATCTAGAAATCTTTTCCAATACCGTTTGAAGTAAATATAAAATTCTGTATCATAAATGGATTCTACAGAATCATATATTTTTTCCTCCAAGTACCCAATAGTTAGGGTTGCGTATACTGGTGCAAATTTGGTACCCATAGCTGTGCCCTTTACTTGCTTGAAATAAGTGCTATTGAAACAAAAAATATTATTCTCAAGTATTAGTTTCATCCCGTCAAGTATGAAATCTTTTGAGAACCTTGAATGGAGGGTACTGGGGTACTTGTCTATCCAATAATTTACTGCCTCTACACCGAGATTGTGTGGAATATTTGAATAAAGTGATTCTATGTCAAATGAAGCCAATATGGTATTTGTTGGTACATTTGTCGGAAGGTTGTTTAAGAAGTCAGTAGTATCCCTTAAATAGCTAGTGACATGTTTGGTATAGGGTCTTAAAAGTATATCGAGTAAATTACTAAGCCTATGTGTATGACAGGAGGGGCCAGCAACAATTGGTCTTAATTTCAAATCATGTACTTTTTCTGTGATTTTTACATAACCTGATTTTGTTAGTTTACATTTTTCATTTATTTCTTTGCATTTATGTACTTTTGGTAATCCGTAGAAATTACTTATTTTGGCTTCGAAATTTTGTAGATAATCAAGTTCTTTTTCAGTCATTTGACTTTTATATTTTTTAAGAAACTTCTTATATTTCAGTTGTAAATCTTTTTCTGGATTTGTGTTTAATTCAGTATAATATGTTTCATCATTCAAAATTATTTCTACCATACTTTTATAATCTTCTTTGTTCATTATTACTGATGCCCCTCCTTTGTCGGCTTCTTTTATTATAATTGAAGTATCTTCTTTTAAACATTTTACAGCCTCCCATTCTGATCTTGTTAGGTTTTGTCTAACGTTATTTTGGCATGACTGTTTGGGAAATTTTTCAACAGTTTCAATAAATTCGTCAAGGGCTGTATTACGTTTATCTGGGGGAGTAAAATTTGATTTATTTCTGACTAAAGAGGTATCTTCATTTTCTGTACCATCAAAGAACTCTGCTAATCGTAACTTTCTATTAAATTCATTCAAATCTTCTGTAAGTTCTTGTGCATTTCCTAATTTGGGGGTCGGAGTAAATTTGAGTCCTTTATTGAGAAGTGATATTTCTGCAATTGTTAATTTTCTATTTGATAAATTAATTATTTTTATGTCAATATTTTCGGTATCTACTGCATCTGTGGTCTGCGTCCCCGCCCCCGTCCTTGCCCTCGGTCCAGGCCCCTGCCCCGGGCCCGGCCTCGTCCTAAAAAAGTAACCTGATTCATATTATTGCTTCTTGTTTCCAGGTTCCAGGCGTTTGCTTCAGAGTCATCTGTATTATTTCTAGGGAAGGGTTGTCTTAGATTTTCTTCTTCCGGTCTAGTGTATCTAGGAGGTCTTTGTATTCTTTGTGGTCGTGGTTGCCGTTGAGTTGGTCCACCTTGTTGGTTTTCATTCTGTCTCGATTGCGGTCTTTCAGTTGATGTAGGCCGCCGTCTTTGATAGGAGTCACTGACTTGATTTTGACTATCGGAAATGATTTGCTGTGGCCTCCTTACTTGTGTTGACTTTGTCATCACTTCTGCGTACGTTTTCTTATTGTCTGTGTCATCTGAAATTCGGATGAACGGGTTTTTATCTTGGTGTTTTAGTCTGAAAGTTTCTGCATACTTGGTAAGTCAGACTAAGTTCTTGTTATCCCATCGTTTTTTCGAGATTTCTTCATTTTTGGTACATTCTTCCTGCCACATTTTTATTAATAAATTGCGGCTTTGTCCCGTTGTTTGCTTTTCTATTTCATTGGTCATTTTTGAGTCGATTTCTTTGAACTTTACTTCCTGGCTCTCACTTCGTAGAAGTAGCAGTTCTTTTTCGGTCAGGTAATTGTCCATCACTTGCTTTTCTCTTCTTTTTGTAACATTTTCTGGTTCATTGGGTATTTCTTTCATCTGTACCCATTGTGGTAATATGATGGTGTCTTCCTGCAGCCATTCGTCATATGTTGCTGCTATGTTCTTGTTGCGTAATGCTTGCCAATAAAGTAGTCGGCGGGATCGCAAACTTTTCTCCCATATTTTCGATATTTTATTTTTAATTTTTAACGCATATTCTTCAGTGTGTATCTGATAAGCTTCCGGTGGATGATTGGTTGTAGTTTCATTTCCCGGTAGGTTGACCTTTTCTAAAACTTCCTTTATTTGTTCAAGCGTGCCCCCTAGTGTACCTAGATTTGCATCTGGTGTAACGCTTGCCTTTTCAGATAATTGTTCTTTAAATTCTTCAAAATGTTCATTCAACGTATTTAGTGAAAATATAACTATGGAAAGTTTAGAACTTATCTGCTTTAAAATGGAGAAAACAGCGAAATAAATCATTCATTACTGTGAAATCGGACTCAATTGTGTTTTATAGACTTTCCTTGTATGTGCTTTTATTTTTGGACATATATATATATATATATATATATATATACAAGATACAAGATACAAGCTCTTTATTACGAATTTTCGGCCCTCATAGGAGCACATATAGTGGTATAGAATGAGCAACCAAACAAATCAAGGAAAGAATTCCAAATGACAGAATATGAGCAAAATAAAAGATACAAATTAATAAAGCATATCTCCTAACAGATGATACAAGTACCATATACATGATACAATTAGGAGAAACACATACTAGCCCTAAAGTAGTCTCAGTGATATGATATATTAACTACATTAACAATTTCCTAAAATGAAGATCATTCACTGCCTAGACAAGTCAGTGCAGTGGTACCATCATAGAGACCCATAGCAGGTAGACTGGTGCATGCCCCATCTATGTAGTGCCCACCAAACACAGAGAAATGAAGCAATCCAGGGCATACTGCAAGTACCCCCTAGAGTCACTCCATCCAATGTGTCAAGTGCACACCACCTCAAAATTCCACATGTATCCACCACAGCCCCATCCGAAGATGAGGCTGCCATGCATACCACTTCTATATTGGCACCCATCAGAACCACCATAGCTATGAAATCCAACATATGTCACATCAGGTTGTTATAAGCAGAGGAGTAAGCTAACTGATGTAAAGAAGGTGAAATTTAATTCAAGTGTTGGGTGATCATAGATCTAAGTTAATGTGTACAAATAACGCAAGTTTCTTCAATAAGTCATTATTTTCACAATCTAGTAGCCAGAAAAATTTATCTGTATTGGTCAAGCTATTGAAATTATGACATATGTCAGTTACAGCATTTAACAATGGGGCTCTAGAGCTGTTGTAAAGAGGACATTCCAGAAGAAAATGCAATTCATCTCCCAATACACCCATGGAGCATCTGGTACAAAATCGATTAACTCTGTCTATCTTCATGTATCTTCCTGTTTCAATGTTTAATCTATGGGCAGATATGCATAATCGTGTTAAATTTCTCCTCATACTAAAGTTTAGCCCCATCAAGTAAGCTTCCAGCCCAAAGTGAGATTTTATTTTGGTATATGTTTCCAACTTGCCAGACGAATTGGCCATTCTCGTATTATGCCATATATTCAGATATTCTTTTTTTAAGGTTTTGGAGAGAACTGAGTTAAATTGTGCTTTATTCATTCTTGATACATCTGGCAGTGATAGGTTTAATAAGCTGGAAAACTTTTTAACAGAACTGAACCATGAACAACATGTATTGTCTAGCTCCTTTGAGCAAACAAGGGCATTAAACAATAACGAATTTGAATCAAGATGCTCCATACGATACCAAAATTTCAACATTGCCTTAATTATATCAATATAGTATGGATATCTTCCAAGCTCAGACATTACTGCAAAGTTTGAGCTTTTCCTATGGACACCAAGAATAAATTTTGCGAATTTCAGATGCAGCCTATCTGGTTCTGATTTCTCAAATATTTTGTCTAAAGATATGCCATTCCTAAATCTAGAGCTGGAAATATTGAAGATACCCCAGACTTCACTACTATATAAGAGAACTGGCTTTACAGTGTGATCAAACAAATGTAAACTGGTCTTTACAGAAGGATGCAAATTCAAAATATTCTTACACAGTTTGTAAAAGGCCTTAAGTCCCTTTTTATACAACTCTGATTTGGCGTACAAGAAGGATCCTGATGCAGAAAAATGTAAACCCAAATATCTGTATGATGTCACACATTCAATTTCTTTTTGTTGAATTGTAAACTTACACCTAATCAATCTTCCTGCCTTATTGAATGTAATTACCTTTGTTTTGCTTATGTTTATGGTAAGACACCAATCACTGCAAAAGTTTTGCAGCTTATCCAATTTTTCTTGCATTCCTTCAGCAGATTCAGATAAAATAATTACGTCATAGGCATACATCAAACAATGTAAGTCCATATTGTTCAAGTAGACTGGGTCTAAGGATGACCTTAGATATGAAGGTAAATCATTGATAAAAATTTTAAATAAATTAGGACTCAAAGTGTCTCCTTGTCGCACACCAACTCTTGAGTTGAAGGGTTCAGTAAGAAAATTGCCTAAACGAACAGATGACTGACTTCTGAAATACATAGCTTTCACAATATTGTAAAATTTTGTTCCAATACCCATCTGTAGTAACTTGACTTTCAATCCATCATGTACAACCGAATCAAAGGCCTTGCGAAAATCTACAAAACATGCAAATAGTTTACCACCTTTTTTATTACAATATTTACATATCAATAAGTGTTTTTAAGATAAAGATAAACATATGGTCTGAGGTGCGGGCGTTTTTTGTAAAACCAATCTGGCATTTGTCTATTGTAGAATTAGCAATTAAAAAGGTGCTTAATCTGTCATCTAAAACACTGTTAAAAATCTTACCCACAGCACTTGTGATAGATATACCCCTGGAGCAGCTGCATGTTGACGCCGGCTCAACACGGTGTTTAGCCGGCGCTGACGGGGCTGTTCTAGCGCTGTGTGCATTTATCAAATTTCTGACAATGAACACTTGTTGTGAACACTTAAAGTTATTTAAGTGCAATTATATCGATTTTAGTTATGCTGGGCGTGTTTCAGCGTTGTGTGCGTTTATAATGAAGCCCTATTATAAACGTTAGTCTGCTCCATTATTGGTATTCCAGGACAAATAGCTCTGCCATTCTCAGTTTTGCTTCCCTTTTGGATGGGTATCGGTTCCTGATGGTGGGAGTTTGCTCTGGAGGAGCAAATTCCTCCAGAGCAAATTACTTCTTCTGGAGTCGACCCCAGTTTGGAGGGGCTACGTCGATCAGGTTGGCAAATGAGAAGTCGCTGAAGTTTTCCCCTTTGTAAAATGATGGAAAAAATCATAATGGTTAGTACATGTATCTATTGTCTATGTAGACTCTATCTGTTGTCATGGAAGGTCGCAGAAGTTGGTCCCCTTTTCAAATTGGTGGAAAACATTATGTTATGTATTCACGGTCGTTGATGTCGCGACAATTCTGCATCCTGAAATCGGACATTTCAGGGGAAGCAACTCTGTTATTCTCAATCTTAGAGAATTAACATAATTATCTGTTTCTATATGTATTATTTGTCTGTATCATGGTTGTATTTCTTGTCATGTCTGTAAATATTTGTCATGTTTTTGCTTTCCAGTCTTGGAGGTAATAAAGATATCAATCAATCAACCAACAGTCTGGATATAAACCATTTGAGAGACAGGCATTAAAGATCTTTAAGAAGCATGGTCCTAAAGCATTCTGACTACATTTAAGCATTTCGTTAGAAATCGAGTCAAGACCAGCTGCCTTATTATTTTTCAATTTACATATAGATTTATAAACTTCATTTAGCTTAATTGTGTTATCAAGGGTTGTATAAACTGGCTGCTTCTCTAATTGTTCAACTAAAGTTTTATATATATACGTGCAGTTGGTTTAGAACTCTAAGATGCTGTAACTGTAGACACCAAAACACTCTTACAAAACTCTGCCGTTATTCAGGTGGTCTGAGTCTTTGCTTTTTGCTGAAGGGCCTAGGACCCTGTCTGCTTATCACTATCATAATATGCCAGTGAAAGGAATAAAGCTTGTTTGTATACAAATTGTTACCCTAAACACATATTTTTTAATTTGGCCTGAGGCAGCACTTCACCAGATGAAAGGATTTTTTTCAAGAAAATAAATGACAAACAGAGTAGCCCCAGATCTACACTGTTTGCAGCATTACACTTTTGATTTGTTGGCCCCAGTACATTAAAATTCAACACCAAATTTATGTATCTTTTTTTTGTGTAGCTAACAGATTATGAGCTGTGTATTGCGGCTAACATTGTAGACCCACTGTCTATGACTGTAACATGGGAAGACATTGGTGGATTAGAAGATGTCATTGAACAAATTCAGGATACAGTTATCTTTCCTTACCGGAGAAGGGATCTTTTCATAAGGTCTCAGCTAGTGCAGGCACCAAAAGGTAAGCAAGGATTATTTGACTTACAAGAATATCTTGGAGCAATGTGCCTGCAAAGAACTCACTGTACTGTAGTATAGATCTGTTAAATTCATAACTAATGATGATGCTTTCCAAAGAGATAATTTAAAAATTAATTTTCCTCAGTCCATCATGGAAATGTTTTCTCTGTGCAATCCCTTTATAACCCAGTCATCAAGGCCACTTTAAATGGGAATGGGTGCACTTTCAAGGGAAGCAACACTACCATGTTTATTTCTGCCTGCCGTCTCAGTGGTAGTCCATTCTTAAAGGAAAGAATTTGCTCCATTTGGATCAAATTCTTTCCTTTAAGAGTAGATCCTTTTTAAAGAAAGGCTACATTGCCCAAGGAAGCAAACAGGGAGTCCTGAAAGCTGTCTCCCTTTGTAAAAATTGCAGAAAAACATGGTTATGTACCTTTACACTTTAATTTGATGTCACCATGTATGTCTCTGATTCATCACTAAAACTCTTCATCTTTTGCTTTGATAAAGGGAGTATTGTATTCATTTGATTACCCTCATTATATCAGAGAGATGAAAAACACTACTGTAGTCTCCCTATCATTGACCTGCTATAGGAGTGTATCATTTGGTTATAAGACACGAGTTTATCCATCCAAAATTATGTGGCCATGACTATATCAAGGATGTCATTAGATGTCACATTCTGGTGATGTCAGCAAAGAAATTGCATTACACCTGAATAAAATTTGGGCATTATATTCTAAGTTTTATATTAAAAAAGTTACATTGTAGTTTGCACAACTTACTCAATCATCCTCATAGTTTATTTGGAATATCAGCAAAATCTTTTATATTTATAAATTAACTTAAACAGACTGCATTTACCAAATGTATTCACAGAAGGACTGTACAAGGTTTACAGTAAGGTTCCAAACACTCCACCATACGAAATGGTTTGAGAATATGTCTTAGGTTGTCAGTATGGTTGTCAGAGGTGATTGGTTATCCCCTCTGGGGTAACGATATTAGATTAGGAATTCAAACTCGATTGTATTTGGTGCACCCTGCTGCAGGGTTCTCGCCAGCATCGCTAATGCATGATCTTTATAGCTTATCTTGAACACTTTATCCAACCCAAAACAAGCAATTACCCGAGAGTTTCATTCAGCTACCAAGAGTTGTCATTTAACAGTAAAGATCAACACCACTTCCCGTAATATGCTCCCACATTTTCCCTTCATCGCTAAGGCATGAGCTGTAAAACTTATCCTGGACACTTCATCTCACCTACAGGTAATACAAGCAAGATAATTTTATTAACGTCTCACCAATTTTACATGTACATAAGCACAGTTTAAAAAATCGATATAAGATGTAAAATTGCGACTCAATATTGAGCTATGAGAGACGATCGCTCTAAAATGTGTCTGTTCTTGTGTCCTGCACCAGCACTACATCCCCTAAATACCCCACACTGAGCCAAGGAAGACGGTTAACCAACCAGCAAGTCTACGCTTCCAGACTCAGCCTGGAGTATTAAATGCAGTACTGGGACAAAACAGCAATAAGTATGATAAAAAAGCGACACGCATTATCTATGAGCCATTATCACTCTAAAACGTACCGTAAATAAGTGCCCTGCATGCGCTACCTTCCCTCGATACCCCATGCCGAGTCCGGATAACCGGAAACACGCGGTGGAACCAATGTTCATACAGCATGTTGCCGGACCCGGACACGGCATGGGATATCAAATGCAGCACAGGGACCAGAGCAACAGATAAAATGAAATCGCAACTTTAATCTGCACTAAAAGAGATAATCGTGTCCGTTGAAATGTATACTGTCCCAGTGGTAAATCCTCCCTGATACCCCACGCTGAGTCCACGATAACAGGGAACATGTGGCGGAGCCAATGTCCAAACAGCATGGACCCGATCATGGACTCAGCATTGGGTATCAACCGCACCACCGGGGCAAAGCAGCAGTTAGTATTGTAAATAACAGACAGCTTTTTACATTTAAATGGGCACTTATAAAAATATGGTACACAATATACATATTTACATCAACTGTACAGCAGACTACGCCTTTTGTTTAAAATCAAATAACAGGTTTTGGCACTTATCTTGACTATGGAAGGATTAGCTAAAATAAAAGATACTTTTTCAATATCATTTAAGTTCTGAAAACCATTTAGTATAAGCTCAGCTTCAATAAACAGCTCATTTCGGAACTCAGTGTACAGCGGACAATGTAATAAAACATGGATTTCATCCTCAACAGCATTCCTACAGCTAAAGCATTTTCTTTCACTAACTTCTGAGCCATTATAGCGGCCAGTTTCAAGTGCTATCGGGGCGGTTCCACTTCTAAATTTAAGCATCTCTCCTAATAAAAGCAATTACCAGAGAGTACAGTTCACTTAGGAAGAGCTGTCACTAAACAGTACAGGTCATCTAACAAAAGTTAATAGCACTGAATAGCTCACCTTTAACAAACATCACTAGACAAAAGAAAGAGCTGTCAAACTCGCCACTTACCTACAGCTTCAACAAAGTCCAAGAATACAATAAAATTAACTTGTATTGCTGCCAATTTTCTACTTTACAACTTGCATCCTATAGATTCATTGCTAAGGGATAGCTTTTCCAGGAGCTTAACTTGTACTTATTTAATAGTAAGTTAACAGTACATATATCACTATTTATAGGTGTGTTGTTGTATGGTCCACCAGGCTGTGGGAAAACTATGATAGCAAAAGCTACTGCTAAAGCTGCAGGTATATATTATACAATTATATAAATTTCCTATTAAACAATTCCACTACTGCTCAAATTTTCCCACATACCAGCATAATGGACTTTAATTTGCTAGAGAATGAGTTTTCCATAATGGCCAGAATTGTTGTGTTTCAAGAAACCTAATCCATTTATCATTGGGGGTATAGATCAGGTTGATCTGGTTCCATACTCTTGGAAAATTATATCCGTTTACATCCAGCAGGGTTAAAGGACATAAGATATCTGTTCATGCAATAGTTAGTATTGCAGATTTAGTTATTGGAACTTTGAAGAAGTCAAAAAGACTAACACTTCCAAATATAATCATATACAGCTTACAGTGAAGCAACTTTCATTTATGACTAGAGATTTTTTCAATGTGATTTTGCTTGGGTGGTACTTCAAGAGAAACTATATGAGCCGCGGCATGACAAAATCAACAAAGTGGTTGTGGGCCCAGTGCAGACTCAGATCAGCCAGGGCATCTGCCCAATCTGATCAGTCCTTGCTGGGCATATGGAGGTAGCTTAGACCTTAGCTACCTTTTAAGCACTTAGCTAAGAGTCTGATCCGACTTGGCCAATGCCCAGGCTGATCTGAGTCTGTGCTGGGCGCACAACCACTTTGCTTGTTTTCTCGTGTCGCGGCTCAATTATCATTTATCATCTGCTTAAATTTAACCTTCTACATTTTTCCACCTTATCTGGACGAGGTAAATTGATATGGATCCAGTAACTTGCTTTTCTTTTACAACATAAAACATTCAGTTTGTCACCAGTCTTATCATGCTATAACATGACAACGTATTGTAGGGGCAAGATTTATCAATCTTCAGTTATCGTCACTTGTCGACAAATGGTATGGGGAGTCTCAGAAAAGAGCTGAAGCTGTGTTCTCATTGGTAGGTAGTAGTTTAAATTCTTTCATATGCTGTGCCTAGGATGCAGTGGGGGTTAGAGATGCAGTGGGTCTCTAACCCCCACTGCCCCTACGGTTACTAGGCTAGTATGAGAAACCTTAACCTTTTACGCCACTTTTCTCAAACCTTGGATATCCTATGTACATATATATTACACAGCTCCAGATTATAAAGGGATTGTTTGCTAATAATTTTGGGATATTTTTATGTCTCCATAAAAGCATATTTTGTGGCCTCTTATTAGAAAGGCTTAACCATTGAGGTTCTAATAAATCCACCTCTGAATTACAACCGAAAATTTCAATGGTCATTACATATATCTGATTTCATGGTTTTGTTACGTGTTAGGTCCGCAGAGGCTTAAAAAAGAAACTCACCAGTAGGATTGTAGCTCATTGACTCAGATGTGGGAATAAGATTAAGATGAGATAGACAGAAAACTGTAAGGTGAAAAAATGTGAAATTAAGGTGAATGGGTATACTTTCATTGGAAATAGCTCTGCCATTTTCATTTTTACATTTGTTCTCAATGGAGGTCATCTCTTATAAGAAAGAATGTGCTACCCTAAGAGTCGATTCTTCCCTTTTAGAGAGGACCCCATTTTGGAAGTGTTTCATTACTCAGGGAAGTAATCAGGAAGTCAAAAAAATTGTCTCCTTCATAAAAATGATGGAAAAAACATGGAGGTATACCCATATACCTCAACATGGAGTAAAGCTGCTGAAATTAACAATACCAGTAATATTTATGTTATATACATTTATTTTAGGCATATTGTAAAACAGATGTTGTTATATTTTTTTCAGGCACTGAAACTTCAGCCATCAATCATATTTATAGATGAAATTGACTCATTCTTGAGGTCAAGGTCAGGAAATGACCATGAGGCAACGCTGATGATCAAAACACAGTTTATGAGTTTCTGGGACGGCCTGATAACTGACCCTGCCTGTCAGGTGATGATAATGGGGGCTTCTAATAGACCACAAGATGTAGATGCAGCCATATTGAGGAGAATGCCATGCCAGTTCAGAATAGGAATGCCGGTATGCTATGTTTTTTATGCCCCCGCCACGAAGTGGGGAGGGGCATATAGTTTTGCCCTTGTCCGTCCGTGCATACGTACGTACATGCGTCCGTAAATACGTCCGTCCGTCACACTTTGTAGTACTGTACTTGTCTCCACAACTCCTCCTAGAGTATTCGATGCAGGGAGTTGAAACTTGCAACACAGTTCAGACATGCATTGAACATGTGCATAAAGGAAACATAACTTTGATTCAGGTCTTTATTGCAGAATTATGTCCCCTTGAATAATATACATAGTATGACCATATTTCACATTTGAGTACTGTTCTTGTCTCCGCAACTCCTCCTACAGTATTGGATATAGGGAGTTGAAACTTGCAACACAGTTCAGACATGCATTGAATATGTGCATAAAGGAAACAGAACTTTAATTAATGTCTTGATTGCAGAATTATGTCCCCTTGAATAATATACATATTATAATCATATTTCACATTTGAGTACTGTTCTTGTCTCCGCAACTCCTCCTACAGTATTTAATGTAGGGAGTTAGAACTTGCAGCTTAGTTCAGACATGCATTGAACATGTGCATAAAGGAAACAGAACTTTGATCCAGGTCATTATGACAGAATTACATCCCCTTGAATGACATGCATATTTTGACCATATTTCACACTTTGTAGTACTGTTCTTGTCTCTGCAACTCCTCCAATAGTATTTGATGTAGGGATTTGAAACTTGCAACACAGTTCAGACATGCATTGAACATGTGCATAAAGGAAACAGAACTTTCAGTCAGGTCTTTATTGCAGAATTATGTCCCCTTGAATTACATATAAATTTTTTGACCATATTTCCATAGCTTAAATACAATCTCACCTTTTATCGTCACTCTAGCGGCCTCATTTATCAACCGATTTAGGTATTACATCATAGCTTTATTGGTGATCACAGTACCTCGAACATCTTTGCGTTTCAGTTTGGTAGGATGAAGGTCAAGGTCACAGTTGTTATTTTCAGAAAAACTAGAGCATTGCTCCAGCGATTTCATTTATAGATCGATTTTGATGTAACTTCACATAAATGTTAAGTATAACAATATCTTGAATAAATTGCCGCTTCAGCACCCCAGGTCCAAGGTCAAGGTCACAGTTGCTATTTTTAAGAAAAACTCAGTCATCCCTCTAGCACCTTTATTTATTGACAGATTTTGATGTAACTTCACACAAATATGTTTTAACACATAACTCATCTAGTGAGGCATATGGCGGGGGCATTCATCACCTTTAGTGATTGTCTAGTTTATCTCTGCACTAAATGTGATAGTATTTGAGGATGATTTGGAGATATTGTCTGTAATTCTTCATAGGAAAATGTGTTGCAAAAATATATTTAGACCCATCATTAGAACTGCCTCAGTGTCAGAGGCACTTTTAATGATAGGTCACAGTATATGTTTAGGGTGAGAACTAATAACTTCAGAATTACCTTTAAGTCCCACACATGTTTATCTCTGGTATAATCCCCACCTTTGCATCCACAGCAATCATACGCTCCTTTTCTTTTAAAATGTCTTAAAAGGCATGCTTTTCAAATCAAATTTGAAAGACAGAAGAAACATTGGTATCTTGATGTTTGAAAATAGAATCCTTATAGGTGATTTTCTGAAACAAACAGTCCCATCATAATAAAATGTATGAACATGCAATTAGATGCTCCAGAAAAGCTGCCAGTGGCAGTGTTAATGTGGCATTGCAACATAAAGTTTATGATGCTGTTATCTTTTACCATCAGATATGCTTTTGTATGGAGATCTGGATTAGCACTAAACCTGAGTGTTCATTTTCCAAAATACTTGTATCATTATACCATAATCAGAGCTCTAGATAAAAAAAAAGAAATTTGCTGAGAATTTTGGAAGAAGTAATGTTAATTCTCTATACAAACATATGCTGTAACACCTTGTTAGAACTGCCTAGATGAGGTGGCTTTTACGAGGAATTACATCATTAATTTTTGAAAGTATAAAGTGAATATATAGAAGTCTCTTGTCTTTTCCTAGTTTTAAGATTTCATACGTCGAAAAATAGCAAAAATTATCCCAGAACTATTCCCAGTGCTCCAGAGAAGGGTAACAGAGACAATTTAGGGATAATAATCATTATTTCTCCATAAAATCATATTTTGTGACCCAACATTAGAACCGTCTCGTTGAGACATTCTAATGAGGGGTCACAACATATGTTTTTGTTGAGAAATAAGAAAATTATCTTCGAATTATCCTCAATACCCCTGCTTATCTGGAACTCTGTATCACCAAATATTCCTTCTTATCTAAAGCTCTGCCATGTTGACATTCAGTTATGAATCAAGAGTTTATAATCTTGCTATGTTCATTTTCAGGGGAGACAACAAAGAACATCTATTCTAGCCATAAATTTAGCCGGAGAAGATGTAAGTACTAAATATATTCTGGTGATACCAGTGGTCTTAATATATACATGCAGCCTAGCTATAAATCTTGTGACATATTGAAACACTTTTGTCACAAATTTAAAGAAGAACATCAGTTTTGTTTAAGTTTTGATTACAACATATAATGTTCCAAATTTGTTTATATTTCTGCATACAAAAAAGAAATTACAATATTTGCATGTCTGTTGTTGTGTTGATGCTTTACGTCTAGGGTAAACAGCTATGATCATGTAAGGATGGTCAGTTTACCAAACCACACTACTCCTGGGCAGACTTAGACGTCCTAAGTGGTTAACCTGTACTAAGTGCACATACTTTCCCCAGTAACTGACAACTGCCCTTCTTTAATCAGTGACAGGGGAAGAATCAGTCTCCATGAAAGTAAGTGGCAGGACCAGGTATCAAACCTGGGACCTCTGGCTCATGAGTCAGATGCACTGCGACCGTTGCGTGCATTTTCCTTTCTTTCTTCTTTCAGTGTCATGGGTGGGTTGAGGCCTGTCTTAGGTATCTTCATTTATATTTTTATCCCCCGACCGAAAGGTTCGGGGGATATAGCGATGAGCCTGGCGTCCGTCCGTCCGTCCGTCCGTCCGTCCGTAAACATTTTCTTGTCCGCTCTATATCTTGAGTACCCTTTGGAATATTTTCATGATACTTCACAGTTATGTAGAACAGGTCATGGCGATGTGTCGCGTACAAGAATGGTAACTCTTGCTATTGTACTTTTTGAATAATCTCCCCTTTGGTGATTTTTTTGGCAGATTCGTGTCCGCTCTGTAACTTGAATACCCTTTGGAATATTTTCATGATACTTCACAGAAATGTAGAACAGGTCATTACAATGTGTCGCGAACAAGAATGACAACTCCTGCTTTCTTACTTTTTGAGTTATTTTCCCTTGATAGTTTTAGGTGTACTTTTTTTTTGCAGATTCGTGTCCGCTCTATAACTTGAATACCCTTTTGAATATTTTCATGATACTTCACAGATATGTAGAACAGGTCATGACGGTGTGTCGCGAACAAGAATGACAACTCTTGCTTTCTTACTTTTTGAGTTATTTCCCCTTGATTATTTTATCCCCCGACCGAAAGGTTCGGGGGATATAGCGATGAGCCTGGCGTCCGTCCGTCCGTCTGTCCGTCCGTCCGTCCGTAAACATTTTCTTGTCCGCTCTATATCTTGAGTACCCTTTGGAATATTTTCATGATACTTCACAGTTATGTAGAACAGGTCATGGCGATGTGTCGCGTACAAGAATGGTAACTCTTGCTATTGTACTTTTTGAATTATCTCCCCTTTGGTGATTTTTTTGGCAGATTCGTGTCCGCTCTGTAACTTGAATACCCTTTGGAATATTTTCATGATACTTCACAGAAATGTAGAACAGGTCATGACAATGTGTCGCGAACAAGAATGACAACTCCTGCTTTCTTACTTTTTGAGTTATTTCCCCTTGATAGTTTTAGGTGAATTTTTTTTTTTTGCAGATTCGTGTCCGCTCTATAACTTGAATACCCTTTTGAATATTTTCATGATACTTCACAGATATGTAGAACAGGTCATGACGGTGTGTCGAGAACAAGAATGACAACTCTTGCTTTCTTACTTTTTGAGTTATTTCCCCTTGATTATTTTAGGTATGATTTCGTGTCCGCTCTATAACTTGAATACCTTTTGGAACATTTTCATGATACTTCACAGATATGTAGAACAGGTCATGACGATGTGTCACGAACAAGAATGACAACTCCTGTTTTCTTACTTTTTGAGTTATTTCCCTTTAGTGGTTTTAGGTGTGATTTCGTGTCCGCTCTGTATCTTGAGTACCCTTTGGAATATTTTCATGATACTTCACAGATATGAAGAACAGGTCATGATGATGTGTCGCGAACAAGAATGACAACTCTTGCTTTCTTATTTTTGGAGTTATTTCCCTTTGATGATTTTAGGTGTCCGCCTCATAGCTTGAATACCTTTTGAAATATTTTCATGATACTTCACAGATATGCAGAACAGGTCATGACAATTTGTCTCATACATGAATGATAACTCTTGCTTTCTTACTTTTTGACTTATTTCCCTTTGATAGTTTGAGCTGCTGTTTGAGTCTCTGCTCCATATCTGTATAACCCTGGCCAGCTCCAAAATTTGAATAACCGTGTACCTTTTAGAATATTGATGATCATGCTGTGATATCTTATCAGTGTTGATAACACTCTCTGACCCCTCCACATTCCCGTGCCCACCCCCCCTCCCCCCCAAAAAAAAACATTTTTTTTTTCCAGATTCCAGATTTGGATTCTTTGTCCAAATTCACTTACTAGAGAGCTCAAAATTAGGTTTGTAGGGCTTGTACTTTAGAAGTTATTCACACATTTTGAAAGTTGAATGTATCGTATGCTATGCATTTGTGTATATGGTGGCTGTTTGAGATATTACCTCTTTGTAGCAGTCAAGCATACTGTTTTAGTCTGAGTGTTAGATAATCATGCATCTGTTAACAGTTAATGTCAATCAGAAGCATAAAAGAACGACAATATATTACTAATATGTGTTTTGAAGTGCACCCTTTTTACCAAGGCCCATGGGGGTCATGGGTCGGGGGATTTGCCATCTCCTCTGATGGCTATTTTTACACATTTCTGGATAGTTGAATCAACATGTTCCATTTCTGGATAGTTGAATCAACGTGTTCCATTTCTGGATAGTTGAATCAACGTGTTCCATTTCTGGATAGTTGAATCAACGTGTACAGTATGTTAGATGTGTTACAGGTAGAAGAAATAGACTACGCCAAACTAGGAAACTCAACTGAGGGTTTCTCTGGCAGTGATTTGAAAGAAGCTTGCAGAGTTGCTGCCCTTAATAGAATACACAGCTATGTGAGTGAGGCAAGAAGACAGTATGGTGATGATTATTGGTAAGTTGCTTTTTGATTGGTTTTTAAAAGGAAAATGCTTTGTGTTAAAACCATGTCATGAGAGTAAGTACCTTATGGCATGTGTAAGGTGAATGGGTACACTTTCTTGGGAAGAAACTCTGCCAATTTCAGTTTTGCCTCCTTTCTCAAAGGGAGTCAACTCTTAAAGAAAAAAGAGTTTTCTTTAAAAGTTGACCCCTTTTTGGAAGGGCTACATCATTGAGGAAAGTAAATTTCAAGTCATAAAGTTGTTTCCCTTTGAAAAATTATTGGACAAACATGAAGGTGAATCAATACACCTTAAACATCATTCAGATCAGCATGTGCAGTCTGATCAGAGCCTTTCTCTTTTATATCAGCGGTCAGTGTGTTCTAAAGAGTAAAGTATATTTTCAGGTGGCTTTAAAATCTTGGTTAATCTCCAAAAGAATTAGTTTGTGGTATATGGGATAATTTTTGGTTTAAACAGATGGTGATACAGATGGTGATTTAAATGTGACTTATACCACCCTTACCAGAAAATGCCAAGTTTAGTATGAAATAGTTTGCAATGAGAAAGGTCTACAATGGTAAGGGTGGTATAAAATAGTTATACCATGGTTTGTGCGCCTGTACAGGAGATAATCCACCCACTAAAGCTGGTGGATTGTCTCCCCGTACAGGTGGACAAACCATGGTATAACTATTACATGAAATTGACCCTAAAATAGTAAAAAGTGGTGACTCAAATTAGTCTATGCAGTTATGCAGGCTGAGGTGAGTTTGTTCACGCATATTGTATGGCATGTTTTTTTAGTGGGAGTGGCCCATTATGATACCATGGCATGTGAAATATGTTGAGGGGCATCTTATTTCCATCCTTCTGTCCATTCATCTGTCCATCCATTTTGTCACTCTGTCCACTTGTTAATACTTGCATTAAAGTTTTGTGCTCAATTTGTATTCTTTTCTTTATTTATGCAAAAAAGCAGAATTTCCAAAAAGCCAGACTTAAACCATGGTTTCGTATGACTAGGTTTACTTTCATGTTACTATAGATTAGTTGGCATCATCTGGATGCTGTCATCAACATTGAACTTGCATGATATTTGTACATTGTACACATTTTGGGGTAAGTAAGTATTATTTTGAATGACAAATATAAAAGAGATTCTAAAATATTCTGTGTATGTTTCAGCGATCAAGTTCATGATCAGATGAGACCAATCTCAATGGAGGATATACAGTTTGGTGTGAACAAGGTGAAAGAATCAAAACAGACGATGACAGACACTATATCAATGATACAACTAGACTAATGCAATACTGTACATTCTTAGGATTATTTATTGACCTTTACTGATAAGTTGGGAGCAGTCTGATGTGGGTCTGCATTGTTCAGAACTCTGTTTGCCATCAGCAGGTAAAATGAAAATAAAGATACAGCTACAGGTCTAGCCCATTATGGCAAGTATAGGCAAATCGGAAAATACTTCTAGACACTGGAAGTCAGAGAAAACATTTAATCTGCCATAGACAACTTTGTTTAATGCCGGGAGCTGACAGATTGAATATACCTCAGTTCTAACAAGGCGCTCAGGGCCTGACAAATCCATTGTCTGGTTGCCTGGCACTAGTTAATAAAATTTTTGCTGGGCTTGTAAGAATTTTCCTAACTAATGTATGTTTTAAAGGGAAACCGATGTATTTCTGCATTTTCTGCCAGAAGCTATTTACCAAACAAGTACTGGTAAATAGGAGTTTGGTCTGTCAGGCCCTGGGAGCAACAACCTGTGTTTGGAGATACAATTAGGGTTGAGTCGCCTAACTTTGGACAGGGGGTAAATTCAGACATACCATTGCAAACTGTGAAAATCCAGATGAAATGGCTCATAATGAGCTGTCTCATCAGGAATTTCACTGTTTGCCCAGTTAATTTTGTTTTAATTCCAAACAACTGACATAATAAGGAAACAATGTCACTGTCCGAATTAACCTGCTGTTCTAATTTACCTGACTTGACCGGAAAAGAAATACCAGACTTATTATTGAATACTCTCATCTTATTTGATGCTCTGTGCTTATTTCATGTTAATATTGCGGAAAGGAGATCTCTTCATATTATTTGTCAGTATTACAAATGGAGGAAATTATGCAGTCAGACTCAGGGATAAAGACTAACAATTTAAGTTTAGGGGCCCACACTGCCAGAATTCAAAATTTAACTTTAGGGGTATGGGCATTTTCTTCAAAATTTCAGGGGCCCAGCCCAAAATTTAGGGTTTGTGGGCTACTGGGCCCCGGTTAGTCTTTATCCCTGCTGATTCTTAGACATTTGTTATTGTATTTTTAATTATATGTACATAAATGAGACTGATGTGAAGAAGACATGCTTCATGTCACAGTTTTACCCATTTTTGAAAGGATAAGTTTTGAAAGTTTACAGTATGTTTTTGTACCATGTGTTTCCAAGAGTATGAAGTATTTTAAGTTTTAGAAGTTAGAGGCGAGCAGATGCTGAGTTATTATTGTAAATTTTAGCAGCAATATAATTTTCGTATCATTCCATTCTCTGAATAAACTGTATTGTGAAAACTTGAGGTATATTGTTATGATTGACTGTATCACTGTTTAACCCTTAAAGTGCCAAAGAATGAGACAAAATGCAAAATTAAAAAAAAAAAATCATCCAAGCTAAATCATATTGAGAATTTAAAGACTAGAAGGGCAAACAGAGTAGATCCAGATGAGGCAGCTCATCATGAGCTGCCTCATCTGGATCTATGCTGTTTGCAAATTAAACTATTTTCATTTTTAGTGCTTTGTTAAAGTGCATGTAAGAAAATGTGCAAAAATACACATCCAGATGGTCAGAACATATTTGTGTGGGGGACTGATCAAAATTTTATATCTAAAGGTGAATGGGTACACTTCCAGGGCAAGCAACTCTGCCATTTTCAGTTTTGCTCTCCTTCTCAATGGGGTCAACTCTTAAAGGAAAGAATTTGCTCCTTTAGGAACTAATTCTTTCTTTTAAGAGTAGACCACGGTTAGGAAATTCTCTGTCATCCAGGGAAGCAAACGGGAAGTCACAAAAATTGTCTCCCTTTGAAAAACTTGGCAGTGTACCTATACATGCTGCTTGTAAAATGAACAAGAGACTATTGATGTTTTATCTATGGAAAAAAATAGTTGAATAAAACTGTTGAACAGTGGTTTTGTTTTATCAAACATTCTTTGTGGTTTCCCTAAATATGAGAACTCCGACCCCTCCCCCACCCCCTTCTGATTACTTCAAATTCTCCTTTGAAAGAAATAAAAAGATACCCTTAAAGGGGTATCCCGAATGGAATGGGTTAAGTGTTATGTTTAGATGAGATTTCGCAATAACAGTAACACATCAAAATTTTGGCAGTTTTATGAAAACGGCAAACTTGCATAAATTAGTTTTAGCACTTTCAGCTATGTAACTGTAAGTGTATTGAAAACAGGGAAATAAATTTTGATGGACGTTCATTTTGGCAGTTTAAGTATTAGCTGCCAAAAATTATGTTGACAACAAATATACAGTGTTTACAGTGTTGCTAGAAATCTAGTGGGACAAAAAAAAACACTAGAAAATTGTGTCTGTAAGACACTAATGATGCCCCCGTGCAGCGCCTGTCACATGATATGTATATATCCATAAAGCACCTACAAAGAATCCATTGAAAACATAACCTGCCCATGAAAAAACTGCCCAAAATGACTAAGTTAAAAAGGCTGTGATTCCGTCAAAATTAATTCTAGACCTATCAATATGCCTCATCATATCTTCAAATATGTCCACCATATGTAGACAAGGTTTGAAAAAGATCCATTGAAAACTGTGGAGCAAGTTGATAACACAAAATCCATACCCTACAATGCAAAATTTCCCTAGAATGACTAAGTTCAAAAGGCCATAATTCTGTCAAAATTAATTCTAGTGCCATCAAAAACCCACATGCACATCTTCAATACATTCACAGCATGTATGCAAAGTTTGAAAAAGATCCATTGAAAACTGTGGGAGGAGTTGATTACACAAACTCTATACCCTACAATGCAAAAATTTGCCTAAAATGACTAAGTTCAAAAGGCCGTAATTCTGTCAAAATTATTTTAGGTCCAACAAAAATCCACATGCACATCTTCAATATGTCCATAACATGTATGCAAGGTTTGAAAAAGATCTGTTGAAAACTGTGGGAGGAGTTGATTACACAAACTCTATACCCTACAATGCAAAAATTTGCCTAAAATGACTATGTTCAAAAGGCCGTAATTCTGTCAAAATTAATTCTAGGTCCAACGAAAATCCACATGCACATCTTCAATATGTCCCCAACATGTATGCAAAGTTTGAAACAGATCTGTTGAAAACTGTGGGAGGAGTTGATTACACAAACTCTATACCATAAAGCGTGACGAACAGACAGATGGACAGACAGACAGACAGGGGCAAATCTTAATGCCCCCTGACTATCGTCACGGGGGCATAAGACAGACGGACAGACAGACAGACAGGGGCAAATCTTAATGCCCCCTGACTATCGTCACGGGGGCATAAAAAACAACAACAAATAACGAAGCGGGCTAACAGAAAATATGGGGGCCGGGCTGCATAGCGCAGTCAGTAGGGCACCTGACTTGTAAGCAAGCCAGAGGTCCTGGGTTCAATACCGGTCCGGCCACTTACTTTCATTTCCCCTTCCGCTGATTCAAGAAGGGCAGTTGTCAGTTACTGGTGACAGTAAGTGCACTTAATACTGGTTAACCGCTTAGGAGGTCTAAGCCTGCCCAGTCATAGTGTGGTTAGGTTAACTGACCGTCCCGACATGACCTTAGCTGTTTACTGTGGACAAACTATAACAACAACAACAACAGAAGATATGGCAGAGGAGAGAAGAAACAAGTACTGTATTTTACTCCATTTTATTCATTCACATCAAAAAATGTAAAAGCGGGTAACAACAACTTCCCTGTATCATAATAATAGCCATTTCAAGAAAATGTTACATTATGCCATTTGCGAACAGAACTCAAATCAGCCTGTACATCAAGTTCTAGGGTCAAGTCGGGTAACTTCGGACAGTGGGTAAATTCGGACATACCATTGCAAACAGTGAAAATCCAGATGAGACGGCTCATAATGAGCCGTCTCATCATGATTTTCACTGTTTGTCCAGTTAATTTTGTTTTAATTTCAAACAAAGGAAACAGTGTCACTGTCCGAATTTACCCGCTGTCTGAATTAACCGACTTTACCCTGTATTCCCTTAAGAGCGTGAGCTGTATAGAAGAAGCAAAAATCAGTCACTTGTGCATTTAACAACCTGAGCACTCACATGTGCCAGATGTGTTGATGCCAAAGTGTCCACAATTTTTTTACCTTGATAACAGTCCATTAGGCCCTGCAAGCTCTTACATGCTCCTCAAGTATGAGACACACAGGCTGATCTGTGTTTGCACTGTCATTTCATAGCATAATGCAACTTTTCCTTTGAAACAGCATATAAAAATCTTGAAGGTAAAAGCTTCATGTCGATTTCATACATAATAAATATTGAGTGACCCTATACATATGTAGATAACAGTACTAAAAGTGAGTTGTGTCTATACCTTGTAGAAATAATTTTGGAACACAGGTTATGCATACACGGGTATGTATGGGCAGTTTCAGCTTTACACTGCAGCATATGCATATGTATTTAACTACAAAATGATGTGATTTCATGAGATATGGACTTAAATAAAGCTGGGATAGCTGATAAAATTGTCATTTGGGGAGATGAATCATTGGTTTTATGGGCACATTTCAGCATAGGCTTAAAATGCAATCTGCAACCATAAAACTGACAATTTACCTCCAAATGACAATTTTCAATAGTTATTCCGATTCTAATGCACTTTTCCACTACTTTGAAAATGAAGCAAGGGCTTTCTAGACATCAGCCAATGAGAAGCAATGTTTTGTAATGGCATGGGGTTGACATAGTATTACAGTCTTTTGACATTATCCATTCAGATGTGCGATTGCATTTTAAAGTGCATTAGAGAAAGTTTTGACACTCTCACAGCATTTTGTAAATTACTGTAATGTGCTTAAGCATTGAGACACCTAAAAATAATAAATTTTCCATTTGTCCCATTCAGGTGTCACAAATTTCAGGCACATTACATTACATCAGTAATTCCTGTTCTGTTTAAACAGACTGATGTCTGATTTGGACTTTTGTTGCCCTGTCAGTTATGTTTTTCTGGGCCAGAAAGATGATGATGTGGAAGAAATATTCTAAAGGTTGGGAAAAAATTCTGAGTATTCTGAGTGTGACACAACCTGCAACCTCTGGAATATTAATTATCCAGAATCTGTCAACTTACTAAATATGAATTATTGAGTTGCAATGTCTATGCAGGGAGAATTAGGACTAAAGGTGCTTATCTTTCCATTCTGATCCATATGTCCTTTTTGTTTTTGATTATATTTTGCACAATATTATTGGTGTGGTGTGAAAGGGTACCTTATGCAATGTGTGAAAAGAAAAGACTCAGATCAGTATGCACATCGGTGCAGTCCTTTTTTGCATATACCGGTACAATCCATGAATACTGTGGAATTAAAAAGTGAAAACTGAAGACTTTGATCAGTCTCAGATGACAAACAGGCTGATTTTAGCATTTACAGTACTCATACGATGTAAGGCCCATTTACATGTGACACAAATCATAATATCCCAACTCTGCTGGAATTTATTGTTTCCTATTTAGGGTAGTTATATAAGAATTTGCACTCAATATACCTGTAAATTTATACATTATAAATTTCTACAATCTTACTTTCTTTAAAAGGTTCTCTCATGCAACATGTGTTTTACAGATAAATTACATCATTAATGATAAAATCTTATCATGCATTATATCTGTATCAGTTTCACATCATCATCAAAATGCAGTCAATCTTTATCATTAGCACAAAAAAGTGCAGTAGGCGTTTCATGCCCCTGAAAAATGTTTTGTAACTTACACTGAATATAAGATCTTTTTAAGCTCAAGGGTACATTTATGCATACAGCAGCTTTGTTTGCGACCACATTACAGGTGTTTTACTGGCTTTAGCATTTGCAACTTTAAGCAAAGTATGCAAAGTATAAGCAAAGTATACCATACAGACACTGATAGGTATATTTTGCTTACATATACAATCTTGTCACACTTTTTAGCTCGCCTGTACGAAAGTACAGAGAACTATTGTTGTCACTTGGATGTTGGCTTCGGCATGGGTGTGGATGTGGTCATCATTTAAAGTTTTATGTTAAAGTTTTTTTATGGGATGGGCAAGGCACTGCAGGCGAGCTATCCTGTACACGGACAGGTCTTGTTGAGATTGCTGTTATGTTTCAAAGCAATATCTCTTCAGGATCTCCTCAGGATATTCGGTTATTTGTTTCAAAAATAATTAGATAGTTATGTACGATGACTGTGACCTATTTTTCATCTCACTGTCAAGGTCAAATGTGTTGATAGCTACTAGAAATCTGTTCTATTGATGGTAACATGTATTTTGTATAATACAGCATACCTGTAGACATGTTAATAGCAAAAATGGCACTGCAGGGGAAAAAGTGCCAATACCATCTATGACAATGTCTAACAGGAAAGACCCAGACCAGCATACATACAACATTACTAATGCCTACTCTGATTGCCATGTCCAAACACTTAGCAGGAAAAGAGTAGCTATCATGACCGAATAGACTAGTCTGGGTTTGTGTGGTTCTCACACTTTCCCCTGCCTTCATTAATTGTTACATACTGGGAATTGGCAACCATTCCTGTGCATATGTTTTATGTTTGTGGCTTATCCAAGAACCGTCAAGAAATATGCTGTGATCTATGTAAATATAATGCTCAGCTTGTGTTATCTGCACCTAAAACCTGTCTATTAATTAGGAAATTCCATTGATCTATTATAATGCTGCATTAAACTTACTTTTCATTGATTGAGATTACTTGCTAGTAATGAAATGTGGGAACTCCATTTTTTAAGTTGATAAAATGTGGTAACTTCCTTTTTTGAGTTAAAAATATAATTTCACTATACAGCAATTCAGTCTTTTTTCTGTTTATTATTATTTGTGTCTCATATTTTCTTTTCCCATCTGTTTTTTTTTTTTTTTTTTTTTTCATTTATTTTTTAGCTCACCTGAGCCGAAGGCTCACAGGTGAGCTTATAGTATAGGCAGGCATCCGTCGTCCGTCGTCCGTCGTCTGTCGTCCGTCGTCCGTCTGTCAATGTTTTCAAACGACATCTCCGCTGAAACTACAAGGCCCATTGTTACCAAATTTCATATACAGCATCTATAGGCAGGGGGAACCAATAATACTGTTTTTTATCCAAATCCCTTTGGAACTTTGGTTGCTATGGCAACTTAAAGTTTCCATTGACTTGTATGGGAAAAATTGAAAATTTGCATTTATTGCTATATCACTGTAGATATTTTGACAAATCTTTTACAGGAATGTTCCTTGAGTAGTCCTTTATCAACCACGTGAAATTTCTATAAATTACACAATTTGGCTGGTTGCCATGGCAACCAAAGGGTAAAAAAATTCAAAAATCTTCTCCTCAGAAACTATGCAACCAATAAAGCTTAAGCTTCACAGAAAGAATTTTAGTACTAGCCTCTATAAAAATACTGTTTTTCTTGGCAGTTGCTCTAGCAGTTTGGTTGCTATGGCAACTTACAGTTGCTATTGACTTATAATGGCAAAATAGAATATTTGCATTTATTGCTATGTCACTGAAGATATTTTGACAAAACTTTTATAGAAATGTTCCTTGAGTAGTCCTCAACCAGTCTTATTAGATTTATGCTAATTGCACAATTTGGCTGGTTGCCATTGCAACCGAATGGTTAAAAATAGAAAAATATTAAAAAATCATCTACACAGAAACTATGTGGTTGATAAAGCTGAAACTTTACAGAAAGGATTTGAGTACTAGCTTCTACAGAATAATTGTTTTTCATGGCAATTGCTTTAGCAGTTTGGTTGCTATGGCAACTTATAGTTTCCATTGACTTATAATGGGAAAAATGGAAATCCGCAATTTTAGCTATCTCACTGCAGTTATTTGGATTTTTTTCTACAGAAATGTTTCTCGAGTAGTCCTTTATGATTCATATTAATTTTGTCCAGATCACCAAATCTGATTTGTTGCCATGGCAACATAAAGGAAAAATTTTCGAAAAAATATTCAAAAATCTTTTCCTCAAACCATATTGGGGGATGAAGCTGATTCTTTGCATACATGCCCATGACATTAGCACTACATAAATGTTGTTTTATTTATTATTGTTGCCCACATGGTTTCATTGCTATGGCATTTTAAAGTTTCCATAGACTTGTATTGGGAAAAGTGCAAATTGGCATTTATTTCTGTGTTACTGCAATATTTAGGCAAAACGTTTTACAAATATGTTTCATCAAACTTGCTAATATTAACTAGGGCAAGCATAAAACTCGGTCAAAGTTTAAATTAGGCCATATTGTACAATTTACTTTAGAGTTCCTTACCCTTTAGTGCTGAGGATGAATGGACTCAGGTGAGCTACAGGACCAATGGTCCTCTGGTTCTTAAATTTTCTTCTCTTGTCTTTTTTTTAAGTGATGAGATGCAAATCATAGTCCCTTGAGTGCTGCAACTTATAATTAGCTGCTCCCTTCACTTCCCAAATTTAGCAGATGTCATATAAAATACACCACATATTGCTTAGTTTTTGCTTTACAAATATCTAGATTGTGTGTATTTTTGTTTAATTTTACCCTTTTTTTTAATGCAATAGCCGAAGAAAATAAAATACAATGAGAGCTCTGACAATATTCTAGCAACTGGCAATTGGGTTGAGCATTAAGGTAGAGGGAACACTTCCAAGGGTGGGGGAAGGGGTAGGTGGGGTGGGGTGGGGTGTGTATAATTCATACCAAGAAGTATCTCCTATTTCATTAGGGTTTCTCTTGATGGTAAGGTTAATTCTGCTGACTAGATTCTGTATGTGCATAGTATTGGGACTCCTAAAAATAAATAACTTTCCATTTGTCCCAAATGAAAAATTTAATATTTTCAGGTGTCCCAAGAGTTAAGCACATTTCAGTACTGTTTAAACCAAAAGGTTAGATTTCTTTCAGGCTGGTATACATTCATTCAGGTATTAAGGTAATAAGGATAATTGGCAATTAACAATCTACATGGGGTAATCTTGTATTGTTTTCTGTAATTATGACATGCTGTTTCTTGTCAGACAGCCATTTCATGTGGAATTCATTCACTAAATAACAATAACGTACATACTCTATACTATACTGAACAAACAAAAGAAACGTTACATACATTAATAGTTAAAAGTTTTGATATCAGGGGATGCAAAGTGTCTAAAATCAACTTAAAACTGTTTGGTAATGTATCTGCAGCTGTTGTATTTGTACAGAATGGTCAGATTCTGAAATTTGAATTGTATGTTTCTGGAAAAAAATGATTTGAATGTTAATATAATGTTTCTGTTTTTGTTCAGTATATTTTGTGGTGCAGTTCCTGTCCATTACTAATGTAAAAATTCTAAATATTAGGATAGATAATACATGTAGTATTAGCAAACAGTACAGACTCAGATCAGACTGAAGGAGCAGGAAGGAGCCGTTTAATCAGGTTCTACACTGTTTGCGATTCCATCTGCGTCTTTTAGAAGCATTACTGCATCAAAAATGAATTTCGGTAATTATTTTGGTTCTCCCAATTTTAAATTTTTTACAGTACCTGTAGAAAAGAAAACAATGACAGAACCTGTCCAATTCTGCTTGCAGTAGATCTACAACAAATAAGAAGGCCTGAATATGTAACATTTAAAGAGTAATTTTAAATGTGCATCAGATTTTATACCAAAATAGACTTGGTACACTCCTTCACCAGAAGAATACAAAATGTCCATTTCAAATTTTGATAAACTCAAAAAACTATATTCTTAAAAAATTACAGTGATGGTAGTGTTAGCTTCAGATTTTCAAAAGTCTTTAATTTCATCTTCTGTTACTTCCAATGTTACTACTAATAATTACCTGAATTGAAACTGCATATCAGATTGAGAAGAAAACTAAATTCTAATGCACTGGCAAATATAACGCGACATCTGATTGGATAAGGTCAAAAATTTGCGACAGTATATTCTGCGATATACTGTCGCAAACCCGACGTCATTAAGTAAAGTCGCTTCTCATTGGCTGACGTCTGGTTTTACTTTGCTGAAAGCACTTGCGATGGGTGCAAAGTAGTACACTTTGAAAGGTTAAAATGTGAAAAAGTGCATTAGAATGGGAATAACTGTATTGAAAATTGTCATTTGGGGAGGTAAATTATTGGTTTTATGGTTGCAAATTTCGTTTTACGGCTCCACAGGCGCGTCACCGTAAAACGAAATTTCCGACCATAAAACCAACGATTTACCTCCCCAAATGACAATTTTGAATACAATTATCCCCTAATTAGTAAGCCCTGTGAATATATCAATAAAAGCATATTAATGGTAAACTTTTCCTATCACACTTAGAATTGTTCATTGTAAAGGTGGTTGGTCCTGATATTTGTCAGCTTTTTGACACGGTCACCACTGATGTCAGTGGACAATTTATGCTTCTAAATTTTAAGAACTGTATAAATTGTTCTCATTCACAACTCAAAGACTGTGTAAATGAGATTTTCTTTTTATATTCCCTTATTCAGTTATCTTTCTAACATAACGTTATATTTTGATCTGCTGACCTATAGCAATACAGTTAATTTTCTTGCACACTGCCTTTTCTTGCACGCTGCCAAATACATGTAAGTCAATGGGATTTTAGAAAAGTTACTCACTCTTGGCACCGGGCAGTATATAATTCTTAAATAGTATCACTTTACCTATTTTTTCATCACGCACTTTTCGTATTTAAAAAAAAAAAACTGATTTAAGCAATAATATTTACAAGCAACATCCTAATATCAGCATGGTAATCAGAAGGACTGACATTAAATCACAAAGATGCCATAATTATCTGGTAAAGACATGAAACAATATATACAGAGAGGTTAAACTAAGTCATTACTGTGTACAAATACTTTATATATTAAACACAAAAAGTAGAAATATATATCTTTCATAAATTAATATCTTAACAATAATATATTACACTTGACACTTCAAATGAAACAAGCATAATAACAATGTAGTGTAAACCAAATTTTTTCATTCCTGTATTTGAAAATTTAAGCTTTACCAGACAATTCAAAAAGCCAACGTGTTTTACAGAAAGATTGTTGGTTTACAGCAGACAAAGGTGATGAGTTTACATAAAGAAACATTGATAATGCTGCATGGTTTAAATATCTTTTGAGGAAGTATCAAACACAAAGGGATAATAACTGGCCACGTATTTAAGATTGAATATATGCCATGGATACCTTGTCAATTTTAACAAGAGGGCCATGAGGCCCTGAATCGCTCACCTGGGCAATTGGCAAGGTGGCCTTTTCTTATCATGTCTGAAATTGTCAAAATATGAGTCTTGGGTCAAAAGTCAAAGAATGACCATGACCGACTGTACTCATAAATCTTCATGTACTCATTAAGACAACCATATATACCATTTTTAGGCCAAAATCTTCAACACTTTCCACGAAATCTTATGTTCTAGCATTTTCCCATATTTGACCATGCCGCAAAAAAGGTCAAGGTAAACCCAAGGTCACCATTTGAACAGTCTTGGTGGTACTCTAGTACTCCATGCTACTTACCAAGTCTCAAGGCCATAGGTGTATTGGTTCTGGAGAAGAAAAATATTAAAGAATCATACCATAAGTGGTAGTGGTGGCCATGTTGGTCATGTGACCTGGACCGTTTGAACAAATTTTTATTCAATCAACCCCTGGAGGCTCTATATAAAATACGTTTACAATTGGCCCTTTGGCTTTTGAGGAAATGGTTTAAAATATCAAAATATGAGCGATCTGGATCAAAGGTCGAGAAATGACCTTGACCTCTTGTACTCATAATTCTTCATGACCTCATTAAGACAACTGTATATACCAATTTTTAGGCCAAAATCTTCAAAACTTTCCATAAAATCTTATGTTCTAGCATTTTCCCATATTTGACCTTGCTGTAAAAAAGTCAAGGTCAACACAAGGTAATAATTTTAATAATCTTGATAGTACTCAAGTACCTAATGCTACATACAAAGTCTCAAGGCCATCCGTCAATTGGTTCTGGAGAAAAAGATTTTTAAAGGTTTTTACCATATATGGGCATAGTGGCCATGTTGGTCATGTGACCAGGACCGTTAGAAAATATTTTCATTCCCTCGACTCCTGGAGGCTCTATAAAAATTTTGGTCACAATTGGCACGGTGGTTTTTGAGGAGACTGTTTGAAACTGTCAAAATATGAGAGTTCTGGGTCAAAGGTCAAAGAATGACCTTGACCTCTTGTACTCACAAATCATCTGGTACCCATTAAGATGACTGTATATACCAGTTTTTAGGCCAAAATCTTCAAAACTTATCATGAAATCTCATGTTCTAGCATTTTCCATTATTTGACCATGCCGTAAAAAAGGTCAAGGTCAACACAAGGTCATAATTTGAACAATCTTGATAGTACTCAAGTACTCAATGCTACATACTAAGTCTCAAGGCCATCGGTCAACTGGTTCTGGAGAAGAAGATTTTTAAAGGTTTTTACCATATATGGGCATGGTGGCCATGTTGGTCATGTGACCTGGACCGTATAAATAAATTTTTGTTCCCTCAACCCCTGAAGGCTCTATATGAAATTTGGTTTCAATTGGCCCAGTGGCTTTTGAGGAGATTGTTAGAACTTATCAAAATATGAGAGTTCAGGGTCAAAGGTCAAAGAATGACCTTGACCTCTTGTACTCGTAAATCTTCATGAAGTCATTAAGATGTCTGTAGATACCAATTTTTAGCCCAAAATCTTCAACAGTTTCCAAGATATCTTATGTTGTAGCATCTTGCCATATAAAAGCATATGGAAGCAAATTTGACCTTACCTTAAAAAAGGTCAAGGTCAACCCAAGGTCATAATTTGAACAATCTTGATAGTACTCGCGTACCTGATGCTACATATCAAGTTTCAAGGCCATCGGCCTATTGGTTCTGGAGAAGAAGATTTTTTCAGGTTTTTACCATATATGGGCATGGCGGCCATGTTGGTCATGTGACCAGGACCGTTTGAACAACTTTTCGTTCCTAAGGTCCCAATGGGCTCTATATGACATTTGGTTTCAATTGGCCCAGTGGCTTTTGAGGAGATTGTTAGAACTTATCAAAATATGAGAGTTCAGGGTCAAAGGTCAAAGAATGACCTTGACCTCTTGTACTCGTAAATCTTCATGAAGTTATTAAGATGTCTGTAGATACCAATTTTTAGCCCAAAATCTTCAACAGTTTCCAAGATATCTTATGTTGTAGCATCTTGCCATATAAAAGCATATGGAAGCAAATTTGACCTTACCGTAAAAAAGGTCAAGGTCAACCCAAGGTCATAATTTGAACAATCTTGGTAGTACTCGCGTGCCCGATGCTACATGCCAACTTTCAAGGCCATCGGCCTATCGGTTCTGGAGAAGAAGATTTTTCTAGGTTTTTACCATATATGGGCGTGGCGGCCATGTTGGTCATGTGACCAGGACCGTTTGAACAACTTTTCGTTCCTAAGTTCCCTAGAGGCTGCATATGAAATTTGGTTATAATTGGCCCAGCGGTTTCAGAGGAGAAGTCGTTTGAAATTGTTGACGGACGGACGGACGGACGACGGACGACGGACGACGACGGACGACGGAGCCTTACCATCCTATAAGCTCCCCCGGAGCCGCTGGCTCAGGTGAGCTAAAAATGCAATCTGGAAACAGCTATGTTCTGTCCCAAAAATCTCAATTCCTACCATTGGCACAATACGGAGAAAGTAATTTATAGTTCAGTTCAGCAAGACCAGCTGTGTAAATTGTTAATAGAGACTTAGTGATTGTTGACTTTTATCAAAGGAAAATTATCATAAACAAAAGGCTTTAGTCTTTAAAATATACCATGGCATGGTTTTATGTTTAAGTGAAAAATAAAGTAAATTAAACTATTAACTGAAACAGAATTCAGAATAGCAAGCATGTGTGCATGAAATAAAATGAGTGAAAACAAAATTCAAAACTCAGCAGCTTAACGAATGGTGAAAGAAATGCTGAGTGGAAACAAACCTTAAAAACTTTAAAAACAAACATTTAAGGTATATAATAATAATCACTTTGACCTTCTGAAAATGGCATGATAACACCCAAATTCTGAGAACAATATATCATATTATTTGAAATTCTTGAAATTTAGCCAGCTACAAGCAAAATGAACTGTTTGATGTGCAACTATGAGGGTGTTATGCAATCTATCAGAAGTCTTTGCATCTGCACACAGATTCTGTAAACCTTTGAAAGACTAAACAGTGAGCAGTGACTTCAGAAATCCACAAGTTGAACTGGTTTCACACTGCTTGCATGTTTGCTTAAGGGCTTATTTTCCAGCCTCTGGATCTTCAAGAGAGCTATGTAAAAGACCTGTAACTCCTAGAGACAAAATACACATAAAACTATGGACAGAACACTTTCAAAACAAGTCTTTGTAAAAACTCCTAATTCCAATATTAGACTTGTTTTGTGCTAGTCAGACTTGGGAAAAATCTTCAATTGTCATCTCACATTGTACACATAAGAACCTTGCCACAAGAATGGGAGAAAATGGAATTTAATGCAAACAGCAATGATTCAGATCAGCCTGAACAGATGTGCTGATTGATCTGAGTCTTGGCTATTTGCATCTAGGAAAGACCACTTTATCTCATAACACCTTCCCATTCAATTGGCGTTGGCTCTTTTTGCAGCACTTTGGATAGTTATTATTATGTTTATCCAACCACTCTGTAATATCACACTTGCTTGGCGCCTTCTCATACTTTCTCAGTTCTCGGGGTAGCTATTCTCTGTTTCTAACGCCCTGTTTAAAATAACAAATCAAACCAATAATAAAGATGCAAAACAAACACAATTATGCCAAACCAACTTCTAAAATTATACCTACACGAGCTTTAAAGCTGGTAAAATCAGTGCATTTCAAATCAAAGGATGGTAAAAAGAAAGGTTTTTGATTATATGTAAAAAGGCAATTATGTCAAATCCAGTAAATGCAATTTGCTTTATCATTTAAATTGAAACAAAAACCGAACTGGAAAAATGGATCATGCCTGTGTTCGAATCTGGTCGAGGGAACCTTGGCTTGTGCTAGATACTAGATTCATGCACTACATTTTAAATAACTCAAAGTGAAGTATAATGAAGGAAAGATGGAGATGGAAATAGAAAACGTGTTGAGTAAAAACAAACGAAAACTCCATCCCAGTATGCACGAATCATCCAGTTAAAAATATGCAGTATCATCCAATGTAAGAAATCTCCAAATCAAACTCAAAACAAAAACTCATTCATTGGTTATCACACCAGACTCATTCCATTTAGTATCAAAGATGATGCAGATGGATTAATTCTGTTATAGTCTGTTATTGTCGTCGTTGTACTCTTTTGACAGATGAGCCTTGTATGCTTATCCTTATTCACTTCGCTGTCAGATTAGTTTGAAGTCAACTCCTTTGTTAGATCAAGTTTATGCGTTGGTTATACATGTAAATGAAATATTATTTGTCTGCTTGTTAGTTCATGAAGTAATTATTATCATAGAACACTTTTAGTCAGTATCTTTTAACATCCATATGCACGTCACAGTATTAATGTCCAAGTCACTTGCCATCACTCGAAAAACAAGGAAGACGCCACAGTCAGAACAGTAGAAACAGTCTCTTAATTACGATGTTCCTGATTATGTTATGGTCTGAGCATGCTAAAACATTTAAGATTAATTTTCTTTATTTCTTTTTTAATCTTGCAAGCCTGGCTTGAACACCTCCTTGGCTGTCAATAAATTTGGCCTTACCAGCACTTGGTGGTGTTTTCTTATCAGTGGGAGCACTGCGTCTGGACAACTTCGGCGAATCCTGGTTTGATGTATTAGCTTTTGTTTCTACTGCATTAGCTTTTGTTTCCACCGCTTTCTGTTTTGTTTCATCTACCTCTTCCTTGTTTGATGCTGAAACTTCAGCTTTTTGCTCCGAAATGTTTTCGTTCACAGCAGATGTTTCAGTGACTTGCTGTGTAATGTTTTCAGACAGTTTTTCAGCGAAATTAACTACTGTTTCTTCATTTAAGCTGACACTAAAATCTGCAGCTGTGGAATCAGCTTGAACAGTGTTTGATTCTGATGCCTCCTCTGCTAATCCGAAAGTTATATTTGTTACATTGTCTTCAGTGAGGCTCAGACTCACATCTGTCACTGCTTCAACATTTACAACGTCTTCATTTATACTCAAATTTACATCTGTTGCAGTATCCGTTACTGTTTCAACATTCTCAGTATCTTGGCTTATACTCAGACTAACGTCTGCTGCAGTATCCATTTCTGTTTCAACATTCCCAGCATCTTGGCTTATACTCAGACTTACATTTGCTGCAGTATCCGTTTCTGTTTCAACAATCTCAGCATCTTGGCTTATACTAAGACTTACATTTGCTGCAGTATCAACAGCCTCTGAAGAAACACTACCAACTTCTTTTGCGTCTGAAATGTTTGATGTGTCTATTGTAAATTCTGCTGCGTCAACTGAAACAGTTGCCGACTCATCAACTGAAAAACTTGAGGACTCATTTACTTGATCATCCAGTTTTAATGTCACAGACTGGCTTTCATTCGAAATATTAACTTCATCTGAAGTTGACTGAATGACTACCGTTTCTTCTTGAGACGTGTCAGATACTACAGCAATATCAACATTTGATCTGAGTTCAACGGCTACACTTTCATCCACATCTGCATCTGCTTGGTTTGACTCCGTAATGGACTGGTCTAATTTGATTTCAGTTTCAGTGGTATTCTCATTTAAACCCAACGTATGTGTTTCGGCAGATATATTTACAGCTACTGATTCTGAATCCATCTTTAAACTGTCGTCAGCCGCTCCAGATTGTACATCGATATCGTTAGACTGTGTAATTTCTACTGCGGGTTCTTCTAGTTTTATTTCATTTTCAGATTTTGACGTTTCTATTGTTTCGGATATCAAAGTTGTTTGTGTTTGAGGCAGTGCAGGTTCCTCAGTCTGAAGAATTGGCGAAGGTTGTAACTGGCCAGCGGAGGAAACTATCATTGTTTGATTAGCAGGTGCACTTTCCAATTTTACAGTTTCAATTTCAGTTTTCATCATGGACTCTACGTTGCCAGACACGTTGATAATTTTATTAACTTCAGCTTCCTCTTCCTGTTTCTTCACACTCTGTGTTGCTAAAGAAACGGTTTCTGTTTCCAGCGTGATCGTTTCAGAACGTGTTTGATCTGTAGGTTTTTCCATCACGGTAGTAGTTTTAGTTTCCTCTCTTCTACGTCTCCTCTGTACTGGAACTTGGCTGGTTTCTTTCGATTCAACCTTAGGTGCGGTGGCCACTTGTGTGACTACTACAGGTGCTTTCTCTACTGGCATCACATTTGTATTATATTGAACTTGGCTGGTTTCTTTCGATTCCACCTTAGGTGCGGTGGCAACTTGTGCGACTACTACAGGTGCTTTCTCTACTGGCTTCACATTTGTATTATATTGAACTCGGCTGGTTTCTTTCGATACAACCTTAGGTGCGGCTACAGGTGCAGCTACTGCAGGCGCTCTGTCTACTTGCATTACATTTGTATTATATTGCACCTGTTTTGATTGTTGAATGACTGCTTGAGATTGAGACTGTGGTCCACGTGAAACCGTTTGAACATGCACCTTCCCTGCATTATGCTGCACTGGTTGTTGCTGCTGCATTACAACGGTAGCTTGGGGCGACGGGCCTCTAGGATGCTCAGGTAAATTATAGTTTACCATCATAAGTGGATTATAGTTAAGTGAATTCTTCACAACAACTGGTTTTCCTTGAACATTTGGTGACAGAACACTGTCCGTTGCTTTTATATCAACGGCCACTGCTCTAGTTTGAGACTGAGGCTGAGGCTGAGCACCTACAGTCTTAACAACCATAGGTCTGCCTTGGACATTCGGAGATAAAATACTGTCCGTTACGCCAACATTCTCAGACACTAGTTTATACTGTTGCTGTACATTTGCCTTTTCTGCTGGTGGTCTTTTGCGCGATGCAGACTGAACACCTTCATACTTTTTAGCAGAGACCATTTCACATGCGGTTTTGCTTTCATTAACTTCTTGCGATTCATCTGCTTCATTTTCATCATCTATACCATAATACTGAGCTCTAGCTCTATATGGAGACCTGCCCGGAGAAGTAAAATTCCTAGGATGCGTCTCACTCAATTCTTCCATCCTCCTCTTTCCTTCATTATACGCTCTGACGACTATCATTTCCCCCGGAATTGCCCCCGAGGGTACAAATGTACCTTCGTCCGCCTCTTCCATACTGAGAGACTGTTGGATTATTTTGAAAGATCTTGACTGTACATTTGGATTTGTATACCCTCTGTACTCTGTAGATTCTTCGACCAACTGACTGTGAGAATCTACCTGGTCTCTGTGAGGAATTTGAACACCTTGTCTGGAAAAGAGGACACATACACATGTACAAGTTACGTACTGAAGTTGTTTGTTGGCAAAATAGCATACAGTGCAGATCCTGATCAGACTACACCTAGGGTAGGGTAAAGTCGGGTCAATTCGGACAGCGGGTAAATTCAGACAGTGACATTGCTTCCTTTATATGTCAGTTGTTTGGAATTAAAACAAAATTAACTGGGCAAACGGTGAAAATCCTGATGAGACGACTCATTATGAGCCGTCTCATCTGGATTTTCACTGTTTGCAATGGGGTGTCCGAATTTACACGCTGTCAAAAGTTACCCGACTCTACCCTAGCAGTCTGTTCTGGGTCTGTACTGTCTGCTCAGGTGTATTTGTCCAAATACTTATGACTTTCATAGTGCTTGTATCAAGCATTCTACTATGAAAAAATTCTCTTTCAGTATGTTGTTGATCTAATTTCGAGGGGATATATTACAGCTATTTTTCAAGGCCCATGGTATCGCTACCGAAGAAAACTTTAGCTTAACAGTAATCGCTTCTCCAATAAGTGAATCTCTTCTCCAGAGATTGCTCTTCTTTTAGAACCCCCTATGAGAAAGGCGGTAACAATTTCCGTACAAGGGCGATTGCCCGCAGAGGTGTATCCAGACACCTGAAACGACAAACGGGTAGAGCGGACTCTGACCAGATGCAGGGACATAGTGGTTGATACATGGTCGGATATTAAAAACAATTTATTCAAACTGTGTGTCGCAATATTCGGAGTATTTGCGGTGAGGTATCTTAAGGTGAATGGATACACTATTAGGGGAAGCAACTCCGACATTTTCATTCCTTCAACTCCCTCCCCCCCCCCCCCTCCCATCCCCTCCCTTTTTCTGAAAATTTCCTTCAAGACTAGACCTTTGGTTTCGTCCTTCTGGGAAGCAGACAGGAAGTTGGACAAAAAGGCGAGAAAACATGGCGATGTAACCACCCACCTTAAATGACATACTGCATAATACGCGTTACTGCGGAGTGTGTGATGCATATTATCATTCTGTTTTGCAGTAAATCCGATAAAAAGGAAAGATAATGCACTTAATAGATTATGCAGGTGGCGGTATTAACATTTTACTAGGATGAGTCTTTTTAGACTTTTGGAAATTCTAAGCAATGTGACACTAAGATCGAGCATATATTATAAGAATCCATCATAAGTGCCCATATAGGATAGGGAAATCTCACCCAAGGGGTTGGAATTTTTCAACCAGGGCTTGCCGAGTCCCTGTTTGAAACTCTGACCCCGAGGGTCAAATTTACTTATCTTGCATGGACTTGCTCATGGCGGATTATTTTCCTCCCACTTTTAGTGGAACTATTGGATTAGGCTCCCAGACAGCAAAATACTAATCTATTAGTCCGAGCTCTGAATTAAAAGTATAGACCCAGATGAGATGGCACAGAACAGGATCTAGCCGTACCTTTGTTTACTACTAAAAAGGCATTTCTATTATATAACATAAACTAGCCTACAATTCCCCAGCGAGCACATGACGTCGAAAAGACGTCGGACTGACGTCAACGCGACATTATGATGTCGCGTCGACGTTAGTACGACGTCATTTTGACATCATGTTCCGGGTAGTTATAGCTACGATAAATGGACATTTCCATGTTAAATTCAGAAAATTTGGGCTTTGTAGAATGCTTAAAGGCTAAAGCACATCAAGCCGCACGGAAACTGGTTTTCTGGACAATTCTAGAGAGAACATTGGCGCCTAGAACAATTGTTCTAGCTTCAAGGTCATGCGAGTAGGATGTTAGACTGATTCTTGGCATCAATTCCAGTCATAAAAGTTCGCAGAAATCATGTGGTAATCTCAAGTAATTGCTCAACGAGACGGAAAAGTGATTATGTATGTACTTCTGATTTACGTTTTAGTTTTTATCGCTTGACATTAAAGAATTGAAAATGTTACAGATGCAAACATAATCATGTAGTAAAAAATACATGGAATTGATTCTATAAACTTATATTCTTGCTATTTTATCTTTGCGATATGTAATTAAATATTCATCATGCAACATGGAAATGGCTGTCATTTAGAACCAGCGACTTTATTGGTTCATATTAGAAGTAACTTTTAATTGTTATGGCGTGTTGAAATATTTTTAACCAACATTTCTCGTAATTATACTATAAACAATTTAGTTCTTATAAAACAAGAACTGTCACCTGACAGCATAGCTCGCCTGAATTGGTGCTTGTCCATCACACAGCCGGTATGGTGGTGTGGACTGCTATGCATAAAACTTCAGGCAAGCATGCCCATAATGAAAACACATTTATAAACAAAAGCTAACTCAGAAATAAGTGTAAAAATAAAATAAGAATAAAAGAATGAAATGAAATTTCAAAGTCCATGAGCTTAAGATAAAAAAAACTTAGGGGTGGGGTGGGGTGGGGGGGGGGGCTAGGATGTACCATTATCTAGCATCAGTCCAAGTATTAGTATCATCTGAGTCCATCATCGTTATGTCTTCAACAATATAAAACTTTGACCAAAATCTTTAAGACAAAATTCTAAGATGATGACCTTGACTTCAAGGTCATCCAGTGGGGTATGTATAAGGTGTTTTGTAAAAACTAAAAACAAGTAGCCCAAAGGGCAACAATTGCTCACCTGAGAGACATTGTAAACCTATAGGGATATTTAAGATGCTCAAGGGCAGCTAACTCCACAGTCAGTGGTCCAATCAGGCTGAAAATTAAACTCATCCAAAACATTATGTATGCCCTCATTTAATATACGCAAGTTTAAAAAGTATCCGATCAAGAGCACAATAGACAGAGCTGTCAAGGGCAGCTAACTTCGTAGTGGTTGGCCTGATCTGGCCAAAATTTGAACTTGTTGAAGATATTACGCATTTCCTCATTACCTGCAAGTCTGAAAAGGATCAGATCAGTAGAAACCAAGAAAAAGTGGCGACATTGATTTTTTGGATGCTCAAGGCAGGTACTCCATAGTCAGTGGTGGGATCTAGCCGAAATGCTAACTAATCAAAGCTTTTATGCATATCCTCATTACCTGCAAGTATGAAGAGGATCCGATGAAAATAAAAATGTGATGACGTTGTTTGCTTCATTATAAGACTATGAGATTTTTTTCAAACGCTCATGGGCAGCTAACTCCGTAGTCTGTGCTCAAATCCGGCCAAATTTCGAACTCATCCAAGCTCTTATGTATGTAATCATTACCTGCAAGTATGATAAGGATCTAATCAAAAACCTTGATTGCAGCACCCTAAAAGTCAAACTTGCTCGAGATATTGTCATGCCCTACATTTGTGTGAATTTATTTTAAAATTCGTTGAGAAATGTAGGTGCTAGAGCGATGGCAAAGTTTTTCTAAAAATAGCCACAGTGACCTTGACCTTGGGTGCAGCACCCTGAGAGTCAAACTTGCTCAAGATATTGTCATGCCCTACATTTGTGTGAAGTTATTTCAAAATCCGTTGAGAAATGTAGGTGCTAGAGCGATGACAAAGTTTTTCTAAAAAAAGCCACAGTGACCTTGACCTTGGGCGCAGCATCCTAGAAGTTGAACTTGCTCGAGATATTGTCATGCCCTACATTTGTGTGGAGTTATTTCAAAATCCATGGAGAAATGTAAGTGCTAGAGCCATGACAAAGTTTTTCTAAAAATAGCCACAGTGACCTTGACCTTGGGCGCAGCACCCTGAAAGTCAAACTTGCTCGAGATATAGTCATGCCCTACATTTGTGTGAAGTTATTTCAAAATCCGTTGAGAAATGTAGGCCTTAGAGCGATGACAAAGTTTTTCTAAAAATAGCCACAGTGACCTTGACCTTGGGCGCAGCACCCTGAAAGTCGTGCTTGCTCGAGATATTGTCATGCCCTACATTTGTGTGAAGTTATTTTAAAATCCATTGAGAAATGTAGGCGCTAGAGCGATGACAAATTTTCTAAAAATAGCCAAAGTGACCTTGACCTTGGGCACAGCACCCTGAAAGTCGAACTTGCTCGAGATATTGTCATGCCCTACATTTGTGTGAAGTTATTTTAAAATCCATTGAGAAATGTAGGTGCTAGAGCGCTGACAAAGTTTTTCTAAAATTAGCCACAGTGACCTTGACCTTGGACGCAGCATCCTGAAAGTCGAACTTGCTCGAGATATTGTCACGCCCTACATTTGTGTGAAGTTATTTCAAAATCCGTTGAGAAATGTAGGCAATAGAGCGATGACAAAGTTTTTCTAAAAATATGTGATGTCGTTGTTATCCCCATTATAACACTATGGGATTTTTTTCAAACGCTCAAGGGCAGCCAACTCCGTAGTCTGTGCTCGAATCCGGCCAAATTTCGAACTCATCCAAGCTCTTATGTATGTCATCATTACCTGCAAGTATGATAAGGATCTAAGCAAAAACAGTTGAGAAAAGGTGATGACGCCATTTTCCCCATTATAACCCTATGGGATTTTTTTCAAACGCTCAAGGGCAGCTAACTCCGTAGTCTGTGCTCGAATCCGACCAAATTTCGAACTCATCCAAGCTCTTGTGTATGTCATCATTACCTGCAAGTTTGATAAGGATCTAATCAAAAACAGTTGAGATAACGTGATGACGCCGTTTTCCCCATTATAACCCTATGGGGGCTATCTGTTGCCATGGAAACCAGAGTTCTGAGCTGATCGGCACCCAAATGATGCTTCAGATAAAATTTGATTGCGATCGGCCCACTGGTCTCTGAGATATTTATGTTTGAAAGTGTTGACGCACCCACCCACGCACCCACCCACGCACCCACGGACGGACGGACGACGGCTCGACTCCCATCCTATAAGCTCACCTCTGAGCCTTCGGCTCAGGTGAGCTAAAAAGTGTCTAACACCAGTTCAAGTATAAACTAAATCTCTGCAAAGCATTATGAATCAGTATGCAATTACAAAAATTTAATAAAGACCAACATTTTCGGAGTCTCTGACCTTGACAGCAAGGTCACTGAGCGGGGTTGGGGTAGTACTCTGTAGATCTAACTACAGTGCAAAGATAGAAAGAATTCATCTATGGGTTCAGGAGATAAGTGTCTTTAAAAACTTTAACCAAAACATCCAATCAATAAAAAGACAATTTCTAAGTCCATGACCTTGACATCACGGTCACTGAAGGGGGGGGGGGGGGGGATAGTACCTACAAAAACTTTAGACCAATATCTAACTTCAGTGCAAGTATCAAAGGAATCCATCCATGGGTTAAGGAGATACTGGGCTTTATAAAACTTGAACCAAAACATCCAGTTCAAAAAACTCCCAATTTTCTAAGTCCATGACCTTGACATCAAGGTCACTGAGATGGGTGGGGGTGGTACCCTGTTAAACTTTAGACCAATATCTAACTACAGTGCAAGTATCAAAAGAATCCATCAATGGGTTAAGGAGATATAGGTCTTTAAAAAAAACTTTAACCAAAACATCCGATCCGAACGCGGACGCCGACGCCGATGCCGTGGTGACAACAATAGCTCTTCCAATATCTAACTACAGTGCAAGTATCAAAAGAATCCATCCATGGCAGTTGGAACGCAGCTCCAAGGAGTAGGGATATAATCAAACACATAGCAACGAATTTTTGTTCGAAATTGTCGCCATCAAAATGGCTATCGACGAAATCCATAGTACTTTAACGCCACCATACAGATTAATCAAATCGCCCCACCGCTTGAAATTTTAAGAGCACTTTTCTGACTTCCATTATTGAATATTTCTGTTAAAATAATTCCAGGACACCCTTTTCCGCCTGTGTAATTATTGACGAAACAGTGCCCTTTACGTCAGCGTCAAACATGTGAACAAAAATTTACGATTTACAGCTTATTCGACTTTCTCCAAAACGCAGACCTATGCCATGATAAATATTGATATATATTCTACTATTATGTGAAATTTCAGAAAATTTGGTTTTGGAACATTTTAAAATTGCAAAATAACATATGACCACTCGGCTTGAAAACAAACCGAAAATGGCGTCGAAATCATGCCAGCCTTACGCGCTAAGTGTTCACTGCCAATAACAAACTCACAATTCGGCCTGTCTGTAGAAACGATAGATCTACACCTCTCACTGATTAATCTTCAACCAAGACCGAATAAAACAGTCAAGCAAATTCATTTTATTCATATTTTATTGTCAGATAGATTAATGTCAACTCTCACCTCTATGCTCTAGCAAATCGTAAACATATGTTTATGACGTGATTTTGAATCGATTAGTAATTTGTATAATCGTGGCTTAAAAGACGGACTTAATCAGCAATTGATGTTCATTTAGGTACAGTTCATGCTATCGTTCAGAATTAGCCTTTCCCCTCATAACTGAACGATAATTTAACGGTTACAAATTTCTTTTTTAATTAGCAAATCACGCGCTTGATTTCAAAAGTCAAATATACAGTTGTATGTGAGTAACCTGGGAGGGATGAGGAATGCCCCCCCCCCCCCCCTCCCTCGTGGGACGGTTAGAAGCAGGAGTGCAGGGGTTATTACACTTTACGCACAATTATGTTTATCCTTTGAGAGCAAGAATAAGAGGTGGGCCCCAAAGATACTTTATATAGTCGTGTCTGCTTGCCGCTACTATTGAAATCTTGTTCAACTTACAAATACCAGCAACATCAAATATGGCCATACCTGTTGAAATTTTGTCTATCTGACAAAATTACAATACGCACTTGGTTGTTAGCGTATAAGCAGTTACGCGTTTGAGAAGGGTTAGCAGTGCACTGTATGCATGCGATATTTTTGCATTGCCTGTATAAGTTTGAGAAACTCGTCAGGCATCTGTGTGTGTGTGTGTGTGTGTGTGTGTGTGTGTGTGTGTGTGTGTGTGTGTGTGTGAGTTTTTTGGGGGGATGGGGGGGGGGGCAACATTTACAAATCTAAATCTGCAGGTACACGGGTAAATCTACATCAAATAATAAGAGAGAATAGAACATTTATTTCTCCAATTACGTACCCTTTGGTTTATGCAGTCACATATAAACAAACAAAATAATTCAGATCGTGTTTACCTATTTCTCTATTAAAATGACTGATGCTGCCTCACATTAGAGTAGTCTTGGCGAGGAGGTTCTATATACAGCTGCAACACGTTTTCATGGCACAAATTATCGTAGACTTATTATCAATACACAACTTTATTAATTTCCTGTTAGTTTTCCTGAACTGGGAGACTCTTCAAAAATTCTTTGCTCCAAAGGAGCAAATGCTTTCCTTAAAGAGTTTAGTCCCATTGGAAAGGTAGGATAAATCAAAGATATTATTGCCGAGATGCTTCCCTTGAAAGTGTACCCGGTTGCCCTAGGCCGACACATTTACATGTACACTATCAATTTCAGTTCCTTCCCATGCTTAACGTGTTCATTCTTCATTTATATGCCGACTAGAATTGTAACATTGTAATTGTCCGGTTGACTAGCAGGCCCGAGTATCTTGCAGGTCACCAGAAGATTTGATATTTTTTGCATTTACGAATCGTTCCAAAGGCACATGTAAAGGGCAATCCAGTACACTTTATACTCAACTTTGGGCTTATTCTTCATACTCTGCGTCCTGAAATTAAATAATTGGGCAGTCGCTTTCCGAATCGAATAGGACATCAGTCGAAATATATTCATTAGGCAATGATAGGAATTGAGCAGCTAGCGGCCTTCAGATTCTCATTTGACAACTCTAAGCTACCAAATGTGGTGACGTTAGGGAAGGTTTTCAGTTTTTCCCTTACTGTAGTATTTTCTGAGGGTCAGTAAGTACACGGGTGACCCGAAACAAGCAAAGACTAAGATAGCCTGCACTACAATTGTTATAAAAGTTAAGATGAACAGCTTGCATGTGTGCGTTCTATTATGGATCTTGGCTGTTAGCTTTTTAGTTCATGCATATTTTGCTAAATGAAGGCAATGATGGGTTTCTTGAATAAGTATACAAAGTTCATGCGTATTTCAACAGTTCCTCACACGCCCGCTATTTTCAACTTTCAAGCAGATTGTTTAAGTATATGGTCTTTACGCTTATAAATTCGGGATGTGGAATTTGCCAAAGTGGAGCGATTCGTATACAGTTTAAGTTCATGTACAGTACTTTGCTTCCACGGAATAAATGGCTGTTTTTGTGCCACGTGCCAAACGTCGGATGGCACGAAGCAAGCCTCCAAATTTTCCCCACACCTCCCCAATACGCACACCCCAACACATTTTCAGGCTCATCATCGAACACACGAAACACTCTTCGTAACTTAATTCAGAACGGAAAGTGTTTGCTTGCAAGCCAATCAGGATTTTGCTATTCGCTTATATATACAGCTTTGTATCTTGAAGCAGTCTTGTTAGACTAAGCAGATTTTGCTGTTATCACATCCCACTAGATTCCTCTTTCCCTGTTGCGGTTCAACTGCTGGTAAGATTCAAATGATTTCAATAAATCTCAGTGTACATGTGTGTAACAACAATGAAGCCAAATCGGGCAGAGAGAGAGAGAGAAGTACGCTGTCATAGCAACGACTGCTCAAGTTATGTTTTGGACCTATACATCACTCCGAGCATCAGTCAAGACGAATTCCCCCACTTCCCTGGCCCCCACTCACACCCACCCTCGTCACCAACCGCCTCCTTTCATCCCCACCTGGCTTGTATGTTTCTAACGAACGCTGACGCGAGAAAACCAACAATTTGGTTGTGCGCCCAGCGCAGACTAAGATAATCCTTGGTCCGCCCAATCTGATCAGAGTCTTCGCTGTCCGCATGAAGGTAGCTTAGACCCTTAGCTACCCTTAAAGCGCTTAGGTAAGACTGCGCAGACTAGGCGGATGCCGAGGCTGATCTGAGTCTGCGCTTGGCGCACAACCTTTTTCGGTTGGTTTTCTCGTGTCGCGGCTTATATACTCTCTGTCATTGTTGAGCAAATTATAAAATCAGATCGTAATTTTTTCGAAAACTAGATAAACACAACGACAAGAAAGAAACTCTTTACTTCGTACTGGTGCATTTCATGTTCGACGTATATCAGAGTATATCCGTTTACATGGCATGCGGACTGGCAATCTAGCTCGAGGCAATATACGTCATTTTCTTTTATTACGTCACAACCTTGACCTAATAACTTATTTGACAGAAAACAGATGACTGTTTGAAAGATAAATAATATTAGAAAAGGATATTATTTCCACAAATTTGAGTGGCAGAACGTCAGATTTGTACAATGTCAATCAGGTCAGGAGTCAGGTAAGGTACGTTCTATCAGTTTTTAGTCTATTTTAGCTAACTAAACTCCGTAATTTTCTTCTCTTCAAGTATTTAGCAATCTGCGCTAATGTTTGACAAGCTGTAACCTCAATTTTCTGTCTAAATTGTGGCTGCCCGGCAAGTATTGCTAGTATCATTTCACGTGCAAGACCGTTTCCTGAGCGTTAAAACTACAGATGCCATCTTTTATTTTGCAATTTAAAAATGTTCCAAAACGATATTGCTTGAAATTTCACATGCAAAAAGAAAAAATAATAAAGTTTTCGATGGCATGGGTGTGCGCATTGGAGAAAGTCTCAGCTTTCTGTACATTATGTTTTATGTTGATGCAAGTTTTCGGTAGAATCAAGATAGAGTATTGTACTTTGACGATGAATATTTAGCATTTCGAGCAATTTTGGCCCTGAATTTTGTTGAGAAAGCCTGCTTAATACTAGTTAGCAAAACATTTTTATGCGTTTTATCATTTTGATATAATGAGTGCCTCTATATACATTTGAAAATAATGGGAAATTTCGTCAAGAACCATGTTCGCCATTTTATGGGCCTATTTTTTGTGTGGAAGGATCCACCGTTGCAAATACAATCACCGCTTTTCGAGGGTTTGCGTTCCAACTGTGGGTTAAGGAGATATAGGTCTTTAAAAAACTTTAACCAAAACATCCGATCCGAACGCCGACGCGGACGCCGACGCCGTGGTGACAACAATAGCTCTTCCTGAACTTTCGTTCAGACGAGCTAAAAAGGAATGCTTTAAATTACAGGCCAAGAGAAAATAACTTGTATCATAATATGTGAGGTAAGTTTTGACTTTTAGACTCAGACACAGCGTACATTCAAAGAGTCTGATCAGAGTTTGCCTTGATAAAGATCCTAAAGAACTAACAGAGTGACAATCGAAGACTGACCGGAGTAAGCAGGGTTGTTAGCACTCCACCAGGCACCTTTTTACGTCTCTTGTTTCAGTATATTTTAATATCTATATTTTAATTAAACAGAGCAAAGGTAATTTGGAAGTAAATGAGGGCCTTGCCTCGAGGCTTTTTTGTGAATATGTGATTTTTAAACTTGCCAAACTCCGCTTTTGTACTATGTAAACACGCGCAAGGCACGAGAAAAGTATCTAAGTGCAGGTTTTGAAGCAGAATCAGCATTCGCATCATTAATGTTAAGTTGATAATGCGGGTTCCTCGGTTCGTATTCCTCTGGACAGTTATGCATTGGGTGCAATAACGGCTGGTTAGTATATAGTGACTATATACTATGTAATACCACGTCAGCGAGTCCAGCCATAATAGTGATATTGCAGCAACACACAGTGCTCAATGCGTCGTCGCAAACCATCCACCCCTTTCAAGAGCCATGCCCCAAAAAATCTTCGAAGCCCGATAATCCTCAAATCTGTGCAATTCCTACAAGCCACTGACATTTATACCAGCTGCAGTGTTACAAAAAAAATTTGCCATCCCATTAGAAATGGGCATTGTATCATTTGCGAACGGTGATGTCTCAGGTCAACCTGCGCGTATACATATTCCCTAGGATCCATAGAATGTTGGTGCAAGCTGAGAAGACTCAGATTAGACTGCGCATATGCAGAAGCTAATCTGAGCCTGTTCGGTTTGCACATGCTGTGCGGTACATTCTCGCGTTTCGCGGATGCTTTCAGATAATATCAAGGAATTTAGAACTTCTGATTCTCTGATAATCATAGATGATTCTACTATTATTTTCGTATATCCCTCCGGGATAACAATCTTATGGCATTTGGTAGGAAAAGGGGGCGTTATAAATGTCACGTAAATGGCTGAGACGCAACACAGCAATATCAATGGTACGGTTTACGCATTCTTGTTGGAAAATCTTTGAATGGCTGTAAAAAAACGTATTTTGCAAACTGGACAAATTCGGATTTGCAGGTGCACAAACTGACCTTTACCTGAGGAATTCGCCAATGTGATAAGCTCCTGCTTACTAAACACGACATAATTACGATAGGATACCTGTAATTAAAGTATTGCCAGAACCCACAGCTTTTCCATAGTCAAATCAATGGAACTATGGGATCAGAGGGCAAAAACATATATGAAAGAATGTAAGAATAGCGATTACGTATCTACGCAAGCTGATCATTATCTCCGCTTTCTTAAGAAATTCGCCATATCACCGATTCCCTGGATAATGTACGTTTAAAAGGGACGATTGTGGCGGCTGGTCATCGCTGGTCCTGTATGGCCTAAGGTAGCTTTTGCTATCAACCGGACCCACATGGAAGCACTATTTGTTACAGACCTACAAACCATTCACAATTATACCATTACCTGGAGTTCTATTTTTCTACAGGCAATTAACGATGGATTTTTTCACGTTTGCCTGCCCGATGTATAACGAGATGCAAAGGTACAATAAGAGGTGTATTTTCTGTTGCCCCTCCCCCCCCCCCCCTCCCACACACCCCTTGCACAGTAGAAACGATAAACAACTGGCATAAAATGAGCAGTCCTCATTTCTTTTCCTCTATCCTTCTAGATCTACATAGTGATAGGAGATGTCTCTGATCAGATGCGATGTGCGCAGAACTGTTTGTTATCTTTCAACCTCTATAATACTTTTTTCTTGCAGCTTTTGCCCTACTTGTCATTGAAAAAATCGGGTAATTATGAGCAAAAATTTTCATTTTAATACGAACCTTTGGACTAGAATATCTAACTCGTTTCCTGCTCGTATAATTTCCATTTTCGCTTGTTCGTGGTTCATTTGATGAGCAGGGGCCCCATTTATATATAAAAGTCTGTCTCCTTCTCGCAACCCTAAACGGGACGCCACACTTTTTGGGTTCACCTGTAAGAGAATAAGAGAGAATGAAAGCGCGTGACCCTCAAAAGTATCTTTGTGCATATAAAAACAAACAAAAATCATATGGATCCCTAAGGATGACTAAACGTAAAAGCCAAAGCTAAGCTGTATGGATGCAATCGTTTGGCATAAAGGACCTCTAACAGTTGTAATGTAAAGCCTATACATAAAAATGGTAAAAAATGAGCTTTTGGTATACATCAAAACTTCCACTAAAATGTTTTCCTCGGAACTCCTCTTAATTGGCACAAAAACGATTTTTGGTTATTAAACACACAGACTGTGGTTTTTGATGTAAAAAGCAAGGTTTTTTTTTATAATTAATTGTATGCAAATTAAGAAACGTTTTGTAAAGATACTCCCCTCCCCCCGTGCTTCAGCTAGCCACTTTGCATGTGTGTGTGTACTGTCAATATACACATTATATGTGAGTGGTAAGCTGAGGCACGAGGGGGGGTGTAATGATAGTCTACAGCTGAAAAACTAAAAAGTGGGTGGGGTAATTAGACCCACTGCATCTTAAAATCAGGTCAGCATACCTTTTATTGACATATTATTGCATGCTATCAAGAGCATATTGCTCATAAGCTACTTGATGCTATATATATGTAGTTGTAGTGTTTACTTTATTTTAAGCATGTTTAACAAAATAAATTCAGTGAATAAAAAAATCGAAAATTTGGTGTATTTTGTTTGACCGAGAGAGAGCTAGTCCCCGCCCCCCAAGAAAGTCAGACAGAGAGAGCTAGTCTGCAGACGTGCTATTTTTTTCAAAAATCAATATGAAAACTTCTTTATAATGCATAACTCTACATGTTAATGCTAAATTCATCAACAATGGCATCCCATGGAAGCTGCGCAGTAATTTGGCGAAAGCATTGAAACTGTCAAAGGTCCTTAGCCAGATTCTACCGGTGTGTGTGTTTGTATTAGAGTTACAGACATACCTTAAAGTGAGGGATAATTCCTGGGCAACTTTGTAGGAGTGTTATAGGATGTTTATGAATTTAATATCTTATAATTCGTTTTTGAATTGTAAATCATACTTGAATTATAAATCATATCTGAGTGTTCGGTGTTGTTTATCTTATAAAGTAGTTTTGAAATAACACAGACACCGTATTTTAAACAAAACATGTCGGATCAATTTTTTTTATATATTTCTTATCTAGAGATTGTAGTGTTCAGCCTAATAAATTATTTTTTAGTTCAAGGTTTGTTACAGAATTTAAATGCGAAGGTTTTGAGGATAAATCCAAACTCACTCTCTGGAAATTTAAAGAGTAACTGACTGAATCAGATCCCAAACCCTATCCCCAACATCAAAGGGAAAGATTGACAAAGACATCCCAACAAACAATAAATTACAAGCGATAAGCTGAGTGAGCAGCTCTTTCCCAAATAGGTGGCAACTCAGCTATCTTTACTGAACTAAATAATTTAGAACAACAGAAGGGTTAAAATGAAAATACAATAAGTTAAACAGCACCGTACATAAAACAAATGCAACCGCAACGAAAGTACCGCCTTGGGACGGTCAGTAATAATTACTGGTATCTTCGTGTAACGCTTTTGTTCATTCAGCCTACATGATTGCCTGTGTGCTTCACGTCAAATATTTAGTTTTGCTGTTGTTATAGAATATATTAATATCGGCTTTAACATAGCAATCAACGAAACCCAGAGCTTTTACACACACAGTCCTTCTTTATTCATTTTTTTAGCAAAAAGGCAACCTTTCCTGTTTTCAAACGCAAATACTGCCATGTTTTCCGCTTTCTAACCTCTCAAACAAAAGATTTGTTTATGATCTATCTTTTTATGTTACTGGAAATATTGCAAAACTTTTAATAATAAAATTGGTCCAGAGGTTCTCGAACATCGGTATGCTTTACGGTTCGTAGCTTTAGCGACTCGCCATTCGAGGATTACGTTTCTATGTGACGTGTGTATACTTTGCAGGTATAGTAGAGGTGACAATTTTAAATACCTTCTGTTTGTGAACTGTAATTTCTACCAAGTCAAACTGCCTTGTTATCTGTCTTGCTTTCCTAGTGGCGAACGACGAATAAAGCTGCTAATGTTTACAAGTTCGTGCATACAGTGCATTTTCTAGAGCAAACCTGCATAAACGCTGGACCCTACCGACCAGTTACGCACTGCAGTTATTCAAGTTTTCATGAATGTATCATATTTGTGAGTTCACAGGAATTCATTAAGAAACTAGTTATGAGATACAGCACTTGACCTGTTCTTTAATTAATATGATTCCGGATGTTATAAGTATGTTTATAACATTAGACAAGTGTGTACTTAATTGTTCATCAAATGCCTATGGTTGTTAATCATAATTCATAGTACAGCTGATGATAATAAGATGACAAATATAAGTAAGTTTCTCTAACCAGAGAGTCCAGAGCATGAAGCTATACATGTCAAAACACTGTGACTGTTCAGAGAAAGCTTCATCGCTTCCTGAAAGTCGAGTTTCCAATAACGTCTCTGTCAGATTATTTGTTTGATCTTTGTACATGCATACTTTCTGCCACCATGCTACCAATACGTAATTGTATATTGTAAATGTATGTGCCTCTTGTTGTTGCAATATATGTGACCTAGAGTGAATAAAGAATTGAGAAAGACGGAAGCGATTGCTGCAATAATGTAGCTAATAATGTAGCTCTAACAGGCCGGCCGAGTAAGATTATTATTTCTAGGAAACGATTTGTAGTAGTCAAGTCTAAAGTGAATTATGTCAGTGCCGACTACTGCACAATGTGACAGCGTGCAGTAGTCGGCATTGACTTCTCATAAAAGGAAGGGGTGGGAGGGGGGGGGGGGGGTGCATTGTCCCAGGCACCTGAGTGCTCATCCAAAAAGTAAAAATTATCCTGCAACTCACAAAAGGAGGCACTCATCTAACAAGGACATACATGTTGTATAGAACCATCGTATCCAAAAATCCTGACATTTTTTAATTTAGCACTAAACTCAAGTTGACAAAATTTGATATGTCTCCTTATTCTCATTGAACCTAGAAGTTTCGAGGTATGCAAAGTACCAGCACACATAAGATTTCAAGTCTGCCTCTTTTTGAAGATCCTTTGAAGATGCTGAAACTTCTGAAAGCAGAGAGAGAGAGAGAGAGAGAGAGAGAGAGCGCAAGCGAGAGCGAGAGAAAGAGAGAAATCACTTCTGTGCAATGTTTCAGACTGATTGCTTAAAAGTGTGTAAGAAGTTGATGATGCAAACTTTTTTTAAAAAAGGTGGGACAGACGGATGGACAGACGGAAAAGGGTAAAACACAATGCCTCGTGACGATGAAATGTTCTTTAGCCAAAACTTCTAACGTAACACAACTTAGAATATTGACCTCCGGTCCCACTCTTTGGTCAGATCCAGGGGCATGTTGTACGGAGCAATTGTCATGGTCCGAAAGGGAGGAATACGAAATATGAAACAAGTGCCTTGAAAGTTTTGGAAATATTTAACGAAAAACCCTTATTCTCCCACCTTTGCCTATATAAGATAGGCTCTCAGCTCATATAAGAAACTTCTATCTTACACCTGGCAACATGTTCTTAGGCTATATTAGCAACCAAACTTTTTCAATTTATGACTAATGTTTTAATTTTAAATGAACAAAATGGACACGCAAGCATGTCGGATGACGTTTGAAAGCAGATCATAGGTTTGGGAACAAGCTGCTCACTCGGTTGGCCATATGTTCTCTGTATCTTGATTATTTGTAATCTCAGTTGTTTCCAACTATGGTTTGAGGGCTGGATTTGGATTTGGATTGTTTCAGTTCCTGGTCTTTGCATACTTTTTACTTTTGTGACGTCACTCAATTTTAATGACGTCACTAAAACTGGTTATGAACGCCGCTAGCAAACTTGACGCGCGTGACGTGAGAGGCTAAGTTGCATTTTGTTTTCGCCCTCTGGAAGATAAAATAGTCCACATATCGTGTTTTCCGTCTATTTTTTAGGTGCAAACTGTGTTTGCACCCATTCCACAGTTTGCACCCATTTTAGGACCCGATAAACTCACTGGGCTGCTCAAAATTTACTTCAGATCATTGGTTAAAAAGTTCAAATTTTCCTGTTCTGAAGCCTAATCCGACTTGAGGTTTAAAATCCGCTAATGGTGGGAGAAAAATAATCCATCATGAGCCAGTCCATGTAGGATAGGTAAATCTCACCCTCGGGGTCGGAATTTCAACCAGGGACTCGGCAAGCCTCGTCCCTGGTTGAAATTCCGACCCCGAGGGTGAGATTTCCCTATCCTACATGGACACTCATGATGGATTGTTATATTCTCCCACCTTTGCCTATATAAGATAGGCTCTCAGCTCATATAAGAAATTTCTTTCTCCCACCTTTGCCTATATAAGATAGGCTCTCAGCTCATATAAGAAATTTCTATCTTATACCTGGCAACATCTTTCTTATATTAGCAACCAGACTTTTTTATTTTTTGACTAATATTTTAATTTTAAATGAACAAAATGGACACGCAAGCATGTCAGATGACGTTTGATAGCAGATCATGGGTTTGTGACGTCACAATTTTAATGACGTCACTAAAACCGGTTAAAACGTCGCTAGCAGACTTGACGCGCGTGACGTGAGAGGCTAAGTTGCATTTTGTTTTCGCCCTCTGGAAGATAAAATAGTCCACATATCGTGTTTTCCATCTAATTTTCAGGTGCAAACTGTGTTAACACCCATTTTATGGCCAAATAAATACACTGGGCTGGTCAAAATTTACTTCAGATCATTGGTTAAAAAGTTTTCCTGTTCTGAAGTCTAATCCGACTTTAGGTTTAAAATCCGCTAACAGTGGGAGAAAAATAATCCATCATGAGCCAGTCCATGTAGGATAGGTAAATCTCACCCTCGGGATCGGAATTTCAACCAGGGACTCGGCAAGCCTCGTCCCTGGTTGAAATTCCGACCCCTCGGGTGAGATTTCCCTATCCTACATGGACACTCATGATGGATTGTTATAATCTTATACCTGGCAACATCTTTCTTATATTAGCAACCATACTTTTTCATTTTTTGACTAATATTTTCATTTTAAATGAACAAAATGGACACGCAAGCATGTCAGATGACGTTTGATAGCAGATCATGGGTTTGTGACGTCATTCAATTTTAATGACGTCACTAAAACCGGTTAAAAACGTCGCTGGCAAACTTGACGCGCGTGACGTGAGAGGCTAAGTTGCATTTTGTTTTCGCCCTCTGGAAGATAAAATAGTCCACATATCGTGTTTTCCGTCTAATTTTGAGGTGCAAACAATGTTTACACCCATTTTAGAACCCGATAAAAACACTGGGCTGCTCGAAATGTACTTCAGATAATTGGTTAAAAAGTCAGAATTTTCCTGTTCTGAAGCCAAATCCGACTTTAGGTTTAAAATCCGCTAAAAGTGGGAGAAAAATAATCCATCATGAGCCAGTCCACGTAGGATAGGGAAATCTCACCCTCGGGGTCGGAATTTCAACCAGGGACTCGGCAAGCCTCGTCCCTGGTTGAAATTCCGACCCCTCGGGTGAGATTTCCCTATCCTTCATGGACACTCATGATGGATTGTTATAATCTTATTTGCATTTGTGTGACGCAGATGCATAAACTCGTCAAGTCACCAGTTAGGGGCGTACTAGAGAAAGTAATTGACTCTAGGGTGGCCACAGAACATGGGTCTGTAGGTTCAATACTAGCCGTTCAGTAGTAAATTAATGTATGAACAGCGAAGGCACCAGCACGCCCATGCATTAGAATGTTCCCTGTGCGCATGAAAACTCTCTGAAGTCTATATACCTAAGAAGGCGCACCTGTGGTCTGTTAGACCAATGTATGGCAAGTCGTTTCACCATTCATTATTAACAGATATCTATCCTATATACAGAATATCTGATATAAAGTTTATGAGCTGTAATAAATTAAGTAAAAAGACACCTGTAATAACTATCATACATATAACATAAGAAAGTTTGTTTTCTAAATGAGATATCTTGTATATCTGTTTTAAAAAATAAGATATCTAATATAGGAATTACAAGATATAAATTTTGTAAAACTGCATGATTTCTTGTGCGTACTTATGTATTTTTTTAAGTTACCATATATACTAGAACCAACTTCTAACCGACCACTTATTTATAGCCTGTTTTCTGCTAAATAAAAAGGACAATCGAACACATGTTTCTATTTTTAATTAAGTTGTAGTATTGGTAAAGTAAATCAAGTAACTCTGAAATAAAAATCTTATCCGTGTACCATTGAATAAGTGAAAGATAATGGTACCCCTGTTTCCGAAAATCGCAACATTTCAGCAGATTTTCACGATTCGGACAGAACCACATTTCGGAATCTTGTCAGCATATGCTTATGATTTGTGCGAATATTTAGAAAATGTTTAAAAGAACTTGAGAATTCATAATAAGGCACTATTTCAATACAGAGTTCAAAATTTTAGTCACAATTAAAAAACCTTCTCCACCACAGTCATAATCCTTGCGAAGTTCGAAATGGGGGTACATGTGCATCCTTTGCTGCCAGGAAAACGATATTAAAGGTATTGAGCTCAAACATTTTACAACGTTTACATGACACATTGGGAGTACTGAATATAAGAAAATTATGTCCGGATACCATCTTCAAACGACAGTGTTCAAGACAAAGCAAGTGGTCGGTTAGAAGTTGTTCTTAGTATATTAAATTATTAAGAGATCACAGTGTAAATATTTTATTCAATATCAAAATTTCTTACATATTTACATATTGCAATAAATGAGATGTCGTTTAAATAAGAAAGCTTTCTGGTATATCTTATTAGACATCTTATGAATCAAATAAGCTTTTTTTTAATTACATCGGATATCTAATATGTTTAATAAGATAGCTTATATATTTGTACATATTTTAATCTATTAGGCTACGGATATAAAAAAAAATACCATATATTTATCTTTTTTTTGAATATTACATAAGACCTCTTAAAGTTATATTGTCTGCAACTTTTAATCATTTTGACTACTTTTACACAATTATTTTTACCTATTGTAAAAGCTGAGTAAAAAAAAAAGTTTTTATCATAAATCTATTCATTCCCCCTGAAAATGCATGAAAACTATGATAACCTTTGGGTAAACAGGAGCCTTTAGCTTTCAAATAATTTAGTTCGGACCGAATGAAATTCTAGACTGCTAATAGTTTACCTAAATTACTGTTGTTTTTGTAGCAGTAACCGGCCTAGGTTTGTTATTTTTATGAGTGTTTCCCGGCCATCTGGGCTCAGTTATTGTATTTTTGAATATTATAAACAATTTTTCCCAAAATATATTGTTAAAGGTTGCAGCCCATATCACTTTAATGAGTAAATGCGATATCTTATATACTCAAATAGATAAGGTATCTGATATGCCATATATCTTATATACCAAATACCTTATATTCTATGTCAGGTATTTCATAAGATTTATTAGATATCTGATGTATTTGAACACACATGATATCTTCTTTAATGATTACGTTGTCTTTCATACTAAATAAGATATCTTATATAGCATGTCAGATATCTAATATGATAATTATAAGGTATCTATTTATAACGCATCTTATATGGTAGATAATATAAGATATATTACATAAATATCTTTTTTGTCATCTTAGATGTCTTCTACGATATCTTAAGATTATATGCCATAAACTTTGTCAGGCTATGTCAAAACGTTTGACAAAATCTGATGGAATCGGCAGAAACGTTTGATTGGATAACCACGTGTCGTATGACTCCGCCCACTCCCAAATATAGAAAAGTGGAAACTGATACAGGTATTGCCAGGTAATTGTTTTAGACAATGCTGGAGGAAAACCACAGGTAGTACAGGTACGATGCCAGAAGAGCTTTTAATGTTTATATACGACAGAGGAGCAGCTGATGGTACCTTGTGACATAAATATTCTAAAAAGGGTTAGATCAGCCTCGACAGTCGCAAATGGTGCACTGCAAGATCCATTGAGTGTGTTAACAGTAAAGATACTGTTCAGGCTCTTAAATAAAGAGGCTAATTTGAGTCTTCGTTGATCGAACGTTTTCTATGGTATCTTTTGCTGGGCGAACATACTACAACAACATGTAGTGGGAGAATATGAATGACAGGGGTACCGTATTTACCCAAATATTGAGCCACCAGTGTCTGAGCATACAGTGTAGACCCAGTTCAGGCTGCTCCTAAGGAGCAGTCTAATTCCGATCTGCACTGTTGGCCAAATCTTTGATTTTTTTTTACTCATCGCCAAACAGTTAAATGAAAATTGTTTAAATTTTAGACTAATACGTTTATCTTTAAGTTGATCCAAAACATTAGGGTGATTACGACAGGTTATCTGAATGTTCTGAGAAAATCACCCATTGTTGTTTGATCAGCTTCCAAAGAGTGCATTCAACTTAATTTTGCTATCAAGCAAAACACAACCAAGTCATTATACAATAACACTGAAAGATCAGGCTTTCTGAGCATATTTACAGAAATTCGGATAATATCAAAGCGATACGACCATACTCTGACACCAAACAGTCAAAATCATACGACCATTCCCTCATATTATGCCTGCTAACAAAAATACAACCATTCTTTGATATTAGCCTATATAACAATACGACAGTTTTCTGACGTCATGCCCATCAAAAGAAAGCGGCTATTCTGTGATAACGTGTTGTCAAAGCTAACGAAACCTCTACACATCATACTCTCAGAAGAAAACGACCACCCAGTCATAACATGCTATCAAAATAGTACGAATACTCTCTGACATCACATTATCAATAGATCACGACCATTGTCTAACCGATAACACTCTGTCATCATACAGCTACGGTCTGACAAAAAGTTATCAACAAAAATCGATCGCCCTGACTCTGACGACTAGCTTCCCTGATAATAATACGACCATTCTGTGATCTAACTTTATCAACATATACTAAAAAAAATTTTGGGGTCGAAATTTTACCCTGCGATTTCTTGGACATTTCAAACATTTGGTAAAATAAAAATTTTCTACCTTCCATTTTATTCATTTTGCAAGTTTTATACACATGAAGTTTGAACCCATAGCCTTTGTCTTGACCAAGTCCAGGCTGTAAGTCAAACTACCCCTAAAATTAAAGTTGTTTGAGTTCCCATAGAGAATTGATAGTGTGTCGGTTTGAGCGGGAATAAGTTCTAAAATTGCCATGAGTTTTAAACTTGTTACAGCTTGCTGACCTTAAAAATGATTAAATTTGATGATTATCGAGCAATTTCGCAAAAAAAAAAAAACAAAAAAAAAAATGAATTGGCGAAATCGAAAATTTGGGTGAATTTGCTCCTAATGGACTTCTGACAACTTTGATTTTGAGGGTAGCGTGAATTGAAGTCTGGACTTGGTCAAGATAAGGGCTATAGTTTCAAACTTCAAGTGTGCAAAACTTGTAAATTGAATAAAATGGAAGGTAACTACAATATGATCACTGTCTGAAATGATGCATAAAACAAGATGATTGTGACATCACGAAAATGAAACTATGTTACGAGTCTCAAATCATGCTTTGAAAAACAGATCGGCCACTTTCTGTAATTATGTATCAAAACGGCACGACCACATTCTGACATCATGAAATCGAAACTTTATTACCTGTCTCACATCTTGCTTTCAAAACAATATAGCCACTGTCTGAAATTATGCTGTCAAAACAATACGATCACATTCTGACATCATGAAAATGAAACTATATTAACAGTCTCACATCATGCTTTCAAAACATGATCACTGTCTGAAATCATGCTTTCAAAACAACACGACCACATGGTCACTATCTGAAATTACGCCGTCAAAAAAGCACGACCACATTCTGACATGAACATGAAAACGAAACTGTATTATCACCAATAAGGCCACTGTCTGAAATTATGTTTTCAAAACAACAGGACCACATTCTGACATCATGAAAGCGAAACAAATATTAGTCACACATCATGCTTTTAAAACAATATGTATACCGTCTTAAGAGAATGTTATTAAAACAATACGACCACATAATGACATCATGAAAATAAAACTTATTATCAATCTCACATCATGCTATCAAGTCAGCATAGCCTCTCTCCGAAATTACGCTATCAAAACAACATGAACACATTCTGACAGAATGGAAATGAAGCTATAGTATTATTCTCACATCATGCTGTCAAAACAGTACGGCCATTGTCTGAAATTATGCTATCAAAACAACACGAACACAGTCTGACATCATGAAATCGAAACCATATTACCAGTCTCACATCACGATTTCAAAACAATACGGCCGTTGTCTGAAATTATGCTATCAAAACAACACGATCGCATTCTGACAGAAAAATGAAACTGTATTATCAGTCTCACGTCATGCTTTCAAAACAATATGACCATTGTCTGAAATTATGCTATCAAAAATACGACCATATTCTGACATCATGAAAGCGAAACTATATTACCAGTCTAATACATCACGTGATCAAAACAATACGACCATATTCTGACATAAGGTTATCAAAATAATGCAATCACTCGATCACATCACGTTTTCGAACAATTACCGGTATATCATTGTTTGATCGTACAATTGAAACTGTATGAACACTCTCCAACGTCATGCTAGTGAAAATGTACTCTAACCGTAACCAAAGATGGGTGTATCACGACAATACGAGTATACTCTATAAAACCAATTCACCAAAAAGTACTACCATTCCTTCACAGCATGGAAAACTCACTTCGATGTATCACACCAGTACGACCACGTATGCGAAGCGACTAAATGGGAAATGCGCTTAAGTGGGATAAATTAACAGAAGGACTTCAGCAAATGGTGTACACCCAGAGCATGATATTTCAAAGCCATCTGGGCCAATTTGTTTAAAGCATCAGTAGCTTTAGGAAGTTGTTAGTCATTCATGTGAGACATTTTTAAATGAATAAGACAATGTGCTCTTTTTAAGAGTGTATCAGATTCTGTCATGTTGGGGTGAGGTAGCTGTTGCATGATAGAGTTTGAGTAGGGCAGTGTTACAGGGCAGGCTATGACTCTTTCGATGTTGTATGTATGGACTTAAGCGCCAAAAGTTGTTTTCCCAGATAAGCGTGTTTTCTTGGCCTACTTAGGCGCTATTTATCTCATTTAAGCGTATTTCCTACTTAGTCGCCGCACACACGTAATGGCATTTTCTGCAACCATACTGTTAACAAAGTATACGACCCTCTCTGAAAACTGTTACTTACAGTAGGGGGTTTCGACAGAAAAGGGCATGCCATTTTTTCCGCCAATTGGTTCTAATTTTTTTATGTAGGTTACTATGACCGTGATGGGACCCTAGACATGATACGGGCAGCCTCTGGTCGATTAGCAACTGGCTCACTTTGACCTGGAAACTATTGCTCTAAAATTGCTCCTGAAAACAACTGAAACCAGAAGGATTGCTGAATAAATCCAACGCCCCCACATAAGCTCAGCCTCCGACAGGTGTCAGATTTATCATTAGCATTGGTAATATTTCTTCTCGTACGGTTCGGAATATTGGGGCAGACGTGTCTGAACAAACTGTAGAGCCAGATCAGACTATTCCTCATGAGCAGACTGGTCAGGGTCTGCAACGTTTATCATTCCGCCAGGAATTCGTTATATATATTTTTCTAATTTCAAAATAATCACTTATATTGCTTGTCCCAATGTAAAGTAGTGTGAGTACACCTCCATGTTTTTTTCCGTCATTTTTACAAAGAGGAACAACTTTGTTGACTTCCTGTTTATTTTTCTGGACGATGTTGCCATTCAAAAATACAAGTCTCCCTTAAAAGAAGAATGTTGCCCTTCTTTCCTTTATGAGTTGACCCCAATGAGAAGGGAGACTGACATGAAAATGGCAGGGTTGCTTCCCCTGAAAGTGTGTCCCCTCACCTTAGGACAATTACGATACTTAGCGATACATTTGAAGATGTAGGTGATAAAAATGACAATGATGATGATGATAAGGAGGTATCGAAATGTGTTTATTTTCAAACCCAGCAGTCAATATAATAAATAAGGCATAAGATCGCCTAAATCTATAGTTTTAAGACAAGTGCTGTGTCTAAGAATATTAATTCAAATAATTTATAGGCATTACAATTTGATATATATTTAACTCAAATTAACTGCATCTTTATTCATTCTCCTCACACTAGTAAAGTGAAGTAAAAGTTGAGGAGGATTTCGTTCGTTTGAGTATGTGTGTGTGGTGGAGTGGCGTGTGGTGGTGGGTGGGGGAGGGGGGGGGGGGGGGGGGAACGAAAAAGTAAGAGACAAAGGGAAACCTTTATTAGAGGATGCCCTTTTAGAGAAAATACGATATATGTACAATAATGCAATACTGTTTCTGCCTACAGCTGGTGACACTGACGTCTCACATATACTGTAGTTTTGTCAGCCTAATTTAAAAGTCATTTTTCCGCTGATGCGATCACATTAAATGTTTATTTCGATCGTAATAATGATTTACTTCACGCAAACCCATTTTTTTTAAAAAATATTACTGAAATGTACCTAAATATTTGAAACATCCTAAAGCAAACAGTGTAGCCCAAGATCAGACTGCTTCTAGAAAGCAGTCTGATCAGGGTCTACACTGTTTGCCATTTGGACAGAAATATTTACTAATAAACGTATTTTTGTGATTTTGTTCAAGTTTAGGACATTGGTGTAACTTGGTTATGGGGTTAAATATTTGGCGTGTCCAATTATTTAGTGCAAATACAGCAGGTCGACTGATGCAAGAAAAATCATCTTTAAAATATACGACCTCATTATGGTAAGTATGAACAATATTAGCCCAAGGCTAGATCTGTATTTTCAGACAGGGAGCTGCACACCATCTTATTTTTTTTTTATCCCGTATTTATACTAAACTTCTGGACACACCAGCAATTTTATGGTCTGCGCAAAGTAAGAATCGGTACAATTCCGGAATTGCCCTGGGCAAGGTAGGAAAATAGGAAGTTGGCAGCTTTGCTACGAAATAATTTTTGTTTTGTTTTATGCCACTAAAAGATAACTATTATGAGGATGTTCGCAAAAAGATCCAAGCAGGAGTGTTGCAATGCCCTCTGTAGGGCGTCAAAGACCTTGCAAGGTTAAGGGATAGAATAGAAAAGAGATAGAAGCCAAAAAGCATACATTCGAGGTGTTTGACAGAGTCACTACTTTTTGTCTGTCCTTTGCATATTAAAAACACAAGGGCATGGCGGGAAAGTATACGTAATATATCGTTATAAGAAATCAGCCATTTTCAGCAGCGGCTACAAAGTCTCAGAAATGATCAGTGTATGCATTCAGTCGTTACATGGTATATTCACTTGAGCCGCGGCACGACACCACCAACAAAGTGGCTGTTCGCCCAGCGAAGATTCAGATCAGCCTGGGCATCCGCCCAGTCTGATCAGAGTCTTCACAGTCCGCATGAAGTTAGCTTAGACCCTTAGCTACCCATTGAGCGGCCTAGCGAAGAGTCTGATCAGAGTGGGCGGATCTGAATCTGCGCTGGGTGCACAACCTCTGTGTTGGTTTTCTCGTGTCGCAGCTCACTTGTAGCCATGATACCTGGCGGCCTATCATTTGGCTGCCAAAACTATCACAAAATTCTGGCAACTGTCTGCGTTCGCTAATTAGCTTTCTATGACAAGTTACAAGATGCTTATAACAGTGAGAATCTGTTGCAAGATTTATATTCGTAAAAGTGCCAAAAATGCTATCCCAGATAGCATGCCTACGTTGGGCCAACATTGGCTTAAGTTGGTCAGTTTGGTTGGGCCAACGTTGGATGCCAACGTAGGGCCAACGTAACTTTGCTCATCGGGCGAACGTTGAGCCAACGGTTGGCTCAACGTTGGCCGAACGTTGTAACTTTTTTCCTACAAAGTTGGGCGTACGTTGCGCCAACATTTATGGCCTACAATCAGCCAACGCAAAAATTTCACTTTGGGTCAAGTTGTGCCACCTTATACCAACATATACTTTGAAATTAAACAAATTCCTCCCTCTCTGCGAAGCATCCGGTAAGAGTAACTAATTCCATGCCCACAAACAAGAGTCGGCAATTTAATAGTTTACTGACTTTTAAATGCAATCCCAAATACTGCGAATTTCTGATCACTTAATGAGGTTTTCATATACTTTACGACTAAAATCAGCTTGCGCATATGCAAATTTTTATCACATTATTCCATCTTCGCTTACACATTTAATCTGCCTGATGAATCCTGGTTAATCAAATGTGTGAAGCTACATTTCACATTGCGCAGTTGCGCAGGCTGATTTGAGTACATATGCCTAAGGTTGATTCTCGTGCGAAGACATTATGGCTGAAATGTATTAAGCTAAATTCACAAAAAATCAAATACAATCTCCTTGACTTGAAGTATTGAAGCAGTATATGACTTTGCGCGTACGTTTATAAGTTTCTATTCAAAGAACACAAACTTTGCTCCTCAAATCCCTAGTTATGTGTAGAACTTGGTACGTCTGAAAGTCATTAATAACAGAGGTACTAACAACTTAATTGCTGTATGGGGTTCGTTTCCTTGGTAACCAGACCTTGCTCGTAATAAAACGGAGTACACAAGACTCCTTGCTGTGTGATCGCTAATTACTTACAGATTTCCACTTTTCTATGTACCTCGTTCAGATATTGTAAATAAACAAAGCTTATGGTTAGCATTATCATAATGCCTAAATCGATATGATTATATTATGCAATGAAATTTATAAAAGCGCAAAGTCATAATTTTTTCATAGAATTATTAGTACATGCTAGTCAAAGTCAGAGCAGGCAATGCCAAGACAAATAGTAATAAATATAAATAAATAAACATAAACAAATAGTAAGAAGCCCATTTAATGATAATTATGATACTGAATAGTTGACTCATACATAGATAAATTGACTAATTCATATTCATTTCTAATTATCATTGAAACCTGGAGTTCAATTCCCCACGTTAAGCCAACGTCGGGCCAACGTTACTCAACCCACGTAAAACTTAGCAAAATTTATACGCATGTGAAAACGTTGGCCCAACGTTAGCTGACCGTTTAATGGCCGACATACTATTTTATGAAAAATGTACACAGCATGCTAAGAAATAAAGTTTGAACCAGCATAGGTCGAAGTATAATTAATTCCTGTGTGCCTAGAGCAAACATATACTCAGCTGTAGTAACGTTCGGCCATCGTTGTACTCCCAACGCCAACGCTCAGCCAACAGTGACACCTTATGCCAACGTTGGCCCAACGTTGGCATGCTATCTGGGATCTCTCTTCAATATATTGTAATATCTGATTAGCAAAATATGTTATTATGACCCTTTTCCCTGAAATTCAATGCAGTTTCTATATTTCAGTGAGTTTTCCCAGGGTCACCACTTATCATACAAAGTCTAGCGTTTGGTTTGGAAAATATGAACTTCTAAAAAGCTTTACTTGCAAAAGTCTCTGATTTTGACCTCTAAAAATCCCCAGGAGCAGTGATGAATACCCTTTCGCTCCTCTGACCATGACGACTAAGTATAAAATTATGCTGAAATTGGCCCTAAGGCTTTGGTGGAGAAGATGTTTGAAATTGTTAAAAATATCAAAGACTGCAATGATTTCAATACATTTCCAATGCAAAACCCCAAGGAAACAAACTTGACTCTAATGTTAAAAGGTCAAATGTCAACTATAGGGTCATCTGACCAAACTTAAAGTATATGAATCCCAGATGCAGTATATCAAGTTTCCATGTCATCAGCCGTTTGGTTCTGAAGATGAAACCGACCCGTGTAGTCCTAAAGGCATTCCGATAGCCATGTAGGCGTCCCTTTAGCTCAGTAAGGCACCCGAAAGCTGGTTAAGGCACCGATAGCTCGGTAGTGAGGTTTGTCTCACGACTAGCTACATATCTCTGCCGCGCAGATTCGATTCCGGCTGTATTCATTAACTTTGAACAGTTGAATGACTGGCTGCTCCCTCCGGGGTTGCGGTGATTCCGGCCGCTTTATAGCTGAGAACTACTTTGGTTTTCTTCAACCCAAGAACAGTCATCTGATATAATGATCAGATGTGATCGAATCAGCGTAGTATGGGAGACAAACATGAGTTTTAAGGGTTGTTGTCATATGGTGGATGTCATGTCCACGTATGGTAAATTACCATAGGTTGACATGACGTCCACCATGTGACAACCATTTCAAGTTTCAATGTCATAGGAGAAGAGTTTTGAAGATTTGTATCATTTATATGTAAGACGGCATTGTTGGTCATGTAGCCACAGCATTTCGAGTAAACTTCTATTCTTCAAACTCATGGAGTTTAGCGTCAACCGACCCAGCGCCATGTCACAGAATCAGATCACAGAATGACCTTGACCTCTGTTAATAAAAAATCTTCATGCACTCATTGAATTGATTTTTATATGTTCGTTCAGGAAAGCACTCACTTGGTCACCAACGTATACATGTGATGTTACTTTTGATGCAGCTTTATGAAACAGAATTTTCAACCAGCTACAGTAGCAGTGCACGGCCCTGGTTGAATTTTTACACTATAAATGCTGTACTAGCCTTTAAGCCTGTCCAAATACTATACCCCTGCAAGTCCGGTAAAAATTCGCCGAGGTTCAAAAGACATCGTGCATACAAGAGACCGTAGCAAACGGAAAAATAACGTACTGTCCTTGGTAAAGTGTCAGGGTCACCAAACCCTGGTAAATTTTTATATCCCTGGAGTCCGGAGAACATACGGACATGCCAGTATCTAGATAATGCACGGACCAGAATTCGAAATAATGCATCTTATAAGTAAGGTGTAATATGGCCAATAATAAAGTTCCAGAGAGTTCCACACAAAATCTATTTCAATTTGACCGAGATATTGCGACAATTTGATAGACGGATCAAGGGCCATAACTGGAAAAAAAATAATCCACTTCAGATGGTTAGTTACTAGAAAACTGACTAAATAGTGAAGACGTCTCAGAAATAAGATTTGAACCAGCATGACAATAAAGGGCTGTAACGCAGAAAATATCCAAAGTTTCATGACAAACAGCCGAATAGTGAAGGCGTTCGATTTTTTGTAGCTGAATAAATCAAGGGCTGTCGTGACCATTATCGTATCTTTACTAGAAACCAGCGAGTACTTAAACTTTGGTTGACACTCGTATGAAATCTTAACAAATAATGTATAAAGCATAGTAAGTGACAATGAAAGTTCGAATGAACAGGAGTCAAACTTGTAAAAACAGACCATAAAGTCACTTTACATGCTTTATAAACGTTAAAGCAATTTTTTATTTACCTTTTGTATGAAAAGCACAGCACCGTATTCGTTTCCCCCTTGCATTCGAAATCCCCAAGGGGTGCTGGTTGTGTTCCGTCGGAGACGGACCATAACTGGCTGATCGCCCGACATCCTCACCAGCTGATATACAGTCCGTTCACTAGTCCGTCTGTTCTCACAAGAAAAACACTACAAAACTAGTTAACACTGGCTTGGCTTATCCTCACTGAATGTGTATTCCTCAGAGCTGTTCTCTACACGAAAAATGATGTATGTAGCATTGGCATACTGCAAAAAGATAGCAAGTAATTCACTGACTGCTTACATACATCTGGTGGTGTTTACTTGCTATTGTAGGCCGTAAATCACCTCTGTATTGGGACGCTTTAGCCAAACACTGGATTTTTCCTAAATTAACACAGTATTTTTTCCTAAATTTCAAAGTTGATTTTACTATAATAGGTGATATGTCAAATAGAATACTTGTTAAGCTAGCAGACTGTAGACTCTGATCAGACTGCTCCTTTTTGGAGCAGTCTGATCTGGGCCTTCACTGTTTGCTCAAGAATTATGTCGCCCTACTTTGGGCAAGTACTGTACATTACAGTAGCCGCACTATACTACTAATTGCAATCTTATCATTTTGTGGCATTCGCTCAAATAGCCGCTACCATGTATTCGCGATAAAACGTTTTCATGGATTATTTAAATCTGGCTTGATACCGTATTCGTGTACAGGGCTCCAGAAAAGGGCGATTTTTGATGATATTTTATTTTAAAAATTCTGTTCATTCTCAATAAAAAGATATGTTATTGCTAGTCATTTGAACCGCCTCGTCAAGATGGGTTTTTAAAAAGGGGTCTTAACACATTTTTATGGAGAAATAAGACATAAAGATCATAGGATTATTATCAAACCCCTTTTATCTGGAGCTCTGCGTACACACCTGTTAATTTCGTTAAAATTTACAGCCATGAAATTCTTTTACCTTTGCTGAAGATAAAAACAAAAGCAGTAACCAGGTAACGAAAGAAATCCCTTAGCATCATATCTAAATTTTGGCCCCTTCATAAATCATGCTATACGACTACGACTTTTTTTTCGAAATTTGGAAAAACTTGCTGAAATACCAAAATTATTAAAGCTACCGTTCCCGTTCGCGCTTATTATTCCGGTTTGGTGCATGTTAATTAAAACATTTTGAGATATGCGCCATAAGCATAAAAAATATCTTTAAGCATGCGATCGGCGACGACTCAGCCCTGTTCGCATCCATTAATCTTTGTGCCTCCTGGGAAACCTAAATATTATTATTAATAATAATAAAAGGAGAATCGAAGACTCTGATAAGCCTGTGTAGATATACAGACAAATACGAGTCTTCTATCTTCACAAACAGCTGCTAGATACTTTTTCTCACGACAAGGTCCCTTATAATTATTTTAAACAGAACTTGCTTGGTGACAATTTTTATGTCACATCTGCATTAAATGCTGATTTATTTCGTAAGGCTGAAACGTTACAGTTAAATTAGGCCGTAGCTAAGTCATTCTGCCGGATTTTGAAAATCCCGTGACGACGGTGCCGGGCGGTAAATCAGTACCTTTGCACGTAAAATCCTTAATTTTTTTTAGTCTAAAAGTAACTTCTCAAACGTTTTTGACACTTTACAACTGTCAACTCAGTATAAATACTACCACTTTTCGGTAGGAAATGTCAAGTACCAAATACAAATATTTGTATATCCTAATTTTAGTATAATATTACCTTTTTAGTCAATTAATATGTGAAAAAAGTGAATGAAGCGAGCTTTAGTGTCGCTTTTAGTAGAGGGAGATTTATTAGAGAGGACTCCGTGAAGTGACACTTGTACCGTACCGTGATAATCCATAGTATTGGGGAATGCAGATATGCCTGAGCAAACAGTGCAGACTCAGATCAGACTGCTCCAAGAAGAGCAGTCTGATCATGGTCTGCACGGTTTGCTACACAAACCAGTTTATACAGCCCCTGTCAGGCTTAGAGTGAAAAAAATCTGATATTAGTAGGTGTCCTAAAACATAATACGGTAATTAGCGGTTGCAAAACTACAAAGAGGGGGACACTTCAACTCTAGTGTTTTAACAGCTGACGCAGGGAATGCGCCTGAGCTTTTGAAAACCCACCAGCTGGCAAAATCCGCGAACAGAGAACAATAGCAGCTCGGGTACCTCAGTCGCTACCATTGCGGTTTAAAATTTTGGTTATTTCCAAGATCACCGGAAAATAATGAATACGATCATGAGACAGCAAATACATGTGTACGCATGCTGACGTATCTGCGCATATGTGGAGTCTGGTCAAGGATGCGCAAGTCGCTCAGACAATGAACTGCGCTTTCCTTGCAAAGTTGCGCATATGCGCAAGTAAGTCTCGCATATGTCTAAAGACAAGTTTTCTCACAACGCGGCGGGAGAAATGCCAATACGTCAACTTGCCTCTTTTTCGCCCATTTATCTCCTCTACCGATTTTCCGTTTTTCATTCCTTAAGATTGTGTCACTTAAACATGTCCAGGCAATGACTCACACTGTTTATCTTACATATTTTAACTTTTTACCGAAACAGTGCATGCCCTGATCAGACTGTCCCTGTTTAATTATTTAGGGTAGATACAGTATAGGGGAGTTTCTTTTCTTTCACACTTCTTGTCTTTCTAGTGTTTACCTGTCACCCAATTTGACCTTTATCCGTCCGTCAAATAGTGTAAACAGCATACACACACATTCACCCAGCCATGTGACTTGTAGAGCCTTAATTGTCTGCCAACTATGCCTTTTCTGGAAAATGATGTCTTCGTTCAGGACCGCGTTTTACAAAACGTGTGCCGTGTTGCGAGGACAGCTTATTCAGAAGCATTAACCGACGTATAAGCCTAGCGTACAGAAGTGGACGAATCTTAGACAATTCTTAATTGAATCCGTTTATTATTTTGTGTCGAAATTTAGAATGGCGACTCCGCAAGAAACGGCGTAAGTTTTATTATTAGCTCACCTGTGGTGAGCTTATAGTATAGACTTGGTCCGTCGTCGTCGTCGGCGTCGTCCACAATTTTAAACATCTTCTTCTCAGAAACCACTAGGTGGATTGAAGCCAAATTTCATATGGAGCCTTAACAGGATGGGGGAACGAAAGTTTATATATTTGGTCCAGGTCACATGACCAAGATGGCCGCCACGCCCATATATGGTAAAAACCCTTCAAAAATCTTCTTCTCCAGAATCAAAAGGCCTATGACCTTGAAACTTGGTATGTAGCATCGGGCATGCGGGCCCATCATAATTTATATAAATCATGACCTTGTGATGACCTTGACCTAATTTATGACATGGTCAACTTTGGTACGTTAGGCTTTTATATGGGAAAACGCTTAAACGGTGGATTTCTCAGAAAATATTTAAGTCTAAGGTACAATACTTGGTATACATGGTTGACTTAATGACCAGATGAAGATATTATGTCACTAAAGGTCAAGGTCATTCCGTCGGACCATCCGTCGTCAAGATTTTCAAACATCTTCTCCTCTGAAACCACTGGGCCGATTGAAGCCAAATTTCGTATGGAGTCTCAGTGGGATGGGGGAATGAAAGTTTATATATTTGGTCCAGGTCACATGACCAAGATGGCCGCCATGCCCATATTTGGTAAAAACCCTTCAAAAATCTTCTTCTCCAGAACCAAAAGGCCTATGACCTTGAAACTTGGTGTGTAGCATCGGGCATGCAGGCCCATCAAACTTTGTACAAATCATGACCTTGCGTTGACCTTGACCTAATTTACGGCATGGTCAACTTTGGTACGTTAGGCTTTTATATTGGAAAACGCTTAAACAGTGGATTTCTCAGAAACTATTTAAGTCTAAGGTACAATACTTGGTATATATGGTCGACTAAATGACCACATGAAGATATTATGTCACTAAAGGTCAAGGTCATTCCGTCGGCCCATCCGTCGTCAAGATTTTCAAACATCTTCTCCTCTGAAACCACTAGGCCGATTGAAGCCAAATTTCATATGGAGCCTTAACAGGATGGGGGAACGAAAGTTTATATATTTGGTCCAGGTCACATGACCAAGATGGCCGCCACGCCCATATATGGTAAAAAGCCTTCAAAAATCTTCTTCTCCAGAACCAAAAGGCCTATGACCTTGAAACTTGGTATGTAGCATCGGGCATGCGGGCCCATCATATTTTATACAAATCATGATCTTGCGTTGACCTTGACCTAATTTACGGGATGGTCAACTTTGGTACGTTAGGCTTTTATATGGGAAAACGCTTAAACAGTGGATTTCTCAGAAACTATTTAAGTATTAGGTACAATACTTGGTATACATGGTCGACTAAATGACCAGATGAAGATATTATGTCACTAAAGGTCAAGGTCATTCCGTCGGACCATCCGTCGTCAAGATTTTCAAACATCTTCTCCTCTGAAACCACTAGGCCGATTGAAGCCAAATTTCATATGGAGTCTCAGTGGGATTGGAGAACGAAAGTTTATACCCGGGGTCTGGGTCACATGACCAAGATGGCCACCATGCCCATATATGGTAAAAACCCTTCGAAAATCTTCTTCTCTAGAACCAAAAGGTCTATGACCTTGAAACTTGGTATGTAGCATCGGGCATGCTGGCCCTTCATAGTTTATACAAATGATGACCATGTGTTGACCTTGAATTAATTGACGACATGGTCAACTTTGGTATGTTAGGCTTTTATATGGGAAAACGCTTATACAGTGGATTTCTCAGAAACTATTTAAGTCTTAGGTACAATACATGGTATATATGGTCAACTAAATGACCAGATGAAGATATTATGTCACTGAAAGGTCAAGGTCATTTTGTCGGTCCGTCCGTCATCAAGATTTTCAAAACATCTACTCCTCTGAAACCACTGGTCTGATTGAAGCGAAATTTCATATGGAGTCTAAGTGTGATCAGGGAATAAAAGTTTGTTCTCAGGGTCTTGACCAAGATGGCCACCATGCCGTATATGGTAAAAACCCTTCAAAATTTTCTACTCCAGAACCAAAAGGTGTATGACCTTGAAACTTGGTATGTAGCTTTGGGCACTCAAGCCCATCATAGTTTATACAAATGATCGTGCGTTGACCTTGACCTAATTTATGACACTGTCAACTTTGGTACATTATGTAGGCTTTTATATGGGAAAATGCTTAAACAGTGGATTTTTCAGAAACTATTTAAGTCTAAGGTGCAATATTTGGTATATATGGTTGACTAAATGACCAGATGAAGATATTGTGTCGTTAAAAGTCAAGGTCATTCTTTGACTTTTGTACAAGGCCATTGAGATTCTGTCACCCGTCAACATTTTCAAACATCTTCTCAGTGGCCACTAGGGTCAATTGAAGCCATATTTCATATGGAGCTTCACCGGCTTAAAGGAACCATAGTTTGTTCAGATGATCTTGGTCACTTGACCAAGATGGCCACCATGCCCATATATGGTAAAAACTCTTCAAACGTCTTTTTCTCGAGAACCAAAAGGCCTATAACCTTGAAACTTGGTACCGGTATGTAGCATTGGGCACTCAGGCCCATCATAGTTTATACAAATGATTACTGTGTTTCATATATTATGGAGCTTTAATACTGGGTCAAAGGAATCAAAGTTTGTTCAGATGGTCATGGTCGTATGAACATGGTGGCCGCCACACCCATTTATGATAAAAACTCTTCAGAAATCTTTGTCCAGAAACAAAGGCCCAGTGACCTTGTGGCTTGGTATATAGAATTGGGACTCAACATTAATCCCCAAGGGAGGGGGGTTATCTGCCCCTGCCCTGGTGCTATATACATGTATAAAAGCATTAAAATATATATCAGGACCAAGTGTCAGGTGAGCTACAGGACCATTGGTCTTCTTGTTTTATACTTAGCAGCCAATTCAATGCATATCTAGAACGAATAAAAGTGATGTTGTCTACTGTGCAAAACTAGAGCAAGTGAGCAGGGGCTCATGTATACCCCCGACCAGCACCACTGCCTAATGAAACCACCGCCTTAAGAAACCACTGCCTAATGAAACAAATCTTATACAGGGTCTTAGTTACCTATCAAAAGGTTCCATCAAAATAAAGAATATAAACTCAATGCAAAACTTTGACGCAAATATTCAAGTCTGTGACCTTGACCTTTGGTAAGCAGCTACGAACCTAAAAGTAAACCTAGTCAAATATCAAAAGGTTCCATCAAAGGATATTGGAAGTATAAAAGAAGAATATAAACTTAACACAAAACTTTAAAGCAAATGTTTAAGTCCTTGATCTTGACCTTAGGTCAGCTGCAGCATCCAGATGATGTCAACTATTCTGCATGAATAAAGATGTAAAACTATTCATATACCAAAAGGTTTCATCAAAGGATGTTGGGAATATAAGCAAAGTTTATACACTAACACAAAACTTTAACGCAAATATACAAGTCTGTGACCTTGACCTTTGGTAAGCAGCAGCATTCAGATGATGTCAACTACTCTGTATGAACCTAAAAGTAAACCTAGTCAAATATCAAAATGTTCCATCAAAGAATATTGGAAATATAGAAGAATATAAACTTAACGCAAAGCTGTAACGCAAATGTTTAAGTCTGTGACCTTGATCTAAGGTCACCAGCAGCATCAAGATGATGTCAACTATTCTGCATGAACCCAGAAGAATACCTAGTCACATACCAAAAGGTTCCATCTAAGGATATTGGAAATATAAGCAAAGAAAAAAAACTTAACGCAAAACTTTAACGCAAATGTTAACGGACGGACACACGAACCCACAGAAGAACGGATGGACGGACGAACAGACAGACAAACGTACAGACGGAGAGACGAAAACTATATACCCCTCGACATACTTCGTATGTCGGGGGTATAAATATATCAATTTTCATTGCAGCGAACCGCGGCTGCTTTTGTCAATTTTGGGTTAAATTTCTTTCCATAAAGATATGAAATGAAGCGTTTTTGTCTGACATCATACTACGGACGTAAGCATGCCAAATCCAGCTAATAACGTCACACTTTGACGTCACTTTTTGAGCTGGAATGTCTCTAATTTACACATGACATCAATCTGACGGCAGCTGCAAGCCGCTTTCTTAAATCGCCATTTTTTTAAATGACATCATTAGCCTTTTGCTATGTGATATGTTAGCGCTCAATATTTTAGCCACTAAATGCATGAGACATAAAAATTAACGAGAGATGATTTGGAAGAAAGTGAAACTCTATTTTCCGTTATTCTCCTGAACAGAGAAAATAATTTTCCGGTAATTACCAAAAATATTTCATCGAATGTGTTGAAAATATCAGCAATTTCACTCGTGCTATGCACTCGTGAAATTGCTGATATTTTCAACATATTCGATGAAATATATTTGGTATTCACCTAAAAAAGTAAATATCCTCTATATATTTTATTTTAATTTGAGAGCTGGGTTTTCACTGTTTTTAAAGGTCCATCACATGCTTGGCATTAATGTGTTAATCCTTCCACCCATACTGCTTTTAAGGTGAATGGGTACACCCTCCAGTTTTATCGAAGGGAGACAACTTTTGACTACCCCAAGTGGAGCAAATTCTTTCCTTAAGAGGTGACCCCATTTGTAAAAGGGAGGTAAGAAAGACAAGACCTGTCCATGTACAGGATAGCTCGCCTGACAGTGCCTTGCCCATCACATAAAAAAACTTTTAACATAAAACTTTTAAAATTTCGCAAAGGCCGCCGCCATCCAACAGGCGAGCTAAAAAGAAGAAAAATGGCAGAGTTGCTTCCCCTAAAAAATACCCATTTACTTAAACCAGGCTTTTCTATCCTTATTACATGTATTTTGAACAAGAAATATCTTTAAAAAAAAGATAATCGCCTTAGACAGAAGTGTGTATTGTAATATGTATGAATTAGGTACATGTAAGATATTGAATGTGTTGATCAGATGGGATGGATGCACACGTTGATATGCATGCTGATATGCATATTTGTTGTCGTGTTGGGGTTTTGATTTCGGTTGGCTGACCGCCCCACATATAACCTTAAAAGTGTCGAAGTTCCAACATCAACAATTAAGCCAGCAACAATTACTTAATTTTGTCTTCGATTTCTGTGTCAAGTTATCTTGTTGGTTTTATATTTTACATGAGCGATATAACAGGCAAAATGTGTTTTTTGGCAAAAAGCGATTTGGACCGAAATATCTAGATTCATCACGACACGGTTTACAGGCCAACAGTCAAATGAAACTGAAAGCAGAAAGCAAAAGTAAGCTACTTACATTCAAATTCCGGGTGTATTTATATCGGCCAATGAAATACTTAAAATGTAGGTAAATACTACGGTTATACTGCTAAAGCCGAAAAATAGACCTTCAACAAAGATCATAAACAAAATGAGAAACAAGATAGAGGATACCAACCTATGGATCCACTCAACAGCACTAACAGCCACTTAGTTCATTGGACAACAACATTTGTAAATGACAAAATAGCCATTTACAGGTATCAACCACATTCAGTTAAATGCTCACAGTGATCAATGCTGTTACCATAGCAATGAAGAACTCATTTTGAATTCAAAGTGACGTCATGGAGACCTCATTCTGACAGTATTCTATGCACAACTGTTCGGAATTCCATAGTTGCTATGGTGATAGCTCTATGACGTCATTCGTATTGGAGCATGGCATACAGCGTATGCTGCGCCAATTTTTCAATGACATTATTCTTTCAACATAAACTTCAGATTTTCTCCAACAAATAATTATTCTCAGGTCATTTAATTCCATATTGAAAGTGTTGGTTCTCATAGTTACAGTGTAAGAGATACTGAGTGTTTCAGACATTCTTTTTCTCCAAAACACATGGACATGCCAAACAAAAAAGACAAAAATGTTAGCTGTAGTCTACTTTTGCATTTGTTATGTATACTTTGTGGGCGTTTCTTTTGGCATTCAGTATATTTCATGAACATTCTAGTTATGGACTGGACATAAAACTTCCAAACAATCAATGGGGAAATAACTAAAGAAGTATAAAAGTAACCTGTTTCATATAAGAAAATATTCAAAAGGCATATTCAACTATACCTTTTGAACGAACAAAGATAAAGTAATGTTGGACAAATGGATGCCAGACTCCTAACATTATCCAGCTGGATCTTTCTGTCAAGAATTTAAAAACAATTACACCAGTAAATACCAGAAAACAGATATTAGAGTAGCCTTTTTTATTTTTACCAAGACAAACAACTTGAACAGTTACATAATACTACCAGTAGTCTAGCATAAGTACTGAGCTCCAGAAAAACAGCAATTTTGGAGATGGAAATTGTGGTATTTTTCTTTTTTTTTCTCCATTTTTTTTTCTCAGTAATTTGGAATCTAATCTTGATAAATTGCTTCAAGAGAAAACCCAGCCTTTGGCATATGCAAACTACAAGTACTCAGGCCAGCTACAAACATGTCCAGCCTGGTCAGAATATTCAGAGCAGATTTCAACGTCAAATTATGGTGAACTGCACATCCCCTGACCATGACATGTGCACAGATACAGCCGGTTATGTGCAGCCAGTTTGCATAAGCCTGCAGACAGGATTAACCCTATTGCACTCAGAACAGTCAAAACTCCATAGAGTTTTGGGCGTTCTGAGTGCAATAGGGTAAAAGGCCAAATTACTCATATACCGTATTTATTCGGCTATAAGAAGCCATACATCCTCTCCAAACTGACTCCAAATATTTGAATGTCACAATAATTCTGCAGTAAGACATTTTCTCCTTCCAAAACAATCTTAAAAAATCTAGATCCATCTTATAAGATGGATCTAGATTTTTGGAATTGTTTTTGAAGGGAAAAAACTGTCTTATAACTGAATATATATGATAGTCTTGCAGAGAAAAATGAAACATATCAACAGTTTAACACAAAGAAAGGGAGATTATCTGGAGCTCTGGTATCTCTGTTCAGCTCTTTATTAAAGACACAATCAGTTTGGTAACAACAAACAAATGACAAGTTTCAATCATGAAAATGACTCTATTCTTCACTTAAAATACATGTATTTGTTCAACAATAACATGTTTAATAACAAGCATAACCATAAGTAAGAACTGAATAAAAATATGTTGGAGCATATGAAAACTTTAAGCATGCTCAAGTTATGTCTGATAAAACTTGATTATTTCATTATTGTGCCAATTACATATAGGAGTAATGAAATATATTTGCTCTCCCAAAATTATAGCCTATGTATACTGGTCAATCAATGAAAAGCCATATCAAATTATGAATTCTATAACATGAAATGTCAAGATATATGCCAAACTCATTTTAAGTCTGTCAAATCATCTTGCAAATATCTTAATTGTGCTTCTACTGCTTCATTATGTTTCAGCAATCAAGCTGGCATACCTCATGGAGCCCTCTGTTTGAGTTTCACAGTCTGAATTCTTTTCATATCTCATGCATGTGTGACCTTTGTTATTAAAGGCAAACATAATGATTTCATAAATGCACAACAATTCAAAGATTGTTATCAAAATCTCAATGTGGGTTTTAAAATTTCTGAAACATAAATTGCTTATAAAACATTTCTCATTCAATCTATTTCTTTATACTTGGCATCTATATATATCCTCAGAGATTAAGATAAGGTCGGATTTTAAGGATAATTCAGATACAATTTTTCTTATTTCTCCGTTAAAACATGTTGTCACCCCTCTTCACAACAGGCTTGCTGAAATGGTTCTAATGATGGTCACAACTGACTGGGTGAGATTGTTCTAATGAGGGGTCACAACATATGTTTTTGTTGAGAAATAAGGAAAACTGTCCCTAGCTTATCTCTTTTATCCTTCGTTATTTGGAGCACAGAGTACCTCTATGATTCTTGCAGTAAGCCCTCTTTATGAATAATAGGCACAATATGGTGGGTCACTTATTTTAAGTCTGTACCATCAATTTTGTTCAACATCAAGTCTTGCACATCATAGCATACTGAGGTTCCAAATATAAAATTGATAAAAATCTTAACATAATTCTTTCTTTGACTTTATATAATCTTCTCATTTTGTTTTATTTGGGTCACAAATTCATATTAATTTTGCAAAATTATAAGGACAAATGGACATGTTCTGAAGTTTATTGACCTACATAATTATAATATGTTCCCAATACAAATTGGAACTTTGGACTTTGATATAGATTCATTGGGGTAATGATTCCTTATCTGCATTCTACATCTTGACTCTCTTCATCGAAGTTGACTAAACTCATGTATGATGTTTATCTACATTACAGTGGACAGGCTAAATGATCAAAATATCTGACACTAATGATCATAGTATGAAACACCTTTATATTTGGCACAATTCTTACAATTAATTTCATCTAATAAGTCCCTTGAATTGGTGAAAAATTCCGCTGAATGCTGCATCTCACCTAACTACACATTGTCACAAAGCAGAGTTAAACCAGAAAGCTCAAAAATAAAAATTATGTCATGGCCAACTAAGCTGTAAAGGCAATACCCGTGTTTTGGTTTCTGCTAGTTGCAAGTGTGACTATAATTAATAAGTCATACTCAATTTTTGAAGCCTACAGCCAGTGTATGTGCATGGGGAACCCCGATAAGGCTAAAACTGATGTGCAGGCTGGTCTGAGTCTTCACTATATGCAATATGAACCATTTTTGTGTGTCACAGAACAACTGACTCACCAGTAGTCCGCATATTACAGGACCATAATTCTAAAAACCCAGATCAGACTGCTTCTGAAGCATTTCCATTTGCCCTGTTCAATTTCTAGAATAGTTACAGTAATTACTGTATTGAACTTTTCTAAAAATTTGCCCTATTCAATTTCTAGAATAGTTACAGTAATTACTGTATTGAACTTTTCTAAAAATTTGCCCTATTCAATTTCTAGAATAGTTACAGTAATTACTGTATTGAACTATTCTAAAAATTTGCCCTGTTCAATTTCTAGAATAGTTACAGTAATTACTGTATTGAACTATTCTAAAAAATTTGCCCTGTTTAATTTCTAGAATAGTTACAGTAATTACTGTATTGAACTATTCTAAAAAATTTGCCCTGTTCAATTTCTAGAATAGTTACAGTAATTACTGTATTGAACTATTCTAAAAATTTGCCCTATTCAATTTCTAGAATAGTTACAGTAATTACTGTAACTATTCTAAAAATAGCCATCAGAGGAGATGGCAAATCCCCCGACCGAAGACCCCCATGGGCCTTGGTAAAAAGGGTGCACTTCAAAACACATACTAGTAATTTATTGTCGTTCTTTTATGCTTCTGATTGACATTAACTGTTAACAGATGCATGATTATCTAACACTCAGACTAAAACAGTATGCTTGACTGCTAAAAAGAGGTAATATCTCAAACAGCCACCATAAACACAAATGTATAGCATACGATACATCCAACTTTCAAAATGTGTAAATAACTTCTAAAGTATAAGTCCTACAAACCTAATTTTGAGCTCTCTAGTAAGTGAATTTGGACAAAGAATCCAAATCTGGAAAAATTTTTTTTTTTTTTTTTTTTTTTTTTGGGGGGGGGGGGGCATGTGGGGTGCGAAAGGGGGGCGTGTGGGGTGCGGGAGGGGGCACGGGAATGTGGAGGGGTCAGAGAGAGTTAGGAACACTGATAAGATATCACAATTCTAAAAGGTACACGGTTATTCAAATTCTGGAGCTGCCAGGGTTATACAGTTATGGAGCAGAGACTCAAACAGCAGCTCAAACTACCAAAGGGAAATAACTCACAAAGTATAAAAGCAAGAGTAATCATTCATGTATGAGACAAATTGTCATGACCCGTTCTGCATATCTGTGAAGTATCATGAAAATATTTCAAAAGGTATTCAAGCTATGGAGGGGACACCTAAAATCATCAAAGGGAAATAACACCAAAAGTAAACAAGCCAGAGTTGTCATTCTTGTTCATAACACATCATCATGAACTGTTCTACATATCTGTGAAGTATCATGAAAATATTCCAAAAGGTATTCAAGTTATAGAGCGTATACGAAATCACACCTAAAACCATCAAGGGGAAATAACTCAAAAAGTAACAAAGCAAGAGTTGTCATTCTTGTTCGCGACACATCGTCATGACCTGTTCTACATATCTGTGAAGTATCATGAAAATATTACAAAAGGTATTCAAGTTATAGAGCGGACACGAAATCATACCTAAAGTGATCAAGGGGAAATAACTCAAAAAGTATGAAAGCAAGAGTTGTCATTCTTGTTCGCGACACACCGTCATGACCTGTTCTACATATCTGTGAAGTATCATGAGAATATTCCAAAGGGTATTCAAGTTATAGAGTGGACAAGAATCTGCCAAAAAAAATAACACCTAAAACTATCAAGGGGACATAACTCCAAAAGTAAGAGAGCAAGAGTTGTCATTCTTGTTCGCGACACATCGTCATGACCTGTTCTACATTTCTGTGAAGTATCATGAAAATATTCCAAAGGGTATTCAAGTTACAGAGTGGACACGAATCTGCCAAAAAAATCACCAAAGGGGAGACAATTCAAAAAGTACAATTGCAAGAGTTACCCTTCTTGTACGCGACACATCGTCATGACCTGTTCTACATAACTGTGAAGTATCATGAAAATATTCCAAAGGGTATGCAAGATATAGAGCGGACAAGAAAATGTTTACGGACGGACGGACGGACGGCGGACGGACGGACGGACGGACGGACGGACAGACGGACGGACGCCAGGCTCATCGCTATATCCCCCGAACCTTTCGGTCGGGGGATAACGCTATATCCCCCGAACCTTTCGGTCGGGGGATAAAAATTGAACAGGGCAAACGGAAATGCTTCAGGAGCAGTCTGATCTGGGAGTGCACTGTTTGCTCAGACCTATCTGTCCTATTATTAAGAATTCTTGAGTAATAAGTTTTTAAAATGAAGCATGTATGCTGAACTTACAGAATAGCACCTAAAATGTGCATACTGATCTTTACTGTCAAGAAAACCTCTATGGCATGAGTGGTTCACAGTCTCTGACTGAACTTGTGTTTTTAGCTGAATCTTCTGCTACATATTATGAACATCTGTCAAAGTATTTAAGAAAATATTAAAAGGCAGTAAAACCATTCTATCTTGTTTAAACGGAAAGGTTTTAAAAATTTCGATGACTGAAGACTTAATCATTGTGCCATTTGTTCAGTACAAGAGTATCCAACCACTGAAAATTAAAACATCAGCTCTGCCCTATTTTGGTATCTTAATAACTTAGTTTAAAGTCAAATAAAAGATGACTGGTACAGGTCTTGACAGTCCCCACTCTGGCTTGATTCCAATCTCTGTATCCTTATCACAGACAAAACTTTGACGACATCATCATCGGAACTGGTACACTGATATACTGCGCTCTGGGACATGAGTTAACTTTAGTGACTGGAACCTGAAAGACACAATATAATAAACAGAAGCTAGCTTTTACCTGATTCCAGAAAGCATAAGTATCTGACGAAGCAACTTTGCAGCACTCTTTTTTTATTTCTCAACAAAAACAAAATATGAGCTGCGACACGACAAACAAGCGAATTGGCATTTGTGGCCAGCAAAGACTTAGATCAGGCTAATCAGAATCTTTGCTGTCAGAATGGAGATACCTGACCCTTAGCTACCCTTTAAGTGCATAGCAAAGACTCTGATCAGACTGGGCAGATGCCCAGGCTGATCTGAGTCTTTGCTTGGAGCACATGCCACTTTGTTGGTTTTGTCATGTTGTGGCTCATTTAAGAGCTGTGATATGCATGAAGACAGTGTCCAAACAATTTCCAGCTAGTCTGAGGCCTTGCTATTTGCTCAAGCATAATGTATATGAGTACACGGCCATCTTTTTCTGCTCGTTTTTCTTTTCTTTATTTTTAAGGAAAACATCTATGATGACTCTCTGTTCACCTCCCCAGATGACTAAATCCTTCATAAAAGGGGCATACTCTAACAGAATTTACTCTTATAGGAGCAAATCCTGCCTTTAAAAGTAAATGTTTATTGAGAAGGGTGGCAACAATGAAAATGGCAGAATATGCAGTCATGCTTCCTATACAGAATAAACGAGAATTCTCTCCCCAAGAAAATTCTAATGAAATCCCACCACTGGTATATTCAATAACTTTGTACATGCTCATAGGCAAAGTGGAAGTGAGTCATAAAAGTTTTCATACATATTCTGCAAGTTTTATCAGCTCAGTATGGTGAAACCACTTGATTGTGATATAGTAGTTTTCTTACTTTGACGACTGTGACAACATATTTCTAAGTCGCAGCACTTTAACCCATTGCATTCTAGGTATTTTTTGTCGTCTGCTGAAATTGTTGTCTGCATCAAAAATCAAGAATATTTTGACAATATTGGTCCAACAAACTCTTGTAGAAATGATGTCTAGGCATTAAACAGTTTGGATCTCGGATCAGGCCCCACTCTGGATCCAAACTGTTTGCCCAGATACCCCTAAAGGGGGGTATCCCGCATGGAATGGGTTAAGAGACTTAAAGTACTAACTACTAAGAGATTTAAAATACTAAGCTATTAGATATACCAGTGTTCAACTTTATGTCTTGTACAATGTCTATAACATAATATGCAGCACTGTTTTTCTTTCTCCTTTATCAGAATGCAGAGATTAATTAGCAACAAAAGACCTGCAAAGCACTTTGTGTTACCTTGCCTCACTTTCTGGATGACACTGCATATATAACTAAGAACTTACTGAGAAAGATCTAGTCACACTTTTAAATAAATCTAACAATCTTAGAACAACTACAGTTATTGTACAGAAACAAAAGTAACAACATGATGTAGAGAAAGGGAAATAACTTGGGATGTAAAACCAAACAATATTTTGTATGTTACATTTACTGTACTGTGGTACTAAAAACAGACAGTGTGCATACATGGACAGCTGCCAATGGAAAAACACAAAATACTCGACCATATTCACATTGTGAGTAGACAAGCTGTGCATGCACATGAGATCTGAAGTCAAATTTAACCAAACACTTTCATCCAAAATTAGAAAAAGAAATGTTGTGACCGATATAATGACAGACATAAATAATAACAAGAGCTGTCGCCTGACAGCATAGCTCGCCTGAATAGGTGCTTGCCCATCACACAGTCGCTATGGTGGTGTGGACTGCTATGTATAAAACTTCAGGCAAGCATGTCCATAATGACAACACATTTATAAACAAAAGCTATCTCAGAAATGTCTTAAAAAAAAAAAATCCACATGAAATTTCAAAGTCCATGAGCTTAAGGTCAAACAACTAAGGGGTAGGGGGGAGGAGGGCAGGGCTAGGATGTATCAAAGCCTTTAACCGTTATCTAACATCAGTCCAAGTATTAGTATCAACTGAGTCCATTGTGGCACTGTGAAATTATGTCTTCATTAATATAAAACTAATCAAAATCTTTAAGACAAAACTCAAAGTCCATGACCTTGACATCAAGGTCATCCAGTTGGGTAAGTATATAGTGTTTTGTAAAAACTCAAAAAAGTGTCTAACATCAGTTCAAGTGTAAACTAAATCTCTGCCAAGCATTATGAATCAGTACGCAATTAAAAAACTTTAATAAAGACCAAATTTCCTAAGTCCCTGACCTTGACATCAAGGTCACCGAGCAGGGCTGGGGTAGTACTCTGTAAAACTTTGGACTAATATCTAAGTACAGTGCAAATATAAAAAGAATTCATCTATGGTTTCAGGAGATATGTGTCATTAAAAAACTTTAACCAAAACATCCAATCAATAAAAAGACAATTTTCTAAGTCCATGACCTTGACATCAAGGTCACTGAGGGGGGTTGGGGGTAGTACCTTGGAAAACTTTAGACCAATATCTAACTACAGTGCAAGTATCAAAGGAATCCATCCATGGGTTAAGGAGATACTGGGCTTTAGAAAACTTTGACCAAAACATCCAGTCCCAAAAAACTCCCAATTTTCTAAGTCCATGACCTTGACATCAAGGTCAAGGAGTGGGGTGTGGGTGGTACCATGTTAAACTTTGGACCAATATCTAACTACAGTGCAAGTATCAAAAGAATCCATCCATGGGTTAGGGAGATATAGGTCTTTAAAAAACTTTAACCAAAACATCCATCCGGACGCCGACGCCGACGCCGACGCGGACGCGGACGCGGACGCCGACGCCGTGGTGACAACAATAGCTCTTCCTGAACTTTCGTTCAGGCGAGCTAAAAAGCTCTTTTAAACATACTTTGTATGGAAAATTTACAAACAGAGCTCCAGTGAAGATAGGCTATAGAGGAATAATTCGAAGATAATTTCTTAATGAAAGCATATGTTGATAGTTGATACCCCTCTGTCTCAGTGAGATGCTCCTAATGATGGGTCACACAGATGTTCTTACGGGATATATGGAAAATTATCCCTAAATTATCCCTGTTGCACTTTCTTACCATAAGCACTGAAAAAGAAACTGCCAAGTACTTACCATTCTGAGCTTCTATGGTAATAGTACCCTTCAATAGTTGCTGTAGATTTTGTAAAACAAATATAGTAAAAGCCAGCAAATGATGCTCCATTTATATCTTTTATAGTGTGGTCTGGCACTAAAAAATGTTCCTGAAAAATACAAAATACATGTGTACTGATTCAGCAGTGCCCAAGACAATGGGAGTATTTCATGACAATTGAGCCGCGACACGAGAAAACCAACAATGTGGTTGTGCGCCCAGTGTAGACTCAGATCAGCCTGAGCATCCGCCCAGTTTACTCAGACTCTTCGATAAGAACTCAAGCTTAGGGTCTAAGCTACCTCCATGCGGACAGCGAAGACTCTGATCAGACTGGGCGGATGCCCAGGCTGATCTGAGTCTGCGCTGGGCGCACAACCACATTGTTGGTTTTGTCGTGTTGCGGCTCAATTTATCAAAACAGGCACGATGTTACTGAGTTGCTAGTTTGAAGACTCTGCCCGTTTTGGTTACTGAGAAACAGACCAAAATGCAGTAGGTGTACCCTGTATATGACAATGATGCTGACAATGTTTGCCATGGTCCGATCCATTACCATAGCAACTAAGAATTCATATTGATGTATTGGAGCATGGCTAACAGTGTATGCCATACTACCCTCAAATTATGAGCTGCTACCTGAAATTCATACAATGGAAAAGTGTGATTTTCTCAAACTTGCTATTCATTCTCAAATAATTTAGTTCTCTGCTGAAAGTTTTCCTTATTTTGTTCCAGCTTGCTGATGCAATCAGAGCAAAACAAAAGCCCCATATCATTCACAATCAGAAATTTTTTCTTCATTCAGCGTAAGAACTTTATATTGTATTCTTACCTTCCATCTCATAAAAACACTGTCTGTTGTCTTTAAATCTTCATAATTAAATTTATCTGAATTAAAATTTTTATACTGGTAAAATGACAGGAACTTCCCCTGCAAGAAAAACAGAAACATGTACAATATATATAACAAAAGGTGCCGACAAATATCCAATATTGTGCAATCATTTCTTTTCTCACATTTATGATCACCACTTCTAATGCACATACGTATGTAACGTGACGTCTGATTGGATAACGTCAAAAATTTGCGACAGTATATACTGTTCGAAATCAGAAGTCATTACGTAATGTCGCTTCTCATTGGTTGACGTCTGGTTTTATGTTGCTGAAAGTGTTTCCTATGGGTGCAAAGTAGCACACCTTTGAAGGTGAACAATGTAAAAAGTGCATTAGAAAGGGGATAGCTTTATTGAAAATAGTCATTTGGGGAGGTAAATCGTCTGTTTTATGGTAGGAAATTTTGTTTTATGTCAATGCGATGCGCCATAAAACGAAATTTCTGACCATAAAAATGACAATTTATCTCCCCAAATAACAATTTTCAATACAGTTATCCCCTAATTGAATCATACTGAAAACAGAGACGCAACTAAAATTCTTTCATTTGCCATCAGATTAACAAACACTCCTGGTCATTATGTACAATGCTCTGTCTGTTTATTCTCTTATCTTTTACATCATTTCCTTTCAATGTAGGACTCTGGTGGTTAGAAATAAATAAATTCTTCTGAATCAGTGAAAGTGTCAATAAGTGCACTCAAAATGACATGTCAAAGTATCCATAACTAGTGTGAAGTTAACACTGATCAGAAAGCATACCTGTATTAAAGTCACTCACTAGACTTCAGAGCTCCAGATAACTTTTTTTTCCCCCGTTTGATAAACAGTTTTAGTATTTACTTATCAAAATTCAAACCTATTCAGTAAACTGAAGAATTTGGTCAGTAAGGATACTGATCAAATTTAGAGGCTGCTCAGTAACTTTTTAAAAACTTGATCATCTCTTTCAGAGAAGAGTAACTGGTCATTTTGCTGTTATTTTTGTGTTGTAATCATTTTGTGTTTTAATACACTTCCTCCTGATGCATGAAATAAGCTGTATTCTAAGCGTTTTACACATAGTATAGCAGGTTTTAGAACGGCTTTGGGTGTTGCCTTGGATTAGGGATTTTCCCATATTTTTGAACTTTGGGCCAGGGAAGGGCTATGACTTTGGGGAAAATAGTGCTGGAATCTTCCAAATTGGGAAGAATCTGGTTATCAAAGAAACAAATCGATGGGTGAGCGCAAAACTGACGTAACTACATTTTACAAAACTTTTCAGGAGAAGCAAAAAACTTTTTCTTGTGACACACAGGTCTTGTTTCAAATTGCCCTTCTGTATAAAGACTTCTATACAAATGCTAGCAACTACAAGGAAACCCTTTTTGTGATGGCTTTATTGATGTTTGTGTTTTCATAACACTTTGAGTTACAGCCTTTTTTGGCATATTTTTCAGTATCCAAAAAATAAAATCGTACCGCAAAACAGCTGTAAGTTGACTTACAACCTTTTTTGGTGTCATTTTTCAGTAATCGAAAAACAGAATTGTACTGCAAAACAGACGTAACTGAACCATTAACATTAACTGCATATTCATTAGTTGTCTTAAAGTCAAGTCTTACTGCAAAACAGCTAAAATGACTTATTACTGTTCTTCAAAAAATATTTTGGAGGCACTTTTAGACCACAGAATCTGAGCATGTGTGTCCTACGTTTGCATTTATATGTTCACTGAGATTTTTGTGTCATCGAAGTAAAACAGATAAAGCTGATACTATCTGTTTTAGCCATTGGCCCTTTTTGTTTTTCTGAGGTTGTTTGAATGTTTCTATAAGTTTCTGTGTTGTTTTAATATATTTTTGGTCTGAAATATGGTGTAGCTCAAATGTGTGGTGACAGCCTGAGTACATGTATACTGAAACACTTCTGAGAAGTATACAAAGCATTTCTTTGTCATTCTGAAAGTTGAATCAATTCTCCAAGGAGGCTACTCATTATATCAACAATCCTAATGACTAAATATTCTTTACCAGGGCCCTAGAAAACCTTATTGGATAATAGTTTGTGATATAATACTTGTTTCTGCTCAGACTACAGGTAGTAGGTATTTGTTGGAACTTTCAATTGTAAGTTTTTGGATTGACCTATTAGAACCACCCCGTTTTCAGAGGTAAAAGTTATAACCAAAGCTATAAAATTATTTTTGTTCCCAGTCTACCAGTAATTTAATTTCCTGATGTTTTCTGTCAACCCTACACTCCCTGAACCTATATTCAAACCGGTTTTGCTTTATTTTTAAACCTAGCATATTATAAAATTTTCTCAAATACAAAATGTTTGTTTTAATGACTTAGTTTAAACTCTTTATAGTTTATTCTAATGTACATTTGTACTTATAAAAAAGGATAACATTAAAATTTGTGACAGAATATCCTAACATATATATACTGTTGCAAATGCCATGCTATTAAGATACATTGCTTCTCATTGGCTGACACCCGTGTTTACTTTGCTGAAAGAGCCTGCTTTGAAAGTTAGGCTGTAGTGTAGTATGCTTTGAAAGGTGAAACTGAGCAGGGGGTGTGGCGGGGGTGGGGGGGATAACTTTATTGAAACTTATTATTCGGAGAAGTGAATCTTGGGTTTAATGGTTGTAAACTGGTTTTCAAGACACGTCTGCAGAGTTTAAAATTAATTTTTTATCTCCCCAAATGACAATTCTAAGTACAGTTATTCCCATATTTACATTATTCCAGAAAAATTGTATACCAAAAACAGTTGTCTGCCCATATGCCACCTGAAACCATTTTGTAAAAATTTTAATGTTCACATGATTCAAACCTTATCCATTTTTTAACATCTGAACTGAATTTAATTGTATACGTTTTGTGAATAACTTTATGAGAGATCATGTCAAAGGCTTGTGAAATTTAAGTCTAGGGTTATCCTAAAAAAATTTGCTGCTTTGTTTCAAGTAGGATTAGCGTATTAGCCATCTTCTCTTCAGTTCTTATTTTGCATCATATTGTTTACATGGTTCCCAGTTACACAGTCATTAGTTTCTTCATATTGGTTTACATAAAGCAAGTTCAATTTTACATTTGTCTGTATCGGACAGAGGGAACCCAGGTAATACTATGCTAGACAAACGACAAACAGGGCTGCTGTACCTGTTTTCTGTTTTGTAACTATGCCCCAACTCCCAGCTTAAAATGGGGAAACTGGAAAACAGACATCTTTGATTACTTATTCTTATGCATTCTTTACCTTTCAAAACTTTCAGTGTGAATTTACTATCAGTATCTCTTCCCCCTTTAGGTGCTCCAGTAGCTCACTGGGTTATAAGCACTGGCCTGCTAAACTTATGGTTTGGTTTTGATTCCTGTTAGAGGTTGAAACCTTTTAATCTTTAAATGGAGTTACATTACACTGCACACATCCTTTCATTATCATCCTTCTAATGGTTCATTATGACTGAAATATAGTTGAAAGGGAGTTAACCTGCAAGCATCCATCCATCCATTCTTCTTCCCCCTTTCACCATCATGGAAAAGCACTTGAAGAGTGCACTAGAGTTTAGTAAAATGAAAGGGTAAGGCTGATCATTGTATATCATGGTTATTTATCCATGCTTAAAATTTAACTGTGGTTAAAGTACAGCTAAGAGCCATATCTTAAGGCTCATGGAGCAGTTGCTGATCCTAGGCTGTGAAAGGCCCCTGATACAAAACCTTAACTATCAGGCATTTTCAAACTCTTACTTTATTATTCTTGTTGTATCGTTAGTTTTGAAACTGATTTCTTTATGAGAAGCCATAGCATCTTTTGGAACTGACAGCATTTCACTGCATTTCCAAAATATTTACTTTACAGTCTTGCTGTTTCATTGTTTCAAAATGTTTGTCCCAGTCACTGTTGTGCCTAAGTGAGTTTGCCTATCTGCCTATCACTTATGACCTTTTCAAACTAAAACATAGGGCCATAATGACCCTCACAGTCTGAGTCAGTCAGTTGGTATTTTATGCACTGAGTCTCTTTAAAATATCCAATGGCCCTGGAATGGGGCTATTGGTGGCCTTAATGTTCTAAGACTTAGGCTGCCCCAGTTGATATGTTAAGAGGTCATATCTTGATTTGTTATGTTACAAAAATGAATTGAAGTAAGTAAGTAATGTTATAAAAATGAATTGAAGTAAGTAAGTAATGTTACAAAAATGAATTGAAGTAAGTAAGTAATGGCTTTATTTTACGAGGCCCTCAATTTGAAATTGAAACAGGATTCATTTCACACTGTTTCATGGTGTTTCCAAAAGGTTACCCTAATTCTTATTGTTTTATTGATTTCAAAATAATTGTCCAAGCTTATGTTCATATGAGAGGCCATCAATACCTTGTAATGTTCCTTAACAAAAGTAATTTTGAAACAGAAACAAACTCTGTTTCAAACCATTTCCCTGTGCTTCCAAAATAGTATTTCTTACCGCTCAATTGTTTCAGAGTATTTGCCATGTTTGATTCCCTCTGTTCATGGGCAGTATGTTGTTTCTTTACATAAAAAAAAGTGATTCAGAAACAGAAACTGAGTTAGTTTCTCACCATTTTTATTTTTTCCAAAGTGCAACAGTTACTGTATATTTTAGTTTCATTGAATTCTAAAGTATCATACATTTTAAAAAGCTCTCAGATAAACAAGAGTCCCAATAAAAAAGTAGGAGTCGGGGACTTAAAAAAAGATGCCAAAGGATCCCTGCAGACCCTGTTTGTCCCAACTGATTTCCTATAGTGAAGCCATATACTTCAAAACCTAACAAAACTGATTTTGAAACAGAAACAGGGTTTCTGTCAAACTATATCACTAGTATACACTTGGTAGACCAAAAATACTGTTGAAATAGGTGTAAAACTGCAGGTCAGCCATCCATCTATACTAGGTATGAATTTTCATTTTCATTTGTTTCAAAATATTTGTCCTAATTGATTTCCTTTAGAGATGTTGTATCTTGTATGGTTACAGAAAGAAAGTACATCTATGGACTTTGTTCAATTCACTGTATTTCCAAAATCTGACTATATAAATGTATTCTCTTTCCAAAATTTAGTATGCACACTATTCTTGTTTCATTAGTTTCAAAACATTTGCCCAAGATGATTCATATACCTGGTAGATAGGTTGTACATGTACCTTGTTTTTGTTACAGAAATGAAATATTCTTTAACAGAGACAGGATGTGTTTCAATGTGCACTGTGTTTCTAAACTGTTGCAATGTATTTAAAATATTTGTCCTAGTTGATATCCAATTGAGGAGCTGTAATGAATGTAATAATAACATATACAAAGTGATTTTGAAACAAGAAACATGTTTTAGTTTCAAACCATTTCATTGTGTTTTCATGTGTGTGTGTTTCAATCCTCGTAACTATGATCCCCACCCCCCTCCCACCCCCAAACAAATTGTTACCATGTGGATACAAAGTGATTTTGAAACAAGAAAAATGTTTAGTTTCAATCCATTTCACTGTGTTTCCCAAATGTTGCTGTGTATTCTCGTTGTTTTATTTGATTCTAAATGCCGGGTCAGTAGGGCACCTGACTCATAAGTCAAGAGGTCCTGGGTTCGAAACCCTATCTGGCCACATACTTTCGTTTCTTCTTCTGCTGATTCAAGAAGGGCAGTTGTCAGCTACTGACGAAAGTATGTGCACTTAGTACTGGTTAACCGCTTAGGAGGTCTAAGCCTGCCCAGGAACAGTGTGGTTAGGTTAACTGACCGTCCCGACATGACCATAGCTGTTTACCATGGAAGTTAAGCACCAAATCAATCAGTCAGTTGATTCTAAATAGTAGTATCGGTGAATTTCCTGCAAAGGATCTGTTTCTTTGTTCAGTATATAATAAAACAGTTATTTTAAAACAAAAGCAGTCTTTTGTTTTCAACCATTTCGTGGTTTCCAAACTATGATGAACAGTATATGATTCTGGTGTTTAAAAAATATCTGCCCCAACTGATTTCTTTCATGTTTCATTATGTAAAGAAAGTGATTTTGAAATAGAAACACAGTTTGTTCCACTATGTTTCTAGTCTGTTACAATATATTGTTGTTGTGGTATTTGTTCCTTATTATTTGTCCCTAAAAATAAATCAGTCACATGAGTTACAACCCTTTTACGGACAAAATGGAATTAGCTGCTGACTGATTTTGTCCCGCAAAACAGTTGTAAGTGGACTTGCGTCAGTTTTGCAGGAACTTGCTGACTGGTCTGAGTTAGCTACCTTTTATATTTTAGCAAAAAATGGGAAAAATTATAAGAATATGAGGTTGATTTTTTTTCAGAAGATGTATCACCTACTTTCGATTAAAAAAGTGTGAAAAAGTCATTTTGTGAAAAATATGTAGTTACGTCAGTCTGCGCTCAGCCATCGAAATAATCTAATGTAATCATTAATTGAGCAGTAAACACTAACGTTGATTTGACTGGCCTGATGTTGATTTGGTTTCTGGAATAGCATGACAAGTATTTGTCTGAAACTGTGTCAGACTGTGATTTTGTCAGAGCTAAAATGATGCCTGGAGATTGGAAGCCACCTGGTGATACCTGAAGGATGCAGGCCGCCTGACCCAGACATTGTTTTGCTTTCCTTTTACTACACATCAGGTGATGATTGGCTAATCACTTCATGAAGCCTTGCCTTTGTTCTTCAAACAGTACAGTAAGAACAAGAGCACTACATTATGTTTTTATGCAGAACAAAAACATTGTTCCAGTACTATAAATGAATAATGTTAATTATCCAGCTCTGTGTGTAATATACCGTATAATGGAAAATTTTCGCTTCGCCTAATTTTCGCAGAATTTCGCGGTCGGTAGCAATCCGTGAAAATTAAACTCCGCAAAATATTTATCAAGTTTGTACAAAATAGTAATAAGGAATTCGAATCGTCCAAACATATGGTTTGCCGTATTCAAAGTGCCCCACAAAACCCTTTAACTAGAAAAAAATTAGGCAGCTTTAGAACTATGAATTTCCGCGCAATTATGTTAGCTGGTAATTACAATTTGCACAGGCTGTCACTTTTTTCGCTTGATTAACGGTCACTTGTATCAGGCTGATTAAGCAAGTACAATTAAATTACTTTTAATTGACTGAGAGTTCTGTTTACTTTTATCCTGAACAAAAGCCATTCTATCAATTGCTCGCATAATTCAGTTGACTGTTTCTGTGTAATGATCAAATTTGTATAAATGTCTACCTTACGTTTTTTTGTTTGTTTGGTTTTTTTTGTGAAAAAGGATGGGTATCCTCCCAAACCCAAAGGAGCCGATTCTATCTAAACAAACGTGTTCAGCAAAGAGTAATTACAGTTTCTTTACATTTCTCTCTCCTTGTACATGTACCTCTTGGTTTTTTAATCAAGCCAATATTTTACAGGACAAACACAATTTTTATTTTCGTGGATATTCACATCTGCGAAAATTAAAAACCATGAAAATTAATCCTCATGTTTTTTGGGCAAATCCATGAAAATTTGGCGACGCGAAAATGTTCAATTATACGGTAATTACTCTTAATGTTTGGACAGCTGGGGCACAGCAAATAGTGTAAACCAAGTACATACTGCTCCTATGAGGTCTGATCAGAATCCACAGTTTGCCAATAACTAATGGCTCATCCCCAACGTGGCAAATGAACCTCCTCACATCAGAACATGGAAAAGTTCATTGCAGTAATGGTAAATACAGAACTTACCCAGTGTTTTCTGTCCACTTCCTCGTCAGCATCCCATTTTCTGGTCAAGAATGGATGTTTTTCGCTTATTATTTCACCATCAAAGAATGTAGTCAGTGTCGGGTACTCCTCAGTCAGGCCTTTTATCTTCAGGTAACCACATAGATAGGAGGTCTGCATATCTACATTCTGCAAAGTTATACAGCAAAATCATAAACCATTTATTCAAATCAATACTTGACATGTCAGACTAAAGTCCACTAAAGACCGCTAACGGGGCTCCAGATTCTGGGATATTCAATGCTCAAAATTAGAAGGGGTAAAAGCTGTAATTAAGGGATGAGTTTCCATAATTCTAAATGTAAGTTGTGCCCCTTGTTCTGAACCATCTTGCCTGAGGGGTCACAACATGCTTCCTTGAGCAATAGGAAAACTATCCCACCTTATCTGGAGCTCTCAGCCTCTAAATACCTACTTCCCGTTAACCCATTGCATTCTGGGTAGTTTTTGTTGTCTACTGAAATTGTCATCTGCATCAAAAATCAATAATGGTCTAACTAACTCTTTTACAATAGAAATGATGTCTAGGCAGCTAACAGTTTGCCCAGATACCCCTAAAGGGGTATCCCCAATGGAATGGGGTAAAACCTGTTGTTATCTCTTATAAGAAGTGCCTCAATAGTGTTGCCCCTAGCCCTTTTTAGCATGGCGCTGCACCATGCCCCTTTTTTCCTGTGCCATGCCCTTTTTAAATTTTGTCCTGAATATGATGCGCGCTATGTAGAGCCAACCTCAATTTGTCTTTCGCCAGCCATTGCTATTTGCTGAGAAATGCACATTTTTCAGTGAAATCAAGGTATATTCCCGTAACTTGTTGCTTTGACAGAGCAAGTAAACCCTTATCTTTGACTGCAATAATCAGCCCTGACAAAATAGTCATCAATAAATCTTTGATTCGTGAAAATACCAAGTGACTGGCAGAGGTGAGTCTTTGTTGTGTATGTCAAAGGTACATTTCAGTCAGCGAAACCATCTTAATGCAATCTTAAAGTTTTTATCACTTTACGCTTTATCAAAGCTGATATTTTTCTTTCTTTCTATCGTTACTGCTCTCGGTCAAACTATGACCATGATGGCAGGTTTGTGGTGTGGCACATAAGTTATCACAAAAAAAAATAAAAAAATAAGTAAATGAATTTGTGACAAAGCCACCAGCAGATTAAAACTATTTGCAAGAAGTCCTCAGGGGCAAGCCATTCCATGCCTAACCCAGTGCAAGTTTAATGTGGTGGCCCAAAAGCTTAGCAGGCCTAACTTTCAGTTGCCCAAATTATCCACTAGCTAAAGTTTCCATTCATTTAGTATTGCCAGAGAGATGAATTTGGGCCACCAAAGGCCATATTTTGGAGATTTCTGGTGGCCCAAAACAAAAATTAGGAGCATTTGGCCACCGGGCCACTGGCCGTTTCCAGCACTGCCTAACCCCTGCTCTACCCTAGGATATTATATTTTGGCCTTAAACCCATCAACTGTCTCCGATGAGACAGCTTCAGTTGTAAGGCCATTCCAAGATGCAACTGTCCTGGGGAGGAATGAATTCTTAAAACCGTCCGTATATGCATTTGGACGGTGATACTGGAATGGGTGGGACCTACATTGTAGTTCTCCTGCTCCCTCCACAGACCTCAGATAGGTACCTGTTCTTATCTACAATAGCAAGATTGTGAATTTTGTAGAATAGCGACAGAGAAGCCTGCTGCCGTCTTTCTTGCAGGTCTGGCCATTGGAGTTCTTCTAACATTTCTCCCACATGGCTTTGATTGCGCCAGCACCTACAGGTCCAACGGGCAGCAGTCCTCTGTACTTTTTCTATTCTGTTCAAATCTACATGTACTTGGTGATGGGCATCCAAACTGGCACTGCATATTCTAATTTGGGACGGACCAGAGTTTTATATGCAGCAGCCTTGATTTCCTTCGATGCAAAAGTCAAGTTTCTACCTAGAGTCTTAGTAGCCTACCTGGTAATTTCATTGATGAGCTGACCCCATTCGAGGTAATCCGTAATTTTAACTCCTAAATATTTGGCTGAAGATACGTTCTCTAGGACTTGGTTATGCAATGTATAACCATGGATTATTTGCTTTGGAGGTGAGTGCCTAGTCACCCTCAAAGATTAGAGTGACATTTGGCATTGTTAAATTTCATGAGCCATGTCTCTTCCCAAAGTGCCAATTTATCCAAATCATCTTGGAGCATCTGTTGGTCTTCAGACCGTCTAATTTCTATAGAGGACACAGTCATCAGCAAAAAGGCGGAGTAAATGAATTTGTGACGAAGCCACCAGCAGATTAAAACTATTTACAAGAAGTTCTCGGGGGCAGGCATTCCATGTCTAACCCCTGCTCTACCCTAGGATATTATATTTTGGCCTTACACCCATCAAATGTCTCCAAAGAGACAGTTTAAATTGTAAGGCCATTCCAAGAGGCAATTGATATAGCACCACATACATTAAAATTCACTGCCTATAGTGCCTACCCATGCCAGTGCAGTGTTACCATCATAGAGACTCACAGCAAGGTAGACCCTGCATGCCCCATCAATCTACTGCCCATCAAACACAAACAATTTAGGCAACCCAGGGCATACTGCATGTATCGCCATAGCCCTTGTTGTTGTTGTAAGACTCTAATGCACTAATCATTTGCAATCAGGCCTACCCACCCTACAGTAAATTCTCATTTAGTTCGAACAGTTAAAAAATAAATACTGATTGGGGTGTTCGAAGTATTAGAAATTGCCAGTCATGAAAATATTTAGTGTTCGAACTATTTGAATTGCCGATTTCCAGGAGAAAAACGATCTCATGTCATGTCGCAAATTATATCTCATACCTCTCAGTATTAAATACAGAATAAATATTCCGAAAGAATTTCTGAAAGGAAAGTATTTCAACACATTTACGATGACCTTATATGTGATTGTTTAAACACGTCAGGTAAGTTTGTCAGTGCCCTGGCTTTTCATTCACCGCAAGCGGCCTGCTTTAAATTCACGGGCTTCTATTAATAACACACAGAGTCTAATTCTGGAAGATGCGGTCCTTTTGATCTTCCCTATTTCTGTCTGTCGTATATTATGTCCAAGGGTGAAGAAATATTGTCAATGTGTCATGAAAAAGGTACTGTATTACATGTGCAAACAGCAAAGCCTTAGACCAGTCTGCGCATCTTTAAAACAATTATTTTGCAAACTATCGGTGAATCCCGGAGATTGGCAAGACTGGTCAATGTTCGCAAATGCATGGTATGATGCGGGTGTTTCCTGATCGGATGTGTCCTTAGGCCCTTTTTGAGACCCACGGGCCAGCTATGTCCCAGTGATAAACCGATCTTATGGCTGCTGCGAACTTTGTTCAAATGCACAGATCATGCATATGTGCAGGCTGGTCCCTGCTTTCAATTTGCGCATGTATTCAGACTGATTTTGTCAGGAAAGAAGAGTTTGTCGTTATGACAATTTATTTTTTTTGCAACCCGGGTTTCTCATCTGTCGTTCATGTATCTTTCCCAAACGCACTTTAGCGAGCACGTGCACATTATCGCTATATATGACAAAATGGCGCCTTTTCGCACGTACGAAAAGCAAAGACTCAGTTTAGCCTGCGCACCCCCGCAACGTCATAACTTCGTAAGCTCGATCCTTCTCGGGTCAGCATGTACATTCCCATTGCTGATGCAGCTACAGAAGACGCTAATCTGACGGCGCAGATGTGTAGGCTGATCCGAGTATTCCCTGTTCGCACACGTACACATCATAACCCTTCAGCCAACTCCGTAATCTGAATAGTGTAAATATTGGCGAGGATGCCTGATTGACAGTACTGCATCGGGAAAACAAAACTGAAAACACCTGAAAAGTTTGGCGTGTATTTTGTGAAATTCAAGATATTTTTCGGTGTTCGAACTAAATGAGAAAGTTTTGAGCAGCCGTTTGAAGATGAATTTCGGTGTTCAAACTGCTAGGGTGTTCGAACTTATAATAGAGAATTTACCGTACTACAATTCATTTATTTATTTATTTTTCTGATAATAACTTATGTGCCACACCACAAACCTGACATCATAGTCATATTTTGATCGAGTGCAGTATACGAAGAAAGAAATAACTCTAGCCTGGCCTACTGAGAAGGCTAGGGACACGGTACCTACCTTTAATCTCTGTGGCTAGAGAAACAGTACCATTCTGCTAGCCTCAAAGGCTAGAGATCCTAGTCACTGCATAGACAGACCCGACCAGTTTTTGTTTGGCATCAAATAAACTCTAAGATACTTTTTAAATTCAACTGACTTTCAGACATGATTGATGCTTCAGTTTGACTGTGCTGAACATGCAAACAGGCAAAGCAAACAGCCATGTGTCAATATGAAATTAGAACAACCCACTACGATATTAATACATTTTTGTTAACTCCATGTATCAATAATTTAATTAGTCTTGCAGTGTATAAATGCCATCTCGGTTTACTCAGATTCTAAGGTGTCCACGTACTGGTATGATAAGCCTGTTTGAAACAGCGAATAGCATAACCTCAACAGCGCTACGTTGCGCATGCGCAGATGATTTTTTCATGTGTTCCTTTTGTCTATATTTAGCACAAGGATTTTCCTAAATTGCTTGCCCATCTGGTAGTCTGGAACACGTTGGAGTCTTAAACCACAGGTAAAACACCCTTAAAAGTGTCTGGTCGGGCCTGTCTATGTGTCCTAATCTGCAAAATGCAGGCCTGAGTTAGTAAATAGGTATTTAATTTTACTACTACTCCTGACAGAATGTAGGATTCAGCCCTGCAAAAAGGGTCCCTATAACACTAGAAACGGAACCAAAACGAAACGAAACGCAACGAAACAAAATGCAATGGAACGAAACGAAACGCAATGAAACAAAACGCAACGGAACGAAACAAAACGCAGCGAAACAGAAATAAAACGAAATGAAGCAAAATCTGAAAAATACCATGAAAGTATCACAAAAAAGCCCCATGTTTATCCCTATACATTGCTATATGAAGTTAACAAGTTACTGGGTATTTGTTAGATCAAATACATTAACTTTTAAACAGATACTTGGCTGAATTGTTGCGCATAAAAATAATTGTTGGGGACCGAGGCAAGAACACTATTTCAGGAACCTGGGTCATATGTATGGAGCTGGTAGCCCGAAAAATTTCGAAGAGCTCATACGACGCTCCACAACAAAGAAAAAGTAAAAATAAATATTAATTATCTTTAAATAACAATCAAAAACTATAAAGATAATAAAGAAAATGCCCAGACCAAAACACCCAAAGACCAAATGAGGCCCCAAAATCGTATGTCAGTTTATCAAATTAAACAATTCAGCCAAGTATCTGTTTAGAAGTTAATGTATTTGATCTAACCAGTGACCTATATATAGAGTGACTAGCATCTCCAGTCAAATATAGGTATTTTTCCAATAGATGCTTGTCGCGCCGCTGGACAGGTGAGTGGCTGAAAAAATCGATAATTCTATCGACCGCTTATTTGGCATCTAGAAATATTTTAATATTATCATTGTTTATTTTATCTGTATAAATAATGTGTTCTTACAAACGTTTGCATTAAATTGCGTACTTAATTTCCGAAGTTTTGATACCAAACTTGCCAAGTTTTATACGGTAGTTTTACTTGACGTTGTTTAAAAAAAACAAAAAAACGGGCTGGAGGGCTTTTCAATATAAATACGGGAAACTTTTTTTTTTTATTATGCATTTGGATGAGGATTTTGATCTTGGCTCTCTCTCTTACTTAGGAGAATATGCATGCATTGAAAATTGAAGTAAGTAGGTGACATAGGTTTTAATTAAGCTGAGTGGGTTGGAATTTCTGTCAGAAGTTATCGACATGAATCGCCCATTTCATTAATGTTTACGTAATCAAATTATTATTCAATAAGCTTCGAATTTTATGGTGATGTATTAAATAAAAAGTTTTGTGATTATTTTGCTTGGTTTTGGGGTTAATTTTTATTGATGTAAAATAAGAAACTTTGGTCCCGGACAACTAACCAACCCTCTGAACTCATTGTTGTATGGCGAAAACTGTGAAAAACAAGATTTATTTTAAGATTATTAAAATTGACCCATTAAATCGGCACGAAATTGCATAAAATAGCACTCAAACAATTTAAAAGGCATTCAACTTTATGAAAAATATCATTGGGAGCCTTATTCAAAAACGGGGGAGTGGGATTTTGAACATCCTGATTTGCCGGTTTTCGCTACTTTCCTACATAAGCCTATTTCTATACTGTCATAAGACCATCAAAATAGTAAATAATTGTCATGAAAATGATATTAAACAACATTTTGGTCCTTCCCCTTTCGTTTTCTAAGGCTAAAAGATTACCTCAAACCTTATTAACGACGGAGTACATCGCAAAAGAAGTGATGGTTTTTACGGCGGCGGCGCCATTTTCTTTCGAGTACCAAAATTTCTCAATTTACATCGTTAAAAATAAACTCCAAAACCAAGCAAAATCATCACAAAACTTATATTCTAATACATCATTATAAAATTCAAAGCTTACCTTATCGTTGCATAATAATTTCACTATGAAAACACCGATAGAATTGGCGATGCACGCCGTTAACTTTTGACAGAAATTCAAGCTTTTTCAGCTTGTATTAAAAATGGCGCTCCTGTAGGAGGCGCTACAGTCGCATGCGCGACATGCCTCTTTGGACCGAAAGGTGAAGATGCGAGTCACTATATTTACAGGTCACTGATCTAACAAATACCCAGTAACTTGGTAACTTCATATAGCAATGTATAGGGATAAACATGGGGCTTTTTTAGTCTTACTTTTGCATTAATATATGGTGCTGTTCTATTGTGATACTTTCATGGTATTTTTCAGATGGAAGTGTCTCCGGGTACGGTACCGTATCCCTAGACCCTGGGTCTCCAGGTACGGAACCGTACCCCGAGACTTTGTGTCTCCGGGTACGGAACCGTACCTGGAGACAGTCCTATAAGGATTGGCTCCGGGTACGGCAGTAAGTTTTTTATACTATGTATTAAGTAGTTTTACCCATTTAATATATAGTTAATCCAGCAATAAAATTACTCCTTGTAAAAATTTTATTAAGTCGCCATCTTGCTAGGAAAAATAATTTATGATAATGCGTTAAAAACAATGTGTTTATTTTGCCTAAAAAATATTATGACACTTTCGATTTCACACCAATAACTGTTGTTTTTCACACCTGTTTTGTCCAAATTAAATCTAATAATAATACAATACAATACAATAGAGTTTATTGGACTTAAACAGCACAGTGTTTCTCGTCCTACAATACCAACTCAGTGGCGGCATAATAATAAATTCAACAATGAGTAACATTGTTTATTCATGGACGGACGAACGACGCCCCGTTACCGCGGTTATGGATATGTTCCGCTGCGGTGCGTGGGATATGTCGTTACGAGAAAGTAAACACAGTTTTTATTCAACGGACGGACGAATAACGCCCCGGTACTGGGGCTATGGATATGTCCCGCTGAGGTGCAATTAAAAATTAAATGTCTGTATGTAACGTTAGTGATTTACATTTTTTCTTTGGAGTGGTGGGTTGGTGGGGGGGGGGGGGGGGGGGGGGGGGGGGGGGGGGGGTGTCTAAAACCAAATTTACAAAGACGCTCGTAATTACCGTAAATCCCTTCAAGTTGTGTGTCAGTGACTGTTAGACGGTAGATTTTCAGTGACATTTAAAAAATTTTTTTTTTTTTAATTTGATGCGAGCTGACTTTTGGCAAGTTTATGATATGGGACGAGTTAAGTTAAAAACAAATATGAGACGGGTTGTCCTGGGCCGAGATTTTTGTGGGGCGAGTTGTCCTTGGTCCGAGTTGTCCCGATTCCGTCAATGAGATATCTGTTGAAGTGATAATACACTTCAAAAGCACACAATTAAATTCTCACTGCCATTTCGATTGAGATGGTCAACAACGCTTGGAGAACTTTACTTGGCGCACAAGATATAATGTGTTAAAACCGTTTGATGACAGAATTTCATTTGACAGAAAGGCATATTCAAGAACGCTGAATGCATTTTAGGCGTCTATTTTGGCTCTACATTGCTTATTGCAGAATTATTAAAAGATACGTTTTAATAAATGTGAAAGCCTGTTTGTACAGATTATAACGAGATGATTAGTTGTTTGCACTCTTCAGAAATCAATGTCGGCGAGCAATTAGCGGGCGATCAAATAAGACGACTCGGCCGTGTTTTTCGCAGTTTATATACATGTACATCAGTCAAAATAACGCAAATGACTGATTTACGTTGTCATTTTTCCTAGCAAGATGGCGACTTTATAAAATTTTTACAAGGAGTAATTTCATTGCTGGATTAACTATATGTTAAATGGGTAAAACCACCGGTACATAGAATAACCGAAAAGCACAGAAATACCGGAAAGCACTTGAATAACCGAAAAGCAATTTTAAAAAATCAGTTTTTATAGGAATTATCATTGCAATATTATTTTCATGGGTTAAAGATGCATTGAAATGAGTTATTTTACAGAATACAGTTGTCTCGGTTTCACGACTGACAATGTGAACCCAAAAAATAGTGCACAAACAAATAACCGAAAAGCACTTGAAACTACTAGTCATGTTTACCATTGAAATTTGTGTCAAAGATTGATAGTGTGTTCAGTACATATATATGACATAAACTGTTTTCGACTATTCCCAATCATGCAATTTCATTTACTAATTTGGATTGTTTTGTTTGTACATAAAGCAGATGACAGTTCCCATGCCTTGTTATAACCGAAAAGCACTGGGAGAAATGCTGAACATTATTATCGCCCTTTTCTGTTATAATGCTATTATAGTACGACATCCGAAGTGAACAAATATCACAGATAGTACTACAAATAATTTCCAACCCCGAAAAGACATACTTAGATAATTATTCTCATGTAAAACTAATTTTTGAAATTGCTTTTCGGTTATTCAGGTGCTTTTCGGTATTTCTGTGCTTTTCGGTTATTCTATGAACCCAAAAACCACTTAATACAATCATAGTATTGAAAACTTACTGCCGTACCCGAAGCCAATCCTCATAGGACTGTCTCCAGGTACGGTTCCGTACCCGGAGACCCAGAGTCTCAAGGTACGGTTCCGTACCTGGAGACCCAGGGTCTAGGGATACGGTACCGTACCCGGAGACACTTCCTTTTCAGATTTTGCTCCATTTCGTTTTATTTCTATTTCGTTTCGTTCTGTTCCGTTTTGTTTCGTTGCATTTCGGTTCCATTTCTAGTTTTATAGGGACCCCCTGCAAAAAGCCATAAAATGTATACGAAACTGAAACAAAATTATGTTCGAAACTTCTTTGGTGCGAAACATTCGTACCTGAAGGACAACTTCGACGTCGTAGCAGTTCCCTTTGCTTTTCTGGTGACCTTGGAATCTAGAACCATTGTACAACAACGACGTAGTAACACCGGGCTGGGCCGAGTTTGCCGGCAGCGGTGGGTCAATTTTTACAGGCATTTCTGTCGGTTAAAAAACGCGATTCTTCTTACAGCAGGGGAGCTAAATCTAGCTGAATTTATCGTCGAAAAGACGCGTTCTCTGATTGGTCCAAAATCAAGAAGGACAACAGACAACCAATCAAATTATGTGTTACAACTGGAGAAAACAAGATGTCTGCGCCCTTGGGAAAACTGACAGCTCTGTGTACTCGACGGTCCAGTGTCATTTTATCATGCTTTTGCAGAGCAAAAATAAATGAAATCGTACAAAACAGACATTTTAATTCAAGAGGTAATTATGTCAGATGCCCCCTGCTATTTTTGATCTACATCAATGACCTCCCGTGCAAGGTTAGATCAACAGTACGCCTTTTTGCTGATGACTGTCTACTCTACCGGACTGTACATTCCGAAGAAGACACCACAGCACTTCAAGAGGACTTAGATCAGCTTCAACAGTGGGAACGAGATTGGCAGATGAGGTTCAATCCTGATAAGTGCGAGGTCATACGCATAACCAACAAACGTAAAGTCCTTAGCAGCACCTACAAGATACACGGCCAAACTCTCCAACAGACCAACAAATCCAAATACTTGGGCGTCACTATCGACAGTTCCCTATCTTGGAATCCTCACGTTGCAGCAGTTACTAAGAAAGCCAACAATACCGTATCTTTCTTACGAAGGAACCTGTCAGCATGCCCGAAGGATGTCAAAGCTACCTGCTATAAGTCATTGGTGCGGCCACAACTTGAATATGCATCCTCTATTTGGGATCCACCTACCAAGTTAAATATCAGCAAGCTGGAAGCTGTCCAACGTCGCGCAGCAAGATTCTGTCACAGTGACTACAGGCGCACAAGCAGTTTAACATCTATGATGGAAGACCTAGGCTGGGAGCAACTACAGGCCCGCCGTCAACAGACTAAAGCCATCATGTTATACCGGATTGTCAACCAGCTTGTGGACATTCAGGCAGCATCATTACTGATTCCAGCAGGTATCCACACCAGAGGACATGCCAACAGATTCCTTGTGCCCTACTGCAGTGTCAACGCTTACAAATATTCCTTTTATCCGTCCAGTATTCGCCTCTGGAACAGCTTACCAGCCGAGCTCATCACTGCTCCTTCCTTGGATGCTTTCAAGGCAAGGATAGGCTCAACAACTACCTAGATCAGAACAACATGTTTTTATTCTGTTTTTAACCTGCACCGTGGACCTTCCGCCACACATGTAAATATCACATATGCGTGAGAATGTTCCAGAGGAGCCCAGCGCATTATTGGAAGAAGAAGAAGATCTGATCAGAATGGTAAGCTTGATGGTTCGGATACCATTCCCCATCAAAGACTGCTTTTGAAAATGAAAAACTATGGTTTTGGGGGAAATTTGTTGAAATGGGTTGAGGACTTTTTAAGTGAAAGAAGGCAAAGAGTTGTTTTTAATGGTAAATGCTCCACTTGGAAGAATGTCACATCTGGTGCCCCAAGGCTCTGTCCTTGGGCCGGTTCTTTTTATCATCTACGTTAACGATATGCCAGACAGTCAGTCTAGAAAGTTTCTGCAAAATTTTTGCAGATGACACCAAAGTTTACACAGCAGTAGGTGAAAAATCGGATCAAGAGAGACTTCAAAGAGACCTTATAAAGTTAAGCAAGTGGAGTAAACAATGGCTACTAGAATTCTCAGTTCAAAAGTGCAAAGTGATTGAATATGGCAATGTAAGATTTCAGTTTGATTATAAACTGATAGACAAAGATGGAATTCTAACATCATTACCAAAAGACACTACTGAGAAGGATCTAGGCATATGGTTTCAGAACAATATGAAATTTGATAACCACATTATATATGTGTAACCGAATAGGCTGGTGGAGGCCGAGCTTGGCGAGTGTCAACGTGCGGGTCGACACGTCCAAGGATGTGAAATCAAACCTAGGCTTCTCGAACTAAGTTCCAGCAGCGTAGGCTTGTATAAGTTCAATGCTGAGGCTTTACTGACCCCAATACAATCACAAGAGGTTGTCAGTAGGATAGAGTCACTGATGTTAGGCCGTCTGGCCCGGTGGGGTCAGGCGGCGTAATTTCAGTTTCCCACCCCGGGAGCTGGTTACTAGCTCCCTCAGGTTCGTACGCTGGGTGTGGGTAATCCTTCAGTGTCCTGAGTCAATAAACACAAGATTTTAAATGATTAACAACTATTTAATGAAATATGAAAATACTTTGTAAATTTTGTAAGTGTAAATTAATTCCAAAGATTTAACATTTGTATTGCAAGTTCAAATTATATTGCACGGTAGAGGAGTTTCTTATCAGAAATCTGCTTTTCACGAAGTCACTAATTCCATTATAAGTTGTTTCCCTTGGAAAACATACAGGAAGTCACGTTTTCTTTCACCAAGTTATTTCCCTTGGAAAAACATACAGGAAGTTAGTTATTGTATACAAAGTTGTTTCCCTTGGAAAACATACAGGAGGTTAGTTATTGTTTACAAAGTTGTTTCCCTTGGAAAACATTCAGGAAGTTATAGTTCTGTATTTACGAAGTTCTTTCCCTTGGGAAAACATACCGGAAGTCAGTTTTTTTTATTTACGAACTTATTTCCCTTAAAAAAATATACCGGGTCGCAAATTACATTCTCAGAGCAATTTTACTCAAAAGAAATATTACTTTCCCAAATAAGCCGGGCCGGGTAGCGCAATCGGTAGGGCACCTGACTCGTAAGTCAGAGGTCCTGGGTTCGAATCCCGGTCTGGCCACATACTTTCGTTTCTCCTTCCGCTGATTCAAGAAGGGCAGTTGTCAGTTACTGGCGAAAGTATGTGCACTTAGTACTGGTTAACCGCTTAGGAGGTCTAAGCCTGCCCAGGAATAGTGTGGTTAGGTTAACTGACCGTCCCGACATGACCTTAGTTGTTTACCGTGGACGTTAAGCATCAAATCAACCATCAACTTTCCCAAATGGAAAACCTTTGTAAGAAAAACATTACTCTGAGAATTCAATTTGTTTCCAAAAAAAATGCCTAAATTGAAAGAAAGAAAAAAAACGCAGGTCTCCAACTACATTTCGTACAAAATGTGTAAGCGGAGACCTGCCATACCCTGGGGACAAAATAACCACCTGTACAGGTAGTGTATATTTGATTCCTAGCTGACTAGAGTGTCAAGCCCAATCGAGAGTTCTTCCACATGCTTCAGTCAGAACTTATCTTTCATTTACAAGGAATTTTAATTGAAATAAGTGAATTCATGAACTGTAGCAATTTGACAGAAAGCTTAATTCAATTAAAATTCCTTGTAAATGAAAGATAAGTTCTGACTGAAGCATGTGGAAGAACTCTCGGATATTTTGGGATATTTTGGCCAAAATTTAGGGGTATTTTGGTAAAGTTTTAGGGCTAACATTAGGAATTTAAGTTTTTTTTTCTATCCCAATATATGCCCAAACATGCTTTATTTGTCCTTTAGAAAGTTTGATAAATACTTACTGATAGAGTCACATTATACATGAATGGCAATTAATAAAATGGCTGAAAGTTATGTGTTAAGAAGTTAACAAAGGGGGGTCTGGGGGCCAACGCCCCCCAGAAGCTAAAGCAATTTCCCAATTTCAATGGCAATTTTAAGACTGGAAACAAGAGAAAAACTAGGAATGATGGTAAAAATAAGGGTTTTAATATTCAGACTTTTGCCTTTTAGAGTGTTTATTTTACCATAATGGTTTTGTCTCCCATAAGCTAGTGACTCTTTTGCAATTCTTTTTAGTGGAAACATTTACTTAGTAATGTGGCAGATCAATGATACATACATGTATGTGAATGTTGTATAGGATTTTTTTGTAAATGTATGCACATGCGGGTCCGCTGGTGTAAACCAATTGTAGATAGTATTAAAATATAACTATAAATATGGGGGTCTGGGGGCGCAGCCCCCAGAAGCCAGAGAGATTATAAAAACTCAATTCCAATGGAATTATCTGCAGACTATATTTTTTTTTTGAAATTTTGGGTGGAGACAGGTTATTTTTTTCTCTTACTTTTGAAGCCAGATTATTTTTTTGAACCCCCTTATGAGCCAGATTATTTTTTTCTTGCATATCCAAAGACAGGGAATTTTTTTGATAAATATACCAGGCCCCCCCAGAATATCAAATGGTCGGTCCCTTAGATCAATTATTGACTATGGAGGCAGTGTTTACTTTCCAACGACCAAAAAGAACATACAATTAGTAGAAAACATTCAGAAACGAGCTACTAAAATACTACCTGAGTTAAAAGACTTAACATATTCAGAACGTCTCAAAAGATTAAATCTTCCAACTCTACATTATAGAAGAAAGCGCCATGACTTGATACAGTTATATAGGATAGTTCATGGCTTTGATGAAATTGAACCAGGAAAGTTTGTTGACTTTAATGACAACATTACCAGAGGCCACTTATTTAAGATACAGAAACCGAGTTGTAAAAAGAAATTGAGAATGGATTCTTTTCCAATAAGATGTATCAATATGTGGAACTCCCTTAGTGAAGAGATAGTTTCGAGCGACACAGTGCTGAAATTCAAATCAAGACTCGACAAATACCTCATGCCAGATAGATATAATCTGGCAGGACTATCTACAATCTAAACACAGGAACCGGAAACGCGAATTAGTTAAGAGAAAAGTTTAGAGAGAGTATTACAAGCTCCAACGAGCTTTCACGACTCTTAAACATCAAGAATCAAGAATCAAGATAGGGACGTTAACTGGAGGCCCCCTGTGCAGGGAGAGTCATCCCCTGTGCAGGTTAAAGATCCCTACTATAGCTACATGGCTATACACCTTTCCTATGGGTGTCCGACATTTCATCGAAAGACGAAACATCGAAACGTCACTTCATCGAAATGTCACAACATCGAATACGACAAAATACCGAACCGTCAAAATATCTAATACGACATAACATCGAATGTCAAAAGATCGAAAAAGCCACATAAACACTACGACAAAATATCGAAATTACAACATTTCAGGTGCGACAAATGATCGAATTTGCCGTTATTCCTTGTAGCAGTCCGCAAATTTACCGCTATGTTTATTATTCACTCAGTTACCGTCGAACACATTTTTTGGCCTCGTAGGGCTCCAGGGGTAATTTTTAGCTCACCTGAGCCGAAGGCTCAGAGGTGAGCTTATAGGATGGGAGTCGAGCCGTCGTCCGTCCGTGCGTGGGTGGGTGCGTGGGTGGGTGCGTCAACACTTTCAAACATAAATATCTCAGAGACCAGTGGGCCGATCGCAATCAAATTTTATCTGAAGCATCATTTGGGTGAGGGAAAGGCTGCATTAGGTTTTGGTGCCGATCAGCTCAGAACTCTGGTTTCCATGGCAACAGATAGCCCCCATAGGGTTATAATGGGGAAAACGGCGTCATCACGTTTTCTCAACTGTTTTTGATTAGATCCTTATCGTACTTGCAGGTAATGATGACATACACAAGAGCTTGGATGAGTTCGAAATTTGGTAGGATTCGAGCACAGACTACGGAGTTAGCTGCCCTTGAGCGTTTGAAAAAAATCCCATAGGGTTATAATGGGGAAAATGGCGTCATCACCTTTTCTCAACTGCTTTTGCTTAGATCCTTATCATACTTGCAGGTAATGATGACATACATAAGAGCTTGGATGAGTTCGAAATTTGGCCGGATTCGAGCACAGACTACGGAGTTAGCTGCCCTTGAGCGTTTGAAAAAAATCCCATAGTGTTGTAATGGAGAAAACAACGTCATCACATATTTTTAGAAAAACTTTGTCATCGCTCTATTGCCTACATTTCTCAACGGATTTTAAAATAACTTCACACGAATGTAAGGCGTGACAATATCTCGAGCAAGTTCGACTTTCAGGATGCTGCGCCCAAGGTCAAGGTCACTGGCTATTTTAAGAAAAACTTTGTCAGCGCTCTAGCACCTACATTTTTCAATGGATTTTAAAATAACTTCATACAAATGTAGGGCATGACAATATCTCAAGCAAGTTCGACTTTCAGGGTGCTGCGCCCAAGGTCAAGGTCACTGTGGCTATTTTTAGAAAATCTTTGTCATCGCTCTAGCGCCTACATTTCTCAATGGATTTTGAAATAACTTCACACAAATGTAGGGCATGACAATATCTCGAGCAAGTTTGACTTTCAGGGTGCTGCGCCCAAGGTCAAGGTCACTGTGGCTATTTTTAGAAAAACTTTGTCATCGCTCTAAGGCCTACATTTCTCAACGGATTTTAAAATAACCTCACGCAAATGTAGGGCATGACAATGTCTCGAGCAAGTTTGACTTTCAGGGTGCTGTGCCCAAGGTCAAGGTCACTGTGGCTATTTTTAGAAAAACTTTGTCATCGCTCTAGCGCCTACATTTCTCAACGGATTTTGAAATAACTTCACACAAATGTAGGGCATGACAATATCTCGAGCAAGTTCGACTTTCAGGGTGCTGCACCCAAGGTCAAGGTCACTGTGGCTAATTTTAGAAAAACTTTGTCATGGCTCTAGCACCTACATTTCTCCATGGATTTTGAAATAGCTTCACACAAATGTAGGGTATGACAATATCTTGAGCAAGTTTGACTCTCCGGGTGCTGCACCCAAGGTCAAGGTCACTGTGGCTATTTTTAGAAAAACTTTGTCATCCCTCTAGCGCCTACATTTGTCAACAGATTTTAAATTAACGTCACACAAATGTAGGGCATGACAATATTTTGAACAAGTTTGACTTTCAGGGTGCTGCGCCCGAGGTCAAGGTCACTGTGGCTATTTTTAGGAAAAACTTTGTCAGCGCTCTAGCACCTACATTTCTCAACGGATTTTAAAATAACTTCACACAAATGTAGAGCATGACAATATCTCGAGCAAGTTTGACTTTCAGGGTGCTGTGCCCAAGGTCAAGGTCACTGTGGCTATCTTTAGAAAAACTTTGTCATTTCTTTAGCATCTACATTTCTCCATGGATTTTAAACTAGATTCACACAAATGTAGGGCATGACAATATCTCGAGCAAGTTCGACTTTCAGGGTGCTGCACCCAAGGTCAAGGTCACTGTGGCTATTTTTAGAAAAACTTTGTCATTGCCCTAGCACCTTCATTTCTCCATGGATTTTGAAATAACTTCACACAAATGTAGGGTATGACAATATCTCAAGCAAGTAAGACTTTCAGGATGCTGTGCCCAAGGTCAAGGTCACTGTGGCTATTTTTAGAAAAACTTTGTCATCGCTCTAGCACCTACCGTTCTCAGCAGATTTTAAAATAACTTCATACAATTGTAGGGCATGACAATATCTCGAGCGAGTTTGACTTTCAGGATGCTGTGCTCAAGGTCAAGGTCACTGTGGCTATTTTTTGAAAAACTTTGTCAGCGCTCTAGCACCTACATTTCTCAGCAGATTTTAAAATAACCTCACGCAAATGTAGGGCATGACAATATCTCGAGCAAGTTCGACTTTCAGGGTGCTGCGCCCAAGGTCAAGGTCACTGTGGCTATTTTTAGAAAAACTTTGTCATTTCTTTAGCACCTTCATTTCTCCATGGATTTTGAAATAACTTGACACAAATGTAGGGTATGACAATATCTCAAGCAAGTTAGACTTTCAGGATGCTGTGCCCAAGGTCAAGGTCACTGTTGCTATTTTTAGAAAAACTTTGTCATCGCTCTAGCACCTACATTTCTCAACGGATTTTAAAATAAATTCACACAAATGTAGGGCATGACAATATCTCACGCAAGTTTGACTTTCAGGGTTCTGCAATCAAGGTTTTTGATTAGATCCTTATCATACTTGCAGGTAATAATGACATACATAAGAGCTTGGATGAGTTCGAAATTTGGGTGGATTTGAGCACAGATTACGGAGTTAGCTGCCCTTGAGCGTTTGAAAAAAATCCCATAGTCTTATAATGGAGAAAACAATGTCATCACATTTTCATTTTTCATCGGATCCTCTTCATACTTGCAGGTAATGAGGAAATGCATAATATCTTATACAAGTTTAAATTTTGGCCAGATCAGGCCAACCACTACGAAGTTAGCTGCCCTAGACAGCTCTGTCTGTTGTGCTCTTGATCGGATACTTTTTAAACTTGCATATATTAAATGAGGGCATACAAAATGTTTTGGATGAGTTTACTTTTCAGCCTGATTGGACCACTGACTGTGGAGTTAGCTGCCCTTGAGCATCTTAAATATCCCTATAGGTTTACAATGTCTCTCAGGTGAGCAATTGTTGCCCTTTGGGCTACTTGTTTGTATTACTGGAGCGCCAGTATAGGGTAACACAATATAACGAAGAAAACACTGCTGGGATTGATTTAATGAAGAAGTCCAGAAAATTCGCGCTCCAACAAATTGAGAAGCAAAAAGGGAATAATAAGGTAAGTAACTCTAGCCCTTGACAACCTCACTTGCTATAACAACAACTGCACTCTGGCGCAATCTCCCTTTCTCTCTCTTCTCTCTCCTAAAAAGAAAACATATATTTGCAACGTGACCTGAAAACAATAATGTGTACTTAGGAAAACAATATTACAAGTGACAATCAAGTTCTTATAAATTGAAGACATATGGAAAACAAAACACTGGATTGCTAGCTAAACTTTCTGGATGAGAAAAGTATCTCATAAGATAGTCAAATGTCTGTATAATCCTCATATAACTCTGAAGCTTGGCGAATCTTACTGAAGAATAGTTTATCACTCTCTGGTAAGTCTTTACATTTGCTCAGAAAGTGTTGTGAAGGACGTCCCGCCTGCTTGCACAAAGGACACGACACACGACTTTTAACCACAGGTTTAGATTCAGATTTCAAAACATTAACGTTTGACTTTTTGATGACAGATCGTAAAACTTTTGACTCTACAGAGGCATGAATCTCCTCAAGCAGACTATCCAGAGCCTGCGAGATCTCAGGTTTGATTGAAGACAATGTTTGAGACCTAAGCTCTGTTCCATACCGCTGTTTGACTAATGCAGGAAGATCAGGATGAATGAGCCTAAGCCATGTTAAAACTATAAAGTTTTCAAGAGTAGGTGATAGGTCTTCGTCAACATCTGGAATGACACCATGATGACGCCATGGAGCCATCAGATTTTATAAGATTGTCTTCTACAAAGCTATTTACTCTCTGAAAAAGATCTTCACCTGGCTCTAAATGAATGTTATTGAAGTCAAGAAAATGAGAGCCGCTGGACTGAAATCTAAAGTGGAGGCGAATAGACTGCCATATCTGAGTCACTGACGTTGAATTCTTGACGATAGTGTTTCTTGATATAATAGGACAGTAGTTAGCAATCTGTCCAAGCATCAGTTCTAAATGAGTTAATTTCTGAGCGGCATTCCGCCTGGACGCTTCAGGAACAGTATTTTCGTCATCAGTGAGTCCACGCAGAGGAGTTGTGGCGGTCTTTTTTAGCCACGTAGTACCATCTAACAGAAAGGAGGCAAAGTTTGGATCAAGAGACAATGTGTACTGTAAGTTTTGCCTCCAAGCCTCGAATGATGTAATGGATTCGTTTTTCGTCAAAGACCATTGTTTGGGAGCACGGATTGCCATTCTGTGAATCAATGTAGTAACTGTATCTACTACAAAAGGTCCAGCACGTTTCTATATTACAGTTCCAGTTTTGAACTGTCTCGTTTAACCAAGTCTGGTAATGTGTCACAATATTGAATGAAAACAAGCGTAAAAAAAGTAGTCTCTTGCTTCAAAGGAATAGGACGAAGTTCGCTGCCACCACGCCAGTATAGGGTAACACAATATAACGAAAAAAACACTGCTGGGATTGATTTAATGAAGAAGTCCAGAAAATTCACGCTCCAACAAATTGAGAAGCAAAAAGGGAATAATAAGGTAAGTAACTCTAGCCCTTGACAACCTCACTTGCTATAACAACAACTGCACTCTGGCGGAGTTCAGCAAGGTGAGTAGTTTTATTGTATAAAACGGGCTTTTCAAACACCATTGAACAAAAAATTGTCCTTGTACAACGATCATGGAGTTTGTAAAATCTCAAAAAGGGAAAAATAAACTTGTTTTTGAGGGTTATATGTACATAACAGATAGAAAGACAGAACAAAAAACCTATTGGAAATGTGAAACTGAAGGCTGTCGAGGTCGTTTAATTGCCACACAGAGCGGTTCCAAAATACGAGAAGTTAGACCAACCAAGGAGCACAATCATGTTCCCGATCGTGCAAGGATTGAGGTATTGAATGGTTACATTTATGCACCCACCTTTCCATATCACAATCACACTCTCTCTCTCTCTCTCATTTAAAACCACTGCATGATATTTCAATAGAACTGTATGATATTGGTTTTCAACTTATTTTTCTTAGCCTTAAATGAAAATATAGGAAAGCGTGTGAGTGATATTTACATAAAATCTTTTCTTTGTACGACACAAAGTAAAGATTTTATGTTTTTGTGTCTACTCAGTCACTCACACATTTGCTTTTTTCATTCTAGGCTAAGAAAGCATCTCAGCGCTAGGGGTGACTATTGCAGGCCAAAATGACTATTGCAATACTATTACTATTGCAGAAATCCCTATTGCAATACTATTACTATTGTAGGTTACTATTGCAATGCATTGCAGTAAATTCTGCTTTTATGTATAAAATCTTGTTTGTTCATATAAGTCTGTGGCGAAAAAACATTATTTAATGACTGTCATTTCACAATGTGCACAACATGACAACAAAATACAAGAAAATGTTATATTTTCCATTCTTTGAAATCCAATACAAGCTAAAACACATCCTTTCCTATTATTCTTTTAGGCAAAAATACTTCCTTCAAGAAAAAGATGCATGTCTAGAAACTATTGAAACTATTGTGATATTGGAAATACTATTGCCGATAGTATTGACATTGCAGCTTTCCCTATCGATAGTGACTATTGCCAGTGTCACTATTGCGATATATCGATAGTCCGATGTATTGTTACACCCCTACTCAGCGCATTAGAGAATCTGCTTCTACACAAGCCAAAACAGCAGAAATTATCAACAAAGACGTGGCGGAGAAAACACCTGCAGCAGCTCAAGGTGCCTTGCCAAAAGAGGCATCTTTGAAGAGGACAATTCAGAGAGAGCGCAGGCGTCATTTGCCAGCTGCACCAAAAACTGCCGATGACATTATCTTGGAAGGACAATAGCGGCAAACCCATTCTGGAGAAGACTGGGTTATTTTCGAGGAAACCACTGATGATGGAAAAATATTAATGTTTTCTACTACTGAAAACTTACAAAATCTTGCGTCATTCAGTGCTTGGTTTGAGGATGGGACCTTCTCCGTTGCCCCACCTTTGTTCTACCAATTGTATACAATATTTGGTAATTATTTAGGTAAAACAATGCCATTTGTTTACTGCTTACTTCCTAAGAAATCGAAGTCTGTTTATGAAATGGCTTTTGGGGTGATTAAGCGGAAGCTGGAAGATATGAATCTAAATGTAGAGCTCCAATACTTTCGTCCCGACTTTGAGTCAGCCACTCACAAAGCCATGCAATCTATATTTCCACAAGTAAATGTACAGTGTTGTTTCTTTCATTTTGCGCAGTGCCACTGGCGGCAGTTAGTTGATCTTGGTTTGCGCAAGAAGTATATAGAAGACTTAGACTTTTCTCATAATATTCGCATGGTTACTGCTCTTACGTTCCTTCCCTATGATCGCATCATATCCGCTGCTGCACAGCTCAAAGAACAGGTTCCCGAAGAAGCTGTTGAGTTCATAAATTATGTTGAAAAAATATTCATTGGCTCGTTTCGCATGGAAAAAAATCCTGCCAGCACAACTAAATTGCGTATGCGTCTTGTTTGGCAAGAAGCACGATTCCCACCTAAAATATGGTCTGTGTATGACTGTGTTATAAATCAAGACCCTCGCACAAACAATTATCTGGAGGGCTGGCATCGGCGATTTTCGTCAATAGTTGATGTCAACCACCCAGATATATACAAATTTCTAAGTAAATTGACCGGTGAGCAAGCGCATACCGAGATGTGCAGGAGGGAAATTCTATGCGGAGAAGATTCCCCCCCCCCCCCCAAAAGCAGTTCTGTCAAGAAATAAACGTTTGGCTGCCATTGTTAGCGATTTTGGAAGTCGTACATCTGGAAACCAGTATATTGATTATTTATCGGCGGTGGCCTTTAATATATCATATTAAATCAGTTCTGTTCAGTTCCACTATAGAAAAATATAAAATACGGAATAATGTGGCAACGAAATAAGCCTTTTATGAATTTCTGTGACCTGACTGAAACAGACAAAGTGACACATTGATGCAGCAAAAATATTAATAGACCTATTTATTTGATGTTTTTTCCATGTTTTTTTTTTATTAAATGTCCATTCGATATTTTGTCTTATTCGCTGTTTTGTCCTTTCGATATGCTGTCTTTTCGATGAACTGACGTTTCGATGTTTTGTCTTTCGATGTTTTTTCATAGACCCCTTTCCTATTATTCAGACTCTGCAAGGGACAAAACTCTGTTCGAGTGACAAAACTCTGTTTTGTGAGTGACAAAACTCTGTTTTGTCCCTTGCAATGCGTATGACATCATCTATAGGATAGGCTATTGTTTTTCACACTGTTTCTTTGTGTAACCAAATAATGCCGGTTTTCCATATATTCAAAACTAACATTCAACGGTTAAGATTAAGACAACTATTTTGTTCCAACTATATTTAGCTCTTTCTTTGTTGGAAAATAAGCTTTATAACTTATAGCATATGCGAATTTGACATAAAATTAAAAGATTTCCGACTAAAATTTTGGGCCAAAATTACCGTTATCAGGAGCATGTATCACCAGTACAGCTTCCAAAACATAAGGGAAAGAAAGAAAATCACGGAAGATGTTCAGACCGTTATTACAAAAGATACAAAACGAACGATTAGGTGATTATAAAGCACACACACGCCAAAACTGACAACAAAGTGTGCCGACATGGAATTCGTTTGAGTAATCACCGAATAGCGCACATTGCCACAATAAACAAACACCTATGATTGTGTATTACCTAGACATGTGTTCCGGAGGCAGCCTACCGTGAAATGGAAATGATCAAATATAAGTAAGAGATGGAAAAAATAATATAAATTCAACCTCGGGTTCAAACGTACGGAAAACTGTCTGGATGCTGATGCTTTTAAATCGGTGTATTGCACAAGAAACCTTAAATACCAGTGCTATAATTTGTCCGGTAATAATGGGTAGTTACTACCTGAATGCTGACGTTTTTACCTGTCGGAAAAATGGAAAGAACTTTTCAGATTTACGAAACTTATTCATACGAAATGTAGCTCTTTAGTATTGAACAAACGTGAATGTATTGCCGGGGTGTTATAACACGGCGTCGATGAAAGGGGTCACGAAAATCATGAGCGACTTGTTGGGATTCTCAATATGATATTAAAATAAAAAAAAATATATATAAATAAAAAAGTCACATGACAACAGGGCAATTATACTTTAATTTGGTCTTTCAGTGTATTTTTTGCAGTTCACAATTACAAAATGTCTGCTTTATGCATGTTATGTGTGCTTGCAGTTGTACTAAATTATATGGGATGCTCCAATAGATGACGTCACAGTCTACTTGGGTAGATAACTTGTGCGCGACTTTATAGATTTATAGAAAAGGTGTATATGTAGGCTTTCATCCTGCAACACTGGAGTTTGAGTGCATTGCTTTTATCATGTTCTTTGCTTATACATGGCTACCCAAATGAGCCGCCACACGACAAAACCAACAATGTGGTTGTGCGCCCAGCGCAGACTCAGATCAGCCTGGGCATCCGCCCAGTCTGATCAGAGTCTTCGCTGTCCGCATGGAGGTAGCTTATATCCTTTGTTACCCTCTGAGAACTTAAAGAAGAGTCTGATCAAACTGGGCAGATAGGCTGATCCGAGTCTGCACTGAGTGCACAACCACTTTGTTGGTTTTGTCGTGTCGCAGCTCAAATGTCGGATTGAAACCTTTTGATATGGATTAGGTTTTATACTTAGACAGTAGGTAACTGACATCATATGGATGATGCTGCTGACCTAAGGTCAAGGTCACAGACCTAGACATTTATATAACATTTGCATTCAAATCTTAACGTTTATGTTAGAATTTGTGTTAGGTTTATATTTGCATATATTTTTGTCTCCCCTGCGACTAACAGAAGCGAGACATATGTATTACTTTTCTAGTTTTCTTTCGGGTGGCATATACTTTTGTCCAGTTCTCAGGTTTAGCTCTGTTTTGTGATTATGCACTGACAGGCAAGACACTACATTCCATGGAATTCTTGTTTGAATGTTTGAATGCAGCCTTTTGATTTGTGACAAGCTTTACTCCTATGCAAAGTGTCATTTTCCATTGCAGAGCTAAAGAAATTCTACAAAAGTGCAACTCTGTCACAGTATGATGGTAAGTATACTCAGAGCTCTAGATAAGGGGTATTTGATGATAATTGAGGGATAAATTTTTTTATTTCTCATTGAAACCATATGTTGTGACCCCTCATCTGAACTGTCTCAACAAGACAGTTCAGATGAGGGGTCACAACATATGTTTTTATGCAGAATTAACAAAAATTTTCCCTAATTATCACTAATTACTCCCTCTTATCTAAAGCTCTGATACTTGAAGTGAATATATACCTTTTCAGGGAAGCAACTCTGCCATTATCATGTTTGGCTTCCTTCTTAATGGGCTCAATTCTTTAAGGAAAGAACTTGCTCCTCTGGGAGCAAATTCTTTCCTTAAGGAGGAGACCCCAATTTGGAAGGACTAGAGAAGCAAACAGGAAGTCACAAAAGTTGTTCCCCTGTGTAAAAATGGTGGAGAAATATTGAGATGTACCCATTTATCTCAACCATTGACCTGCCTGAGGTGCAAAGGCAGCTTTTTGCAATAAATGTAGACTTAGTTTGAGCATGCTGCATAATGCTAAGTACTGAGGGACAAGTGGACAACATCTTTTTTTAAAGAATGAACAAAACCTGTAACATGGTTATCAGCATCCTTTCTTATCTACAGCTCTGCTGATTATACTGGTAATGATTTAACATGGAAGTATTTTTTGTAAAAAAAATGTACTCATGTACTGGATTTTTTAAACAAGAATGGTTACTTGAGGAGGTAACCATTATTTTAATGTATTGTTTAATCTTCCAGTTTGGACCATATTTTAGGCATGAGGCGACATTCATGAGACTTGGCAAACAGTACAGACCCAGATCAGACTGCTCATATATATGCACAAATATCCAGGAGAAGTGTACTCTTTATTCACAGCTTGAAGATACTTTAAAAAAGCCTATTTTAGACAGTTAACCTGCTTAATTTATTTTTGCACTGCCATGCAGCAGGGAAAAAGATTTGCTTTCCATAATTAGAATGAATATTTACCTTGTTTTAATATTCCAAAGTGCTTTTTCAGGCTGGTTTGAGATTAACCTTGATCAGAGAAAACTTCGGACACCAGGTGGTAATTTGTTCAAGGTACCACATGAAGCTCTTGCAATGGCAGTGGCCACCGAGTGGAATGCTCAAGAGAAGATAATCAAGAGACACAACATGCATTTGGTAATTTGGACCCAAGGTTTATTTTCATGCTCAACTCGGCTGAGCACGAAATTTTCTCTGCTGATAAATATGAAAATGCCAACTTTTGTTGGCATTTTCATATTTATAAGCAGAGAAAATTTTCATTCTCAGCTAAACTATTAAAGCAAGAAAACAACTGTACTTATCAATCATTTGCTATTTATTAGCAGGTAAAATTTCATGCTCAGCCGAGTTGAGCACGAAAAAAGTTTTATGATCTTGGGGTCAGATCTAAAAGTGAGCTATATTTTGGAGTTTTAATATATGATCATACATTGGTTTTTCAAGCATTAACATTTTCCAGGTCTCAAGATATGTGTTTGAACACAAGGCTTTGGTCTTGATGTCTTCTGAGGGATCAGGCAAATCCACTGAAAAACAAGTTGAAAAGGCGTGGAAAATCTTAAAAATTGTTTTTTTCTAGTGTCTTTTATATTGTGACATAATAGTGCCAAAAATATAATGGCTTTGACTTGACATCAAGGATAGCAATGTATCGTCCCCATGAGGACAAAATGAGCCGTGACAGGACAAAACCAACAAAGTGGCATCATGACCAGCAAAGACTCAGCTCAGCCTGGGCATCCACCCAGTCTGATCAGAATCTTTCCTAAACACTTAACGGGTAGCAAAGGGACTAAGCTACCTTGGGCAGAAGCCCAGGCTGATCTGAGTCTTCACTGGGCGCATATACCACTTTGTTGGTTTTCTCGTGTCATGGCTCAATTATGGTATTGTCCGTCATTGCAGTCAGCTCCAACAACATATGCTTTACTGGAAAAATTAAGAATAAATTTAATTCCCTAAATTTTTGCTTATTATAGGCTCTTGCTTGTATGTTTGTTTTGTTGTATCTTAGATGTAAGAAATGATTTTTCCTTACCCATGAATTATTGCTGATTAACACATTTTGTTGGAGGGCAGATCATGAAATATTAATTCACGACGGCTGAAAACCAACACGTGTTTATCAGGGATAATTTAGGTAAGGAAAAATTATTTCGATTCTAACATTTTATAGAATGAAAATGCAAAGATATTGCGATGTTTTCTTAAGGACTATTTTGAGGGGAATGTCAACAGAAGCACATTTACATCTGACATCATCAAGGGAAATTTGCACAATGTGACTTAAGCAATGTGATTTATCACAAATTTTCACATGACGCCGCTTCCTATACACTCTGACAGTGAATACATTAACGTCACGTTAGAATTCTAATTTGAAGGTTTATGGATCCACACCTAGGAGTTGGCACAAGGGAGACAACTGTCATGGAAAAGCATTTGCTTACCTGGGGGATGAATCTTTCTCCAGTGGGAGCTTCTCTTAATGGAAAGAATTTGGTCTCTCTCAGAACAAATTCTTTCCATTAAAAGTAGAAAGAGCAATTTATTTCCCTCTGTAGAACTTCTTGTGAGAAAATAGACTAATACCTCCAGACCAGAGTGCTATCTCTTGGAGGAGGTGTATTCGTACACCATAAATACATAAATGTGATAGATTTATCAGAGAGCAGTAAGCTGTACAAGCATGGATTAAAAGAACCCATGATGAGTCTCCCCGTAGGATTGGGAAATTTCACACAAGGGGTCAAAATTTCTACCAAGGACAAGGCTTGCCGAGTCCCTGGTCGAATTTCTGACCCCTCTATCCTACATGGACTGGCTCATGATAGATTGTTTTTCTTCCACTTTTAGCAAACTTAGACAAAAACACGATATGCTAGAGGGCAAAAACAAAATGCAATGCAGCTAAGCCTCTTAAATTCCACAGGTCAAGTTGCTAGCAGTGTTTCATAACCCATTTTAGTGATGTCAGTAAAATTTGATGATGTCATAAACCTATGATCTACTATCAAACCTTGTCCTAGTTGCTTGCATGTCCATTTTTTCCATTCAAAATTGAAATATCAGTCAAAAAATTGGAAAGGTCCTGTTGCTAATATGAGAAAGATGTTGCTCAGGAAATATAGAAGTTTCCTATATGAGCTGAAAGCCTGTCTTGAATAGGTGAAAGTGGGAGAAATTTTCATGTTTATTTGAATTTGGACAATGTCAGTTTTATCTTTATACCAGTCTAAACAGAATTCCATGGAAAGAATGTGTAGCTTTTGCTGATAGCTGATCTTTGTGCTGCTCATGAGATGTGGTTTCATGAAAAAAGACTGACAGCATTAATCACATTATGATTATCTTATGGTCATTTCTTCCTAAAATTTACCAATGTTTTAAGACACCCTGAATTGATTTCAAATTTTCCAGCTGGTTTACAGCACATACAGAAGACATTTATTTTGCTGAAAATGTAATAGAGCCATTAATTTGTATGTACACATATTATTTATGTTTCTGTTTGTTTGGGGAGTAAAGAAGCCTCATGGAGAACTGTTAGGTTTAATCAGTTATTATTATTCTTCTTCTTATTTTTCAGACTTCATTATGTAATACAGCCATAGACAACCCAATGAGAAAATCAAGACAAGATCTGATCAGGGCCATTATACATTATCTGGAAACAGACACTGTTAGGTGTGTATCTGTTCAACAAACATACTGATGAAAAGAGGTGAACTTAGGTGATTTCATCCAAACATCAGCCGTAGTTGTGAAGGCTAAATAGCTGTATATTTCCTCTCTGTCATCTAGTGACTTACAAATTGTTTAGAACATGCAGTTATTATATGATGCTACTAGAATTTGTGTTTTAGAAGAGTTGCTAGAACCTTGAAATGACTAGGCTGTAGGTTTAAACTGGTTGCCATCAGCTGACATTGATAGCAGCACAGGCAGACTGATTGAAGTAAGATCTAATTTTAAGTTTGTCTTTGAAATCATAACAATGTTGATTAAGTATGAAGAAGGTGGGGCATTTGAAGCGACAGGGGAGGGGCGCATAGGAGGTGCTATATATTTCCATAATACTAGTTCATGAATCAGGACAGTCGTGTAAGGACACCATTTTTCATACCTCACATTTTCATCAACCTTGTCTTGATCAAGCACTCAAAGAAACTTACTTAAACAGGTTCTCTGACTAGGAAGCTGACTTTGGAGCTGATTGACATTTATCAATGTGAATATGGTCTTCCCTTGTATAGTTACAGATTAGATGAACCTGAAGATTTGCTGAGATTACAAGAAGAAGAGTGGGGCCCTGTTGTTAGATGGGTAGAAAACAGGTAACTATATGAGTTGATAGCCGACAATGTTAGATGGGTAAAAAACAGGTAACTATTGGATTTGATGACCAACAAGTAGTCCCATAGGACAGGCAACTAGCAAATACTTAGGCGGGCCTGCATAACCATGCTGTTTGATCAGAGTCTGCAGCTGTGCAAAATGTTGGAGATTCTCATAGGTCCTCCACAGATGAACAGTTCTGATTAACACATCCTTGCTGATCTGAGTCATCATTTGTCAAACATGCTGTTAAAGGTACCTTTTGCTGACTGTTTATGTATTATTTGACCTTGAGCTTCTGTAATTCATCTGATTTTGAGACATTTGAGTTTTAGCAAGTGTAAGAACATTGACTTTGAACCACTGTAATTATCCTACTTTAACATTATTTACCATTATCTATGTCTATTATATCTGAATGTCTTAAATGTTACAAGAATAAGTTAGATTTGTTGACAACATCCACTCCATAACCTACATTATCTTTATTTCAAATAAAACTTGATATCTCCATTCCCTGTGGAGACCTGAGTTTATGCTAATCTAATGAAACGAAAGTATGTGCATTTAGTCAAAACACAGCTGTTACACAGCTGTTGACACAGGACATCTGATGTGACGTCATGCATGTGCAATTTGCAGTTCAGCAATAGCTCAAATAGTAAATCTTTTCTCACTTTCTAGGTATAAAATTAAGGTGCCAATAACTACAGGTATTGCCAACAGCCCAGATTTACCAACTGACACAAAAGAAAAATTGGAGAGACATTTGCAACATCACAGTGACTGGGCTTTGTTTGGTAAGGTTATTGTTTGTTTGGGTATACCCTAGAAAATCTAAAAATTGGGACACCTAAATCCCTGCAACTGTCCTAAAAATAGAACAGTATATTGTTTCAGTGCAAGATGCAGAAGAAATGGAAAAACAGTAAGTCTTAGAGCAGTCAGATCAAGGTATGCACTGTTTGGGCAGACATATGTCCCAATACCTAGAATATTTTCGGTACACTGTAAATAAGGAAGTACTTGCAACAACTTTATTTCTATTAAACTTTTTGAATGCAAAGTTTCATGGATAAAACCATTGGGGTCCATGACATAATGCCTAAGGCTTTCAATTATTTCATCAATCGAAAGAATAATTATGAGGATTGTGAAGTCAAAACTTCCTGAATATTCACCTTAACATTAAATTGTGAAAATAAGTATTCATGAAGATTTCTCAGCTTACAGTAACTGGCCTCCATTGCAGTTTGTTTTCTTCATACATAAGTTGTAGCCTGATTCAACCAGGCCTATAATGCCTTTTGGCAACTCAGTATGTACATTTTAGTGTATTTTCCCTATGTTTCTTAAGATGTCTTAATATATACTGAAAGGATTTAAAAACTTCCACTTTTTATTGCTGGCTGCTGATCTGTTCACTCATGACAGTGTTAAATATTTAATGAAAAATTCCTAAAAATTAATCAAATTTAAAGATAACGCAGTTTATTCATATCATTTACTTAGATGACGTCAGTAAAGGAGCGTTACGTCACTGAAATGCATAAGGCGATGTCGGCGTTATCTTATGCAACACTGTTTTCGACCGTTTCCTACTGTCTTAATATTGTAACGTTATCCACTTTGATTTGCAAATATCATTGGGGATGATGTTGTCGCGCAAAGCCTACTACGGAGACGGCGTCGACGTTAGTTAACGTCATTACCTCTGGTTTTTAATCTCGATTAGGTGCTTTTCTGGCGGTCATTTGAGCTTCCTGTAAACAGTGCACGTCGTCTGAGATTTTGAATTGCCGTAATTAACGCATAAAATTGTTACACGACGTCACTTGTTGAAATTTAAGCATTTTTCTGGCACAAAACTCTGCGCCTGTTTGCGATATTTAGGCGCCATAGGCTAAATAAAGCCACAAACCGAGTTCAAACTTTTAAAATTCAATTTGATATTGTAAGAGACATGTTTCTTCAGAAAACTGTATACATGAAGCTATTCATCCTTATGTAAACGGTACTAAGAACACGAGGAACACGTGCTTTTTCCTGACCGATTCGGTTGAGCGATTTCAGATTCGGTATATTGATATAATCAGGTATAAGAGAATATATATGTTGTAAAATTTTGGTGGACGTAGCTTCATTCATTTTTTAGATAGGCAAAATTAATGGGTGGAAGTTTTTAAATCCTTTCAGTATATGTTAATTGTTGTAGGTTATACATTTGCTGTGGAAGCCCTTAAATCTCTGGTTCTAACATTAGCTGTGATGGATAAGCTTATAACTGTAGAGAGAGCTGTACAACTATCAAGATTAGAACAAGATTTTCAGGTAGATATTATTCTCTCTATCAATATCTTTATTTTCATGTAACAGTTGTGTGAATATTAGTTTGATTATCCAGCTCCAGTTATTGGAAAACTGATATTGCCAAGTTGACAACTGACCTCCTTGTTGGGGTGTAAGATTGTGTGGGAGAGGCTGAAGCAGCAGGGTAAAATACTGGCATTGGCATACAAAACAAGATGAAATTTCAAATGTCCCATAAAATGTCTGTTCCCCAGTAATTCATTAGACACATGAAAGTGTATATGTAAAGAATATTATATAGTTATTTCCATATCATGTCCCATATTTGCTCAAGACAAATATCTGATAAGGGGCACGGGTTTATGATATAAGATTGACAACCAAAAGATCAACACGACAGAAGAACGACACAACAAAAGATTGACATAACAAAATATCGACACAACAAAAGATCAGTACGACATAAGAATGACACGAGACAAAGAGAAGATACGACAATAGTCAGAACGACAACAGACTAACTTGTCTAGTTGGTCTCTTGTCCCACCGTAGACCGTTGTTTCATAACATAGTCACTCCCTTAAGAGGCGTATTCAACATGAAAGATGCAAAAACTTTCTTCCTCCTCCATCTGTGCCATTTGAAATTAACCTGGAAGTCAAATGGTGCAAAACAGAGACTGGTGAAAACTGCCTGAAATATGACGATATGATGAATGAAGAACATGTTCTACACAAATGTGTATCAAATTCAATCTTGTATTTCTTGTGCAAAATAAATTGTCAATATTTTGTCAATGTTTATTTTGATTCATTGTCGTTTCAATCTATTGGCCTGTCTGTCTAATATCTTGTCTGTCTTTTGTCATATTGATCACTTGACATGTCAAACTTTTGGCATGTCGTTCTTATGTCGTGTTGATAAGTTGTCTGTCAATCTGTTGTCGGTATCCCATGGTCAAGGGCAGATGTTTCATAAGGGTTGAAAATAGCCATATTGTGCTCTATCGTATACCTTCTTCTGTCTCATCTGCCTTTTTCCTGCTGTTCTAACACACAAAAAATTAAAATCTCAGGCTAGCTAGTGGATTAATTAGTTTCATGGGAGGCTTCTGAACATGGGACAAATAATTTGAAAACGAGCCTGACATTTCCTTGTCAAGGTATCACGGCCATCAGTGATTACTTTTCTCACCCATTGTATTTAATTAAATGGAATACTCCTTTTGTTTAGGCCATCACTAAATACTTCCAGCTATTTTTCTATTGATGATTCTGTCATTCTGTCTGTTGATTTCATCTTGTGCATACATTTACATGACTGGCAACCAACTGGAATTCTCACATGATGTTAATGTCTTCCCCATTGAGCTTATAGGAAGCGGCGCCGAGTGAAAATTTGTTATAACTCAAGTTGTTAACGCTCGGCGTGCACATTTCGCACCTTGATGACATCAGACGTAAACATTTAACATCTGGCGACTTCCACCTCAAAAACAGTCCATTAGAAAACGTTGCAATACCCAAGTAATTTGATCGTGTATAAGGTTAGAATAGAAATAATTTTTCCCTAGTGGTAAATTATAGATGAAGACTTGTGTTGTTGGGCAGACACAAATATTAATTCACTCTAGCCTGCAGCCCTCATAAAGTAATATTTTTGTTTTGATCTGCCTTCCAACGATCTGTGTTAATCTGCGATAATTCACGGGTAAGGAAAAATTATTTCTTAAATCTACAGCAACAATATATGAGCCATGACTCGACAAAACCAACAAAATGGCATATGAGCCCAGCAAAGACTCAGATCAGCCTGGAAATCTGCCCAGTCTGTTCGAAATCTGCCCAGTCTGTTCAGTCTTTGTTGTCTGCATGCAGCTAGCTTTAGGTGCTCAGCAAAGAGTCTGATCAGACTGGGCACATGCCCAGATTGATCTGAGTCTTTGCTTGGCACACATGCCACTTTGATGGTTTTGTCTTGTAGCGGCTCATTTCTATTTTCTAGTTCTGAAGCTGATAATTCTGTTTTCTAGCTCTCAAATTATTTTCTATTATAGACACAGCGCTGGGGCAATGTGGAGTGGTACCATGATATAGACTTGTATGAAGTGCGGTGTAGACTGGCAGCAGCAGCTTTGTTTGTTCAATGGACAAGTGAAACACTGATAATAAAACAAAAAGCAACACTAGCCACATCAGTATAGCAGGAATCTGGAATATTTAGTCAATAAACAATTAACTAATTTGTTAGTTGTGATTCTTTTAAACTGGTACCAAAGCCATATAGGCAGCCTTGTGACATAGTCTTATTATCCTATCTTAAGGTGAATGAATATACACGCAGAGGAAGCAACTCTGCCATTCCATTTTTGCCTGCCTATTCAAAGGAGGGCAACTCTTTAAAGAAAGAGAGGAGCAAATTCTTTCCTCTAAGAGCAGACTCCCTTTTGGAAGAGTTTCATCCTTCAGGGCAGCAAATGTAAAATTGGCATAAAAACAAGGTGTCCCTATCACCATAAACCTATCTTTTAGTATATGCAAGTAATGCATAGTGCACCAAACTGTGAAAATTGAGTGTCTTATCAAAGCAAGCAGTTTGCACTGACCATTGCTGGGCAGATTCAGTTTGCATGTACCTTTAGACTGATTTTCTCAAGACTTGTGGACATGTACTTGCAGAGTATCAAGCAAAGTGCTTGCTACTCTGACAATCTATGTTTATAAGCCAGATCTTGAGATGTGATGGTTATACTGAAAGGCTACAACCTACTTCTTATGAAAAAAGAACAATTTAGCTCCACACTATAATGCCTCAGACTCATCTGGAGTTCTGTTACAGTGTATTTTCACGGATCAAACAGCTTTGAAAATAAGTTTCGCCTGATGTCAAGGGCGTCGGTGGCGGTACGGCAGGTCTACAGCTAGAACTTTTTTGGCCATGATAAAGGCCATATCAGTGTTTTTTTTTTTTTTTTTTTTTTTTTGCATGTCTTTAAAATTCTACTGAATGTGGCGATCAAAGCTCTATTTATATCTATTCAAAATGGCTAAAAAAAGGAATGACCACTGTCTTCCATTTGCCTGCCGTCGGGTGTAAAACAATTTTGGTCACACTTCTTGTAAAACAATTCTATTCTATCCCATAACCTTACTAGGCCGTTGGGGCACCACCACCTGCATAATGGAAAAGATTACCTTTAGGGACGACGCATCAAAGGCACGGCATTAGAATGTTCGGGCGTCCTTGTGTCCGCCTGGGCATGCTCAGCTGTATGCTAAGTTTTTAATAAATGATTATTTCTATAAAAAGAAAGGAAATCAACAACAAAAACAGACTATAAAGAAAATGAAAAAAAAAAAAGAAGAATAAAAATAAAGAAAAAGAGAAAAAGAACACACACACACACACATGCACACACAAAATACAACTAAAGCAGGGGTATCTGTACCAAACATCACCGTTGCATTTAGCAGCTATTAAACTTGAGGCCACCGCCTGAGTAGACTCACTGAGATGTCGAAATAGTTGTGGTTTTGTATAATTGGACTGTCAAATTCCCAGAAATATTCCCTACAAAACTACAAAAAATGTAAACCAAAAACGCATTCAAGATGCGATACAATCGCAGCCAGATGGGTTCTGAATCAAAAAATTTTCTTGGGGGTAATCCTCGAACCCCCCTCTAATGAAAGCTGGCTATCTCCTCTTGTGTTCTCCCCACTTGTGCCTTCCACACTCAGGGAATGCCTTTGGCATCCCAATGGTTGGACCACTTTCAAAAAGCCGACAACGCCCCTGGGTGTGTATTATATCAGTTGCTCAGAAACCTCATGATTTAACCTCTTGATACCTGCATACATTTGCACAAAGAAACAACAAAATGAAGTCAGCAACATCTGAACTTGACCTTTATTTCTCTGAATTAAGAAAATATGTCGCTACAACAACTCAATGTAATCATGGCCATGGGTTTACTCTTCATTTTTGCAATTTTTCATGTAAATATGCTGCTAAAAAGCAACAAAGAATGTATAAAAGTTTGTTATGGTGTGTTGGCGAGATATAAGTGACAGGTACTAAATGAAAATATAAATTTATGTGTCTGGCTTGTTCTCTAACTTGGCAGAAATACAGACCATAGTAGACAATTGATCGTGCAACATATTACATTTATCACATCTTTGGAGCATGAGGGATGAAAAATATGACAGCCTTAGAGTCCTGGTTTAATGGTTCTGTAAAAAAATTCAATAATTAAATTCTGCATAATACGGACTATTGTAGAGTAAAATGTCAAAAACACTGTTTATTAGCTTGCCTGTTCAAATGTACAGGGAAGAGCTATGGCACTATGCCTGGCATTGACCCCTGGGTTAGCAAAATGTTAAAAGTTTTGTGTTAAAGTTTTTTTATGTGATGGGCAACGGGCTGTCAGGTGAGCTATCCTGTACAGGGTCTTGTTATAACCATTCATGCCTTAATTTATACCAAACTTAAGTAATTTTTCATAAACAACCATTATTATGTGTTGGTGAATATACAGAATCTTTTCCTAAATTCTCAATCTCTCTTTACTTACACTCGGTTTCCTTTGTTTCCCTCAGGTTAGTAACCAATTTGAACACTCACAATGACATGTTTTCTCCATAGAATGCTATGTATAAAGGCTTGTGCCCAAGTTGTTCATATGAAACACCTGGGTCAGTTCATCTTCGCATTTGCACATGCATATACATGTACAACCTAGTCTCTGAAGAATAAGCAAGATAAAAATATATGAAATGATTAAATCAATGTAATTAATTTAGTGTCTTACATAGCTATCTATAAAACAGCTTAACTGTAGTATTGGGTGATAAATGGATATTTTTTCTATAAGGAGGGCAAATATAGTTACACACAAAATGATAGCTAGCTGGGATATGCTGCAATTTTAATATCTGCACTTTTTATACAACAGCATAAATTAAACACCAGTAGAAGCCATGTGCTATAGGTGTATTATCAGACCATGCATTATATTGTTCTCACAACGGTCTTTACTACTATGAAGTTCTGAAAGGCAGGTGGTACATAGTGTTCTGCAGAATTCTTTTTATATTGATGAAACAGTGGCATAAACAGAGGATGGCTGCCACTGATAATTTCCAACATTGTTGTTTTCACGGGGGGGTCACTTGGTCGCTGAAAGGGTATAGATGTGCCGCTGAAACTTTGAAAACCCACCCTATTCATGTATAACACAAATGAAAAAATATATACCTATTCATGTATTCACTATCAAAATTAAATCCTATTCATACATTTAAGAATGAATTATTCAGTGGCTTCATGGAAATCAAATTTCTGTGAAAAAAAGTCTTAATCTTCACTATGTCTTCATATAATTATATTGTTTTTGCTTGTTGTATTAGGACAAATATGTTAATATGTTATCTTTGTCCTAGTCCCTTGGCTCTTTCTCTTGCCATCCTCGGCTGCCTGAGTTGGCCAGTGTTTTCATAACATAGTCGCTGTATTTAGCTGTAAAATGAATTGCAAATAAAGCACGACTGACACAGAATAAAAACAAGTAACAGGAATCAAAATGATCATAATGATTGTTTTTATTTTCTGAACTCTTGATTTTGCAATGGACCAGTCCTGCTGTCAAAACATCATGTGTAAACATTCTTGGCGATTTGTTTATAATAACAGACCATTAGGTTAGAATTCTGTGAGTTATTGAGTCATTAAGATAATTCAGAGCTCATGCATGCTAAGACAGTGTGCTGAGAGTATTTCAGCTGGTGCACCTGTTGATTTGGTAATTGATATTTGTTTCTCTCTGGTAATAAAAATCAGATATGCTAACTATTTATGTATAGAGCCTGGAGAAATAAGACCTATTCCTGTATATTGGCCAATTAAACCATACCTATTGATGTATCATCTGGGAGATCAAAAAGGAGGGCTATTCCAGCGGCACATATGTACCCTGCTTTATAATGGTAGTGACCCCCCCGTGGTTGTTTTAGGTCTGTAAAAAAGTATACCTTCACTTATCTTCTCAAGTAGCTTTGCTGATCATATGACCACTTCTGTTCTGTATTGTCCTCTGGGTGATGCAGTATTCATAACAGTTCATTCACTTTGTGTTTACCGTTTAATTTGTCTGTCCTTAAACAGGTATTTACACCTCACAAGCATGCACAAATATGAAAATGACAAATGAGAGTATTCAGTTAAGCATCCAGTATAATGATTCAGTTTCAATCTTTCAAGAGGTTCTTATGTGTTGTATGGTAGAGAACCACTGGTTTTGAATCTTCATTTGATGAAATGGATCTTAGTCTCGCCACTGTTTTTAACTATTTGTCCACTGATCTCTTTCAGTTCATGACTGTCATTTTGTCTATTGGTCACGAGCATGGTCTGCTCAACATCATCTTAGTGTCAAGTGGTTTGGATTATTGACCAAAGCCTTGCTTATCTCCTGCCAGTCCTTTAATGTCTGCCAGAGCAGATATGTACGTAACTGGTTTGTTTGCACCATTTACAGGACCTTTCCAGGTCTTTCATGATTTTCAATATGTGTCTAGATACGCCCCCTTTTTCATGACTTGGCTTATGTCTGTCATTGTAAATTGGGAATTGGTTTCCTCTTACAGCTCATTTCTACTTTTGGTGTCTTTGGTGGGGTGTTATCATTTGTGGTCTTTCCTGGATAACTTAATCTCTGGTTTTCTTTTGCTCTGACTGCGATCTCATCTACTGTGAATTTGAAAATTGGAAGGGCCCCATCTGATGTTGACTTTGAATGGACATATCTTCCCTCTGCCTGAATGGCAGATGTGAACAGTATTCTGGTAATCCGCTTGAGGATGACCAGAAGTGTAATCCGCTTGAGGATGACCAGAAGTGTAATCCGCTTGAGGATGACCAGAAGTGTAATCCGCTTGAGGATGACCAGAAGTGTAATCCGCTTGAGGATGACCAGAAGTGTAATCCGCTTGAGGATGACCAGAAGTGTAATCCGCTTGAGGATGACCAGAAGTGTAATCCGCTTGAGGATGACCAGAAGTGTAATCCGCTTGAGGATCACCAGAAGTGTAATCCGCTTGAGGATGACCAGAAGTGTAATCCGCTTGAGGATGACCAGAAGTGTAATCCGCTTGAGGATGACCAGAAGTGTAATCCGCTTGAGGATGACCAGAAGTGAGGTCTTTTGTCACTAAGTGAGCAAGTTTGCTGTTGCTCTCAGCGATCATGTTACATGTATGATTTCTTTGTCTGTGGACAGGGGTTCTAGGGAAGACATAAGAAGTTCCTGTCTCCACCAGAGGTCTGAAACTGTGAACTGAATATGACAATGACCCCTATGAGTTGCTGTCAAGATAAAAGGGCAAGAGCAAGATGAGGATGATATGCCAGTGTTAGCACACGAGCTTCAACATAGAGGTGGACGGAGCTCCATATATCCATATATACCCTAAAGTGCTTAAGTAGTTGTCCCGAATAGAAAATTAATGGTTTTTAGCTCACCTGGCCCGAAGGGCCATAGTGAGCTATTGTCATACCAATGCGTCCGGCGTGCTTCGTGCGTCGTGCGTCAACACCTAAAAACAAATATTCAAACATCTTCTTCTGTAAAACTACTGGTCCAATGGTTCTCAAATTTCACATGGAGCATGACCTGACTCCAGGGTCTCAGAATTGTAAAATTGGGTCAGGTTGAAAATCCAAGATGGCCGCCGTTACTAAAAATAGCAAAAACAACAAAATAAACTTCTTCTCCAGAACCACTGGGTATGTTTGTCTGAATTTTGGCATGGAACATCAGTGAAACCTTGGTATTCAAAATTGTAAAAATGAAAAAAATCTGTAGCATGTCATACCAATGCGTCCGGCGTGCGTCGTGTGTCGTGCGTCGTGCGTCGTGCGTCGTCCGTCAACACCTAAAAACAAATATTCAAACATCTTCTTCTGTAAAACTACTGGTCCCATGGTTCTCAAATTTCACATGGAGCATGACCTGACTCCAGGGTCTCAGAATTGTAAAATTGGGTCAGGTTGAAAATCCAAGATGGCCGCCGTTACTAAAAATAGCAAAAACAACAAAATAAACTTCTTCTCTAGAACCACTGGGTATATTTGTCTGAATTTTGGCATGCAACATCAGTGAAACCTTGGTATTCAAAATTGTAAAAATGAAAAAAATCTGTAGCAGAGTTTTGTCACAGTGACCTACTTTCTGTTTACGTGTGTAATTTTGCTCAAATGCCAATGTCAAAAAATGACCTATTTAAACAACTTCAAACAACTTCTTCTCTAAAACCACTGAGCCCATGGATCTCAAATTTCACATGGAGCATGACCAGACTGCAGGGTTTCAAAATTGTAAAATTGGGTCAGGTAAAGAATCCAAGATGGCTGCTGTTACTAAAAATAGCAAAAACAACAAAATCAACTTCTTCTCCAGAACCATTTGGTATATTTGGTTGAAAGTTTGCATGGAACATAAGTGGGTCCTTGGTATTAAATATTGTAAAAATAAAAAAAATCTATAACGGAATTAGGTCACAGTGACCTACTTAGCGTTTACAAGGCCGATTTTGCTCAAATGTCAATATCTAAAGAAAATGCAACCAATTCTGACCAGATTTGGTCAGAATTGGTTCTTGAATGGAATTATTTCAATTTTGTGCCAGTTGACTATCCAAGATGGCCACCATGGGGGCCGTTACTAAAAATAGCACAAACATAAAAATGACAATTACTCAAGAACCCTTGTATGGAATTCGACCAATTTTGTGTCAGAATGTTCCTTGCATGAAACCGTTTCGATTAATTGAAATTTGGCTTTCCAAGATTGCCGACATCTGCCGTTACTAAAAATAGCACAAACATAAAATGACAATTAGTGAAGAACCCTTGAATGGAATTGGACCAATTTTGTGTCAGAATGTTCCTTGCATGAAGCCGTTTCGATTAATTGCAATTTGGCATTCCAAGATGGCCACCATCTGGTGTTACTAAAAATAGCACAAACATAAAAATGACAATTACTCAAGAACCCTTGAATGGAATTGGACCAATTTTGTGTCAGAATGTTCCTTGCATGAAGTCGTTTTGATTAATTGCAATTTGGCATCCAAGATGGCTGCCATCTGCCGTTACTAAAAATAGCACAAAACATGAAAATGACAATATCTCAGTAACCGCTGAATGGATTTTGACGAAATTTGTGTCAAAATGATTCTTGCATTGAGATGTTTCAAAAATATCTAACTGTAGACCATTCGTATTGGCCTCTGTTACTAAAAAAAGAAAAATGTGAAAATTAGAAAATCTCAATGGAGTTGGATTAATTTTGTGTCAGAATGGTCCTTTCATTAAGCTTTTTCGATTTTTTGCATTTTGGCATTCCAAGATGGCCGCCATTTGCCGTTACTAAAAATAGCACAAAACATAAAAATGACAATATCTCAGTAACCTCTGAATGGATTTTGACGAAATTTGTGTCAAAATGATTCTTGCATTGAGATGTTTCAAAAATATCTAACTGTAAGACCAGTCATATTGGCCTCTGTTACTAAAAATAGAAAAATGTGAAAATCAGAAAATCTCAATGGAATTGGACCAAATTTGTGTCAAAATGGTCCTTGCATGAAGGCTTTTCGATTTTTTGCATTTTAGCAATCCAAGATGGCCGCCATCTGCCGTTACTAAAAATAGCACAAAACATGAAACTGGCAATATGTCAGTAACCCCTGAATGGATTTTGATGAAATTTGTGGCAAAATGATTCTTGCATTGAGGTGTTTCAAAAGTAAATATAAAGACCAGGCAAGTTGGCCTCTGTTACTAAAAGTAGCAAAATGTGAAAATGAGAAATTCTCAGTGGAATTGGACCAATTTTGTATCAGAATGGTTCCGATGCACAATAGCCAGTTGAGCGATATCAGGCCCATGTGGGCCTCTTGTTAGGTGTTCCAATATTTAAGCAGATTGGGGTACATGTTCGACTTCTGTGAAAATGACTGGACATGTACTTGCCCATGCACAAAATCAGTTGCGGTAGACAAGATGGAGAAAAGAACTTTTAGACTTATAGTTAAGCTTTGCATTATGGGTGAGTAACGTCATCTATAACGTACGGCGTAACGAGAGTTGACGTGATTTTAACGTTGTTGCTAGGGATTAGATATAGATGAAAAGTTGACGCCATTATCGTTTGGGCTCAGTGTTAAAAATAAATCGAATTTTAGGAACTTATAATCGAAGTTCTTCATTTTGTTGTCTTCCACAATCGGGAAAATCTCCACAACAAATTTCTGGTAGCAGAGCGAGGTTTTTTTATATCGGAAATCGACAGAAATTAGATACATTTATGATGGCGTCATCGGAAACTAGGGAGACAATAGAGAACGGCAACGTAGACGTTACGGAGATAGAAAATGGATTCAAAAAGGATAAAGCTCGGGCGAAATCTAACTTTACTCGGTCGCAGAATAGACTGCTATTATTGTTAGAAGAGCAGGATTCGGACAGCCGTCTTGCCGTTATCGAGGCCCGCAAGAAATTGGAAAGCTGTTTGGAGATCGTATTAGATATTTTAGAAAACTTCTCGAACTTCTATACCAGACAAAAAGAACATAAAAAGTGTGAACGCATTGTCGGCGAGATGTTACGGATAGAAGAGGACTATGACACAGTGTCAAAATCAACCCGAGATTTCTTGGAATCGCTAAAATTTAACGCGACAAATTCATCGTCCGCGGAACTGCTAACAATTGACATTCGGCGTGGATTGAACCTTGAAAATGAAAACTCAGAGACATATAAAAAGGATTACGTGTCGACAGAACCGCTGCAGGAATCACGCGAGGTAACCATTTCACAAGAATTTAGACAAAATAATGGCCCAGTTGCAGTGCCTATCGAAAATAGACAGTATTCAACTCTCTCAAATGAAACTGGTAATTCGAGCATGAACAAAGTCCCGGCAAATGAGCGCACGCCTATTGCACGTGCCGGATGGCACGAAGATGTGGGGAAAAGTCAACGTGAAAATTCCCAAGAGACGACGCACACTGATTCTGTCATGAATGCACGCGCCGCACCATTTGAGCCACGTGATCAATTCCACGGAGACCCATCTGTGCCGCCAGTTAGCTGCGAGAGTCCCTCTATTGGACAGGACCTTTGGCGCCAATTAAAACGGGTGCAGATCCCTGTATTCTCTGGTGATAAAAGGACATACCAGAGCTGGAAAGCGGCATTTCTCGCGTGCATCGACAGCGCGCCAGCTACTGGGGAATACAAATTGCTTCAGCTACGGCAGTACTTAGCGGGGGAAGCTCTCAAGACGATCGAAAACCTGGGACATTCAGGAGCAGCATATGAGGCCGCCAAAGAGCGGCTGGAAAGAAAATTCGGAGGTATGCGTCGCCAAATAGCCATTTATATAGAGGAATTGGAGAACTTCCGACAAATTCGAACCGGAAATGCCAAAGACCTTGACCAATTCGCTGACCTGCTGGATATAGCAGTTATAAATCTGAGAGAAACAAATCAGCATCACGAGCTCGGTAGCGGTTCCTTATACTCAATGTTACAATGAAAATTGCCACAGTCTATGCTAGCGAGCTACCATCGATGGGTATTTGACAACAATATGACTCAGTCCGTAGTAACATTACGAAAGTGGGTAATTCAAGAATCGGAATTCTTAACAGTCGCTTCTGAGACCGTCCATGGTGTGAAAGGCAGGGTATCAGATGCACAGACAACACCACCGAGGCCGGGACAAAGATATACACGAACTTTCTTTGGCGATAACGAAGATACTCGAGCCAAGAAGACACAGTGCTGTCAAGTTTGTGGAGCAGACCATCGGATTTGGACATGCCAGGCGTTCAAACAAAAAGGTATTTCTGAAAAGTGGGAAATCGCTAAACGTTGTCAACTATGTTTCCGCTGTTTGGCAGGGGGACATTCCGGCAAAACATGCCCAAGAAGTCGTCAGTGTGGCCTGAATGGATGCAAAGAACTGCATCACAGATTGCTGCACCGAACGTCACCAGAAACTAAACTGAAATCGACTGAACAGAACAGAACGGACATGGCATTGGATCGAGCATCCGGTACGCAGATCACTTCCGGCTCGGAGGGGAATAAACGCTTGGAACAGACCACTATGACGGCAAGCAACGTTTCTACAGCAGATTTCATCGCACTACGGACTGTTCCAGTCATACTGAAGAATGGAGATCGGTCGCTGAAGGTTAATGCCCTCCTGGACGATGCGAGTACTAAGACGTACATTAACTCTGATGTCGCCGCACAGCTTGGATTGCAAGGTAAGACAGAGAGAGTTACAGTTAATGTTTTAAACGGACAGGTGGAAACGTTCGAAACACGGCCGGTTAATGTGGAATTGGAAAGTGTAACTGGTGATGTAAAACTGGGCGTTACAGCATACACGGCGACTAGGGTCACAGGAACTATGTCAGCCTTCGACTGGGCCGAGTACACCCAAAGATGGTCACATCTACGGCATATCAGCTTCCCAAGTATTGCTAAGAGACCAGTCGTTGATATTCTTATAGGCCTGGATTGCGCAGATCTCCATTGCGCAATACAGGAAGTCAGGGGACGACCTGGGGAGCCGATCGCAAGATTGACGCCATTGGGATGGACCTGTATTGGAAATCCTGGATCAGATGAAACATGTAAAACAGCAATGCAAACGCACTTTGCCAGCACATATTTTATTAAAGATCGAGCAGAAATAGATCAGCTGAATGCAAATTTAAAGCGCTTCTGGGAAATTGACGACATGTCTGTAGTAAGGACCGGCACTATGGGGGACAAACCAATCGTCCGCATCGAGGAGCAATCTGCATTGAGAAAAGTAGAGCAATCGATTCGATTTGAACATGGTATGTACCGGGTCGGTGTTCCTTGGCGAGGCACTGAGCCGAAGCTGCCAAACAACTATAAAATGGCGTTAAAGAGATTAGAAAATACTGAGAAGAAGCTTGTCAGATCACCAGCGATCGCTATTGCCTACAGCGCAATTATCGACCAATACATTGAAAAGGGGTACATCAAGAAAGTTGGTGATCAGAAAAAGCATACGTCAAAGTGGTTCCTACCACATTTTCCAGTGATCAGACCAGATAAAGAGACAACTAAGACAAGAATCGTCTTCGATGCGTCGGCGAAGTGTGACGGGGTATCCCTAAATGACGTCATCCACCAAGGACCAAAGTTACAGCAAGACTTGTTTGATGTATTGTTGCGCTTCAGGCGATATCCGGTTGCAGTGGTCTGCGATATAGCGGAAATGTATCTTCGGATAGGGATAGCACCAGAAGATAAGCCATATCACCATTTCTTATGGAGGGGAATCAACCAGGATCGATCACCAGACGTATACGAGTTCGACCGTGTCGTGTTTGGCATAAACTCGTCTCCGTTCCTAGCACAGTTTGTTTTACAGCACCATGCCAGAAAACATTAAAATGACTACGGTAGGGCTGCTGAGACGATCTTAAAAGCAACGTACATGGACGACTCAATGGACTCTGTGCTGGATGAGAAGCAGGGTATCTGCTTGTATAGACAACTATCGTGTCTACTAACCAAAGCCGGAATGCACGCACGCAAATGGCTTTCCAACTCACCAACTGTGCTATCAGAGGTTCCAATACAAGTCCGGAAGTCGGAAGTGGACCTGGATCGGGACCAGTTGCCGTGCACTAAAACGCTAGGGGTATGGTGGCTAGCCAAAGAAGACATATTCACATTCAGAGAGCACGTTCCGGACAGCGACATGCTGTATACAAAGCGCAACTTTCTGAAGAGAATCGCTACGTTGTTCGATCCTATCGGGTTTCTAGCTCCCTTTACGATACGTGCAAAAATGTTATTGCAAGACATGTGGACTGCCGGCCTTGAATGGGATGATGAGCTTACCGAACCCTTGGTCAGCTGCGCTCGTGCATGGTTCGGCGAACTTGAGACGCTCACAAAGATGAAGGTTCCCAGATGTCTTCAGCACAAGGACAGAACTCCGGGCACCATTACGCTACATACGTTTGTGGATGCATCAGAAAATGCATACGGAGCCGTTGTATATGCGAGGTGTAACTACGAAGATGGTTCCGTCTCAAGTGAAATAGTAGCTGCGAAATCCCGCGTTGCACCAAGCATCGCAACAAGTATCCCTCGACTGGAGTTAATGGGAGCAGTCATCGGGTTGAGACTTACCTCAAGAATAGCAGAAGTTATGGAGACTCGAGTAAGTGACGCCATATTCTGGTCCGACAGCGTCAATACTTTATGGTGGATTCGAGGCCGAAGTCGCGACTTCAAACCCTTCGTGGCTAACAGAGTAGGCGAGATACAAACGCTCACTAATCCTGAACAGTGGAGATACATACCTACAAGCCAGAACCCAGCCGACATGTTGAGCAGAGGAATAAAAGCATCTGAGCTGGTTAACTGTTCTACATGGTGGAGAGGACCCGAATTTCTGAGACAGTCGGACGAGACGTGGCCTGTCAACAAATCGTTTGAGAAACCCAGAGATGATAATGAAATGAAGAGACTTTCGAAATTAAATCGAGCGGCAGGGTCCTATCAAGAGTCAAAAAGCTCAAATGAGACATATGGTTTCGTCACAATAGCAGAGGACACGGTGTTTCCAGTAGATCCGAGACGCTACTCGAGCTGGTTGAAGTTAAGAAGAATACAGTCTTGGACTAATCGTTTCATACAGAATTGTCAACGGAAAAAGACAGACAGAATATATGGAGAGTTACTGACTGACGAGCTGAGGCAGGCAGAAATTCAGCTTGTTAGATACGCACAGAGCACAGAATTCTGGGAGGAGTGGACAGCTTTGTCTCGGGGAAGGTCCCTGCCTGCACACAGCAAGCTTCTCAGATTACAGCCAAAATTAGACAACGATGGACTGCTGCGTTCTGATGGACGGTTGAAGAATGCAAAATTCCTCTCGTATGATGTAAGGTATCCTGTCATTTTACCAAGAAAAAGCTGGATCACTAAATTAATCGTAAAAGAGTTTCACGAAAAGGGCAATCACGCGGCAGGCACAAATCAGACGCTAGCCGCCTTATCAGCTCGCTACTGGGTGGTTTCCGGCCGTGAAGTTATTCGAGAGTGGGAGAAGGACTGCGCTGAATGCCGACGAAGGAAGGCCAAAGTTTGTCAGCAAATCATGGCGCCATTGCCCCTTTCAAGGCTCAAAGTATCACTCAAAGCTTTTACAAGAACAGCTGTGGATTACGCAGGCCCATTCATAACGATCCAAGGACGAGGAAAACGACGACAAAAGCGTTACCTGTGCCTATTCACTTGCCTAGCTACGAGGGCAGTTCACCTAGAAATGGCATTTGGACTTGATACGGACTCATTCTTAAATGCTTTATACAGAATGACTAGCCGAAGGGGTCTAATCGAGGAAATGTATTCGGACAATGGAACGAATTTTAGAGCGGCTGACAAGGAACTAAAATCGCTAATATCGCAGTTGGATCAGGAGAAAATCAAAGAATCAATCGCTAACAAAGGGATAGTTTGGCATTTCAACCCACCATTGGCTCCACATTTTGGTGGAGTCCATGAGTCAATGATAAAGTCAGCGAAGAGGGCCATTAATGCCATTCTAGGAAATGCGGACATTACAGATGAGGAACTGTTGACGGCAATAATAGGGGCTGAGGGACTTATAAATTCCCGACCGCTAACCTACCAATCCACAGACCCAGCCGATGACGTGCCACTGACTCCAAACCACTTCTTACATGGACAGATCGGAGGTCAGTTCGCACCAACCACAGTGGACGACACACAGTTTAATCTACGGAAGAGATGGCGCCGGGTCCAGGAGCTTGTTCGCCATTTCTGGAAGCGGTGGCTACAGGAGTGGCTACCCAGTCTCGGTGCACGAACGAAATGGCCTCGGGAGCGTCGTGATATACGAGTTGGCGAGGTGGTACTAATCGTTTCAACGGACACATCACGAGGAAACTGGCCTCTCGGGCGAGTAGTTGAGGTGTATCCAGGGACAGACGGACGGGTGCGCGTTGCGAAGCTGCAGGTGGGACAGGGCACGCTAGTCAGACCAGTAACGAAGCTGTGCCCCTTGGAATGTGATCCATAGAACTGTATCTTACATTAGCTCACATAGAAGATACTCATATGGAACTTTATTTATAAAAGATAGTCATATGGAACTTTATTTATTGACATATAGTTTACGAATGGTAATTTTCAAAACGTTATTTTAATAACAAATCAGTTCAGACTAAAGAGAATCTTAAACCTCTCCTTTTGTAACACATACTAGAGACAAACATAAGCAGTTTTAAGTTTATCAAAATTAGACATTTTGAGGAGGGGAATATGGAGAAAAGAACTTTTAGACTTATAGTTAAGCTTTGCATTATGGGTGAGTAACGTCATCTATAACGTACGGCGTAACGAGAGTTGACGTGATTTTAACGTTGTTGCTAGGGATTAGATATAGATGAAAAGTTGACGCCATTATCGTTTGGGCTCAGTGTTAAAAATAAATCGAATTTTAGGAACTTATAATCGAAGTTCTTCATTTTGTTGTCTTCCACAATCGGGAAAATCTCCACAACACAAGACACAGTAGGCAATGAACAATGCATGGTAGACAACGGTCACTTTTTGCGCATGCTCTGATACGTTATTGTGCATGATATGGGTGAAGCATGTAAGATGTAGACAGTATGAAGTACGATGAAGGAAAGAAAGTTATCAATATTAACTCAAGAACTGATCTGACATTTTCGTTGGTCTCAAGTGCATTCGATTATGGTATAGAGTTGAGGGTACCCGGGAAAGTCCACAAGCAGGAGACACAACCAACGCAAGACTCTGAAAGAAGAAAGTAACGTAAAGGAAAAAGTGGAACAGCACATCTTTGAAAACAGAACACCCCCACCGGGCACACAAGGTTGAATCAATAAATCTTGTGTGCCTGCTGGGCCAGTCCAGTACAGAGGACTTCTACATAAACACAGCACAAAAAGCAAAAGCCATACAAAATACAACATTCGCGTGTACCTATCTTCTATTTTAGGAAAGCATGTAGACAACTATACAGGTGACCGCAAAATTCCGCATCAGAAATTTCCGCCTCAGGAGCTTAAACTGGTTTTATGCGGGCAACCTCACTGCAGCTTAAAAAATAGGTAGGTGTCCTCACTCATCAGTGACACATCATAGTAAAATCGTCTGAAAATTATGATGAAACAAAGCTGAGGATTGTGTGCAGTCCGATTACAGAGTAAAAGGAAACCACTAGTTGCGCCCAACAAAAGACTTCAACTACGATTTGACAAAATCATCAAAGTGGGACGTGCATCGGCAGGGTGATTCGTGTCTTCGCTATGCGCACATTTCACTTTGTTGCTTTTGTCGTGTCGCGGCTCAATTACTTTTGATCATTCCAGATCAGCGGGAATATTCTGAGAAATTGAATTATCCATATTCTAGACAGATTTTTATTGATTTTGGGCTCCCTTTTTAGTATGTATATGTAGCAGTCTTTGAAATTACACTATGTTTTCCTCTGGCTTTTGATGCTAGGCCATTACAGGGTCACTGATGAGGCTTTATTAGGCGAAACTACATAGAAACTACGTAGTCTGACCCACTTCTTTCTCATAAGTGCTTTCATAACTCTTAAAGGAACCCATAATTTTTACTTGTAGCCTTTATTTTTTATTATTTAATGAATTATAGACAGAATAAAAACAGGCAGATTTCAGTTCCATAATACGAGTCATTGTCATCACTGATGTGAGGAGTTGCTAAGAAAATTATGATACTACACAGTGTGAAAATAAAAAAAAATCGGTTAGAAGGGTAAGAGGTAGCAATAAACTACTGGGTTTCTATATGACAATGCAGCAAATTGTCAACCTGCTTGATAGAAAATATGTTGAGAAACCTGTTACACAATGTCAATCTTTAAATCAAGGAGAGAGAGAAAGGGAGAGAGATGTATGAATTCTCGTACGATGGTCTCCAAGAGGCTTTAAGAGGAAAAGACTGCTTCTAGAGCCCACAGTTGTTGGATCAGCATGTGTATCAAATACGAACTCTATTTTGAGAATATACAGAAAATATGATGCATAAAAATACAGATTAAAGTACATAGTATACGGAAAAAGAAAAGAGTTCAAGAAAAATAAATGAACAGATTACAGCTAGTTAAAAGTCTCACAATATGTCAGGGCACAATATCGATGAATGAGTCCAAAGTCCTTATACAAAGCAAGACAAAAATGAGAAACTTGATGATAAAGAAAAAAGTGAGGGTTAAAGTACTCGTGATGCGAATATGTCTCTGCATCTGTAAACAGTAGCTTGCAGTCATGGGTGGGGGGAATAATTAGAAACTAAAATTCAGTCACAGGTTTGAGGTGAGGGGTGCGATCAGAGTTCGTTATTATCGACAAATTCGAAGCGTTTGTCATTTGATATCGAGGGTCGCTAGAAATGTTACAGAAAAAGACAGTGTTAACACATTTCAAACGGAAGTTTCGTTCACATGGGTAAAGTTCCTGTTACAAAGTAGGTTTGATATAGAAAATTTTGCTCGTGTGAATGAAAAAAATAACCACATTTTCATTGCCAAATTTATATGGTAAAGTTTATATGACAAACAAAATGTGTCCGTGTGAACAGAAAATTTGCCATAAAATATGTAACAAAGAAACTAGCCATGGAGATGAACACGGGAAACTTTGCTCATAATCAAATTCCGTTTGATTTTGAACAAAGTATACTTAAGTAAATGTGGCATGGTTGGCCGTTCACACGGGCAAAGTTTATTTGTCCAGGTAACTTTGACGAATAATGTTTGATCGTGTGAACACAGCAGCAAATATTTCCTTGCCAAATTTTATTTGACAAAGATTCTATGCCACATTTTTCTTTAACAAGTAATTTGCATCGTATGAACGCAAAATGTTTGACAAACTTTCTTTGTTACAGTTTCTGTGACAAAGAACCTTTGGTCGTGTGAACGAGGCTTGATTTGCAATCAAGTAATTTTGGTTTTGAAGCATTGTATTTCTCGTTCAGAGAGAGAGAGAGAGAGAGAGTTGTAAATCGCTGAAAACAGTGAGCCGAGCCAGCTATTTTGTTTTATCATATATAGTTATAATTTCTTGTATTTGTATTTCAAGTTTCATCTATAGCTTCAATAGTTGCTGAGGAACGGATCATACAAAACTTGCTCAAAGTGTTGTCCAAAGGGTACATTACGGGACTTACCCTAACAACTCAGGCAAACCAGTATACCCCACACCATTTAAAGACTGTGTTGTACAGTTTATGAAGCCACAACTCTAGGTTTTCTGGCTTATACCCCCCATCACACCAAACTCGTTCTCAATACGTTCTGGAAAAAATTGCAAACCGGGCTCAAACTGTGTGCGAACGGAGTGGACGTAGCAGCAACGTTAAAAGGTCTGTTTACGAACCTCATGGACGGATTCGGATGGGTTCGAACGGGAAGGGTGCTCCAAAAGGCCCCTGTCACAACAAACTAGTTCTCAACATGTCCTACCCCGTTCATAGAATATCGTCTATAATACGATTCTAGTTCGTTCAAACAGTCCTCAAAATGTCCATCTCGTCTGTACCCCGTTCGCAGTGCGTTCGTATCAAGTTCATATCGGGTTGCCCGTTCACCTCGAGCAGAGACCGTTTCCAAGCAGTCCAAGCACGTCCGTGATCAGTTCAACCCCGTTCGTAGCTTTTCCCACTACGTTGCCAATACGTCCAAACTAGTTCGTAACTCGACTATTTCGTTCAAAAGCAGTTCTTCTCGTGCTAACTTCGTCCTCATCTCGTCTCAAATGCGTGAAAAACGTAATTGTAATCACGTCCTGGTCCGATGGCTACAAAAATCCGGCGCGTTCTAACCAGTTCTCAATCGCGTTCGTCACTTCAAGGTGTGCAGAGCATTGCATCCTTATGAGTATCATGCCTCCAAACAAGAACTGTTAGATTCCAAAGCTGCATCTCCTCTGATATGGCAAACCTATGATAGAGATTTTAAAACCAATGATAGAAAACCATAAACCTATGATTGGTGCACAATAAGTATGGCAAGCCAAGTGCACAATAAGTCTACAAACATAGGTTTGTTAATTACAACACGGGTTTTTACTTAAACCTATGTTTGAAAATTACTATCATAGGTTTATGTTTTTCTATCATGGGTTTTACAATCTCTATCATAGGTTTCAGAATCTGACATTTCAAAACTTGTGATATAACCTTCAAACATAAGTTTGGACAAAATTATGGTTGCCAAGTGCATAATAAGTCTACAAACACAGGTTTATAAATTTCAGTTAGGGGTTTAGAGTTCAAACATAGGTTTTAAATTAACAAACACAGGTTTTCTGAACCCTATGATAGAGATTTTAAAACCCATGATAGAAAACCATAAACCTATGATAGTGAATTTCAAACGTAGGTTTGAATAAAAACTCGTGTTTGTAATTTAAAAACCTATGTTTGTAGACTTATTGTGCACTTAGCAAGCATAGTTTGTTGCGAACATAGGTTAGAAGGTTATATCACTGTTTTTTTAATGTCTTATTTAAAACCTGTGATAAAACTTTGAAAACCTATGTTAGAGAATTTCAAACCTGGGTTAGAAGTTCAAACATAGGTTTGGAATTTTTAAATAAAAAGTATGCAAAGACCAGGAACTGAAACAATCAAAATCCAAATCCAGCCCTCAAACCATAGTTGGAAACAACTAAGATTACAAATAATCAAGATACAGAGAACATATGGCCAACCGAGTGAGCAGCTTGTTCCCAAAAGGTGGCCACTCAGCAACCCAAACCGAACCAAAAATAATAAGAACATACATAAGGTAAAACATCACAGAAACTCTGACACCAAAAACAGGCAACAGAGAACCACAACAGAACTACCGCCTTAGAACGGTCAGTAATGAACTACTGGGGGGCTTAAATCGATTTTACAGGCCCAACCTCACCCTCAGTTTCTGAAGTGGTACAAAACATTTAGTTGGTTGTTCGGTTCACATGATAACCCTCTAACTCGTCAATGAATCATCACGGTAAACACATAAATCAAATTTCAAGACCATGAAGAAGCAAAGACGAGGACTCAACAGATACAACGGGCCGTCTGACAGGTGGAGATCCCTGTCCTGCCAAACAACCCCACTGGAAATCTGAAGCAAAAGAAGGTCACCAGTTGAGCCCCGGTGGACCAAGCAACAGACAAAAAGGCTCCGGTCCCAACCAACTAAAATATATAGCTTTAGGTCAAACCTATGTTTGTAGACTTATTATGCACTTGGCTTGCCATACTAAGTGCACAATAAGTCAGCAAACATAGGTTTGTAAATTACAAACACTGGTTTTTACTCAAACCTATGTTTGAAAATCACTATCATAGGTTTGTGATTTCTATCATGGGTTTTAAAATCTATATCATAGGTTTCAGAAAACCTGGGATTGTGTAGACTTATTGTGCACTTGGCTTGCCATACCCCATTCATCTCATCCCCAAGTTACAGAGTCTCCTGTGCCTTTTCCTGAGTCTGGGGTCAAGAGAAGAAGAGTGCTGCATACACTGGTCGAGATTGGTCTGTCTGCAAATCGGAAAAACGAGCTACAACGGACTGGTCAGTTTGCACACGTACTGCCAATTGATTACCGACCGCACCACGTTGTGATACGTCCTAGTAGGATCGAACTACGGCAATTCCGCTCGTAGTACGTCCATCTTGTTTTAAGAACGTTGCCACTCCGTCTAATTCCAGAACAGGATAGTCGCCAGAAAATTCTAAACATGCTCGACGTTCTGGAGCACCCTTCCCGTTCGAACCCGTCCTAGTCCGTCCATGAGGTTCGTTAACAGACCTTTAAACGTTGCTGCTACGTCCACTCCGTTCCCACGCAGTTTGAGCCCGTTTGACAAAATTTTCCAGAACGTAGTGAGAACGAGTTTGGTGTGATGGGGGTAGAACGTCGAGCATGTTTGAAATTTTCTGGCGACCACCCCGTTCTGGAATTAAACGGAGTGGCAACGTTCTTAAAACGAGATGGACGTATTACGAACGGCATTGCCGTACTTCGATCCTACTAGGACGTATTACAACATGCTGCGGTCGGGAATCAATTGGCAGTACGTGTGCAAGCTGACCAGTCCGTTGTAGCTCGTTCTTCCGATTTGCAGACAGACCAAACTCAGCCAAGGTATGCAGCACTCTTCTTCTCTTGACTCCCAGACTCAGGAGACTCTACACCTTGGGGATGAGGTGAATGGGCTTCAGAGGAGATGCAGCTTTGGGATCTAACAGTAGCTGGTTTAGTATGGCCGTCCTTTCTAGCTCCGCTCTTAAGAGGCATGATACTCACAAGGATGCAATGCTCTGCACACCTTGTAGTGATGAACGCGATTGAGAACTGGGTAGAACGCGCCGGATTTTTGTAGCCGTCGGGCCAGGACGTGATTGCAATTACGTTTTGCACGCACTACTGCACGGTAGGGACGAGGTGATGACGTGGTCAGAACGAGAAGAACTGCTTTTGAACGAAATAGTCGAGTTACGAACTAGTTTGGACGTATTGGGTACGTAGTAGGAAAAGCTACGAACGGGGCTGAACTGACCACGGACGTGCTTGGACTGCTTGGAAACGGTGTCTGCACGAGGTGAACGGGCAATCCGACCCGATATGAACTTGATACGAACGGACTGCGGACGGGATACGGACGAGATGGACTTATTGAGGGCTGTTTATGAATGAACTAGAATCGTATTATAGAAGTTTTAGGCCAAAAGTTACACGTTCTACCCCGACCACAGCCCGTTTCACGATATTCTATGAATGGGGTAGGACGTGTTGAGAACTAGTTTGGTGTGACAGACGGTTCTACAGTGAAAAGGAAAAGAAGTGGAAGTAGATAGAAGAAGAAATAGATATACGATATATAAGAGCGGACAGGGAAGAACTTGGCAGCTGAAAACAGGACCCCGTGGAGAGAGACCGTCTTTAAGTCGTATGTGTGTATGTGATGTAAAAGATAAGTAAATGAATAAATAGATTTTATTTATTGAGGATGGTTCAGTTCAAAACCAGTCTTTCTCGACCCCGCCTCCGGCTCTCTCTCCCCGCCCCCGCCCCCCCCCCCCTCTTCTGTCCCACGCACACTCCCACATATATACGATGCAAAAATTATAACTAGGATATTAAAAAACAGAAATGACCTTGCAATGCAATGTTTCGGGATAGACTTGACCAGACCAGACTCACCCAGTGAAACCAGGTATCGAGATTTCGGAGGTTGCCGGTTGAGACTGGCTGTATCGTTTTATCTTTTGTAAACCAAAGCCTCACACCTGATTAAATATGTTTTCAAGGCTGTTACAAAACGAAAAAGAGCTGTTACGAAACGATAAGGAGTCATAGTTCCAAAACTATTTGGTCATTGTGGCTTAACCAGATCGTTTGTTTTTCGTTACGAAGCAGCACCTGTATGCATAGTTAACCAGGGGTGTTCATGTAGTTGCGACTGACTCGGTAGGAAACGCAAATCAACGAATAGGTTTACCGCCTGTGTATCGACTTTTCTATTCTATTCTATCCGATCTAAGCGGCATAACTAAGAGATGTACACATGAGGTATGTAATCGCCCTTATAAACATTTTAGTTCAAAGTGGTGCATTTTTTCACTCGCCTCCTTACCTATGAGGACCTTAAAACAAGTAAAAAGAAAGAAAAACAAAATTTTTTATATGCAACATCAAAACTAAGCCAACTAGATAGCGTTTGATCATCAAAAGAACTTTAAAATTGAACTTTTAAGTAGTGATTACTTAACCCTTTTACGATTAAACTGTATATAATTTATATATGTAGGAAATACCTGTTTATGTAAGATCATACTTTTAGGGATCATTTCTATAGTATGTATCGCCAGGACGTCAGGTAAAACTGACGGGACCTATAACCACGATGAAGAGCCGTAGTACCCCCTTCTGAGCGTGAAGCGGGCGGAGGTTGTTGCCAGCTCAGGCGACTTGGCCTCCGTCATTGATGACCGTTCCTTCTCCTCCCTAAGTGGGGAGTAGGAGGAAGGGGGCGCATTCTGAGTGGTTTACAAGAATAAACAAAAGAAGCCCATCCCCTAGCTAGTAATCCCAAATACAATTACTTTTCCACTCTCTCACAAACGCAAATACAGGTGTATCAGCCGGGTCGCGGAGCGTAGTCGGTAGTGCGTTTGACTCAATAGCCAGCGGTCCCGAGTCCGATACCCGGTCAGGCCACATACTTTCCGAACGGTTTCTCCTTCCGCTGATTCAAGAAGGTTAGTTGTCAGTTATAGTCCGTTTGCTGCCAAGTGCAAACGGGATTTTGCTTATTTTCTCAAAAACGATGAAAGTTCCATCAAATGTTCTAATGTTCTTATGATTCCTATAACTATACATAACAGAATACGAGAAATGCAAATTTTTGGATGCTTTTGTAAAATATTTTCCATTAACAGTAATGCAGAAACTGAGCAGTTTCACTGAGGCCTAAATTAAAAAAAAATGTTTGTTTGCCGTTTCCTACCTACCCAGCAATTTACCCCCCTACCCAAAAAATTTTATGGCCTCAGAATCAGGATTTTTTTTTTTTGCTTTTCATTTCTGCCTACTGAGCAAAATGCCTATATTTTATGTTTCATCTCAAACTCTTGTATAAATGATGATTTCTGCATCTTTGTCTGACACTGTTTGACTAAAAACTATTAGGAAAAGCTTGTAATCTGGGTATCCAGTACAACTTCTTTATTAGCATTTTGCATATGCAAAAAAAAAAAAAATAAAAAAATGCTACCTACCTACCCAACTTTAAAACCTCCCAGTAGGAAGCAGCAAACCAAATATTTTTTAAGCATGGCCTGAACGACGTTAGAACAGCCAAAATATAGCGTAAACTCGTCGTTTACTACACACTCCCTTTCTTTATGCCAGAAATTTCCTCAGCGGTGAGGAATGAGATACTGTTAGATTTAAGCCATAAAGCAATTATCAATTACCCACAGGTCTGCCTGCAAAGTTAATATCCCATGTACATATTTTCTTTATTATTTGCTGTGCATCAATTTTTCAATTCTAAAGATGAGTGGAAAGCAAGGGTAAGTTATATTTTTATATATATAGTTACTAATTCAGTTTATTCTGATATATAAATAAATGGCAATGAAACAGACCAGCATAAGGCAATTTATACACGAAAGTATTTAGGTCCAGCAAAGATTTAGAGAAGTCTGCACACCAAGAACGTGGCTATGTCAACAGCACATGAATAGCTGTCTAGACCTGGCAAATGCTAAAACCTGATAAGCATTTTTGCAGTCTGATCATGCTTCTTAATTTTACAAAATTACCTGCACAGTTCTACATATCATCGTAAATGAACATCAGTATTCTTTAAACAGTGAAATTGAAAAAATGTACCCGCTGCGAGTTTTAAACTGATAATTTGGGCTCAGTTTTTTACTGTGAAAAGTGCAGTTTCAAAGAGCTATGAGCAATGTCACAAGAAAAAGTGTTTCCACAAAGGCAGCCAGCAAAGGTTCAGATCAGCCTGTGCATTGTTGGAGTCTGATCAGTGCCATTCCTTTGACCATGATTCTTCTATGGAGACGGTCAGTATTGAATGTTCCTTTCAGACTTTATAGATGCCCACGCTGATCTATATCAACCCCAAAGGCACGTTTTCTTTCTCATATGATTTTTATGGTTTTGATTAATTTTTTGATTTGACTGTAATCTTTATTTATTTAAATTTTATTCACATCTTTTTACAATGGTCGGTTGGTGCGATGGTACTGCGTGTAACTTCCAGTGCCTGGGCATCCTATTGATTTGGCTAATTATAGGACAAGGGCCTACTGTGCTTTGCAGTAGGTGCGGGTGGGGGTTGTTTGGACAATTTTTATCTCGTCTATCATTTCTCTCTTCTTTCCCCCTCTCTTTGGGAGATGGAATACTGTCTGAAAAGGCCGTTAAACCCAAAACAACAAACCAACCAAATCCTTTTACAATACGTTTGGAGATTAAAGTCCAAATTATCTTCAATAATTTTAGTGAAAGCTATGCATAATGATTGTAGTATAAACGTATCTATACCAAATTTAGTGCGACAGACTCGCGTTTCTGTATTCAACTCCCTTAGCGTCGCTAAATATTTTGTGTGTCTCAAATGACATGCAATTTACTGGCCCATCAAAGCTTACTTTAAGGTTCAATCTTGAAAATAAATTTGTTAGCAGATTTAAATATATACAAGTATTTGACGTCTGTGGGCTCTGAAGATGACCGATTTTTTATTTTATGTTTCTGTTCGGCAGTGACATTTCCCAGCAGGCACACAACTCTGAATCAACATTGATTCAACGCTGATTCAATGTCGCATGCCCGCTGGGTTTATAACCCAACTTAATATATAATTATGCGTTCTTTTACAAAAAGCATAGGTCTCAATTCCTGGGTAGTGAGAAGTTAATATTATTCTCAGGGTTATACACTGTGTGATGTTCTGTTTCAGAATTGCAGTCCTCGACAAGTATGAAGTTTTCAAAGTTATTTAAACTTTACAAAGAAGATGGCGATACTTTAAATGAGCATTATATTAGTATTGAAGATGTTTTCACATTTTTGAAGAAGAGTGATGACAAGGCAAATAAATATAATCTAAAAAGAGCTTTACAAAATTTGCAAGGTGGGCCAAAGACAGTTTGTGGAAGAGAATGTGCTACTGTATTGGCAGTGTTAAAATATTTCTTCTCATATGCTAGTTCATCCAGAGCATGCGCCACTGTCGTGAAAAATATTGAACACGAGCTTTTATCTGAAGAATGTACCAAACCTGTTAGTTCTTCTCTAGAACTGTACAAATTGGTTTCAAAAACATACATCAGCCAATGTTCAACAGTCTTTGAACAAATTTCTGTGAATGAAAATAATATTTCAACACTTATAGTAGACCACAAACCATATTTCACACAGTCTGAATGGAAACGAATTTGTTGGTTTGAAAATGCATTCTCTAGAGAGGTTGACTTCCAACAGCGTGACCTTTCATATGAACAAGTTTTAGACTTAAAATATTCGAAATTCCAGTCTCTTTTTAATTTGGTTGAATGCAGTAAGTACTGGATCCGTTCATCTGATGAACAAATAAGGCAAAAGACCTTAAGGTATGAAGCCACAGATAAAGAAAAACAAATTAGGATAGCATGTGGACAAGAACATATTGCATCTATATTAGACAGTGAAATCAAGTCACTGACAGATACCTACTGTCCAGGTAATATTGCACATACTGTGTGTTTCGATGTAATACAGTCAAGAAACACAAATAGTCTATGGGCTGTCTTCTTTCAAAATAGAGAATTGGAGGTGACTTTCGATGATCTGTGCTTGAGAGTGTTTTATTTGCTAAAGACAAAGCACAAAGTATATTTAGAATCAGTTTTATTGATACAGTCTGAGGCCCTGAAAGAATATGTATCTGAGGATGACAAAGTCTACAGGTTTACCCTTCGTGATGCTGTGGAAACAAAGCAGTTTCAGAATGTTTCCAAAACTTGGAATGCCGGAACTCAGATTGATGGTACAATAGAATATGGAGAGCAAAATCAGTGTGAACTGTGTTTCAATGGTATCTTGAGTAAACCTCTTTCAACTGACAATTTCAACACTGTCCAAGAATGGTTTCTGGAACTGCCAATTGAAACACAGATCTTGCTAGAAAATTTCATTAATAAAGAAACCATCAGAAGACACAAAACACCAGAGATTTTTCTGAAGAAGAAACTTGAAAAACTGTATTCAGTGTATGAAATATTACTAAATATTCACAACAAAAAATTCAATGGTGTCTTTCAGAAAAGCAACAGTAGTAAACTACTGATTGAATATAAGAGCATAGGCTCTGTGTTCAACATTACGTCAGCAGCTGGAGCAACGTCAAGTTTAAATCAAGCTGAAACAGAGTTAAAAGGTAGCACCTGTAAGGATCTGTGTTACTACAACACCTATCTGAAAGAGCATAATCTACCATATGGAGCAGCTACTGGTGAAACAAAGACATGGGTAAACTTACGATCTTGTCATTTAATTTTAATGCTAGATAATTTGGTGCGCCTTCAGTACATTGCTGATCCGAATCCTGGTGAACACCGATCAAAGCAGTTATGTACCTTGCCAATCAAACTTCAAGGTCTACCCTTAGACAGTTCTGTCACAGAGGGATGGCATTTAGCAGACTGTGATGGACAATTCAACTGTCTTTGTAAGCAACCTGTCGACCTGCAGAAAGATGACATACAACATGCCATGCTAGAGTCAGACCAGACAGAAGGGATGTTATACAGCCAGTTCTTCAATCTTATGACCTTTGGCTTACCAGAGCTTTGGAAAAAATTACCAGGTACTTTGATCACTTTATTCACGTGTATTTCTGTTATGGTAGTCTTATTGTGTGTAATGCCCCTTAAGCGTTGACCATTTTGAGACGACATACAAATTCAACCGTTTTGTTAGTCATTCTGTCATGCATTGGGTGTACATGTTTTATAATCATGGGACCACATAATTTACAAAAAAGCATACTACATGCGTTGCCATGAATCATTACAGCTTTTTAGTTTCAGTTTAATGGCCCTTTCAAGAATATTTCACGTAAGCAGAGAGGATCGTTCATCAGCCCCGGTAGCTCAGTAGGTTTAGCACTTGGCCTGCTGATCTAGCGGTCCCAGGTTAGATTCCCCCTTGAGGCGAGGATCTGTTCAAAGGAAAACGGGGCTCCATTGCACACAGCCTTTCATTATCCCATCGTCCTGATATGGCTGAAGTACAGTTGAGAAAGACTTAAAATCGCAAGTCCGCCATCCATCAAATCAAAGGGTATTTAGTTAGAGCTTTGTTGAATCATATATTGTCACAGATAATCAGATGATCATAATAAAGCCATATCTTGAATATATAAATAAAGGCAATATGTATCAAATACAAATACAGCATACAAGTTAGAAACTGTACTAAGGGGTCACCTGTCTTTAGCAGACACTTTTTGGGGGTCCCTTAGACCAAAATACAGTGCAAATGAACCTGTATTAAGGGGTCACCTGTCTTAAGCAGCCAACTTTTGTGGGTCCCATGGGGTGACCCCTTAAGATAGGTTTGTCTGTACTTTATCATAATAAAGGATAATTTTCGTGGCATTTTCAGACAATCTATTGGAGCACATTGAAGGTGGAAAAGTTGAGCAGGAGGTCCGTGTTGATGAAAATGATGATCAAACAACAGCTTCAACAGACGCTGAGGTATGTTATATTCATTCTGTGATCCAGCATAAGTTTTGAAAAATCAGGTTGCCATGAACCATATGTCAATGACTGTCATGGTTCAGTGAGTTTGGAACTTTTGCAAAGGCCAAGACTTTTATAAGAGGTAGATTTATAAGGTTTTTTTTTTTTTCATCTGAAATCTCATGACTGCACCAAATACCTTTGACATATTTCTAGTTGCTACTTGCATTGAACAAGATTTACTAGGTTACTATTGCATTACAGCTGATTAAAACTTCCATAAACCAATGATAAGAAATCTTATGTCTTCTTGCAGTGTTCACATAGTACCTGCATCATACATATAAAACCTGTATTACGCTTAAAGCTATATCTGAGAGAAGAGATACAAGATACCAGTGGAGAAGGAAAATTATTTTTATCCCCAGTAATAAATGAGAAAATCTAAAAAAAAGTCTTGTTTTATAGACAGCAAACAGCCTATCAGGAAAGAAATTATTTTTGACAGTGTACAGGTGTGGGCGTATATGAATGAAATAGTAAAATGTATTCACCTGTCCGCACGCGTAATGCATGGTGTCACTGTGCAGGTGATACTATTTTGTAAATAAACATTTGACTATTATATAGTTTTGCGAGTAAAATTTGTATGTTTTAAAATTTGATAATATATGGGTGAAACAAAAGGTAGAAAAATTGGATTCAGAATAAAATTTCAATTCATTATGCAAATTTTGCTCTAGGGATAGCATACATTGGTCACATGCTCAAATACGTAAAACTAAACGGGAATTCCAACAGCCAACGTTTACTCCCTTGTAATTAAGAGGTGAAAATGGCATATTTTAGGTCCGTTTTTGAATAGAAACTTTTTTATGCAAAGCCTCATATTTCTACAAAATTATGATTTTGTTATGTATAGGATGAAAATTAAGAATGAGCAATTCGAAAATCTTCTACCTCTCACCAATTTTGAGAAAATATTGGGGATGCCGTTTGCATTTGGGAGCAAACGGACTATACTGGCGAATGTATGTGCGCTATGGCAAGCCATTTTACTATTTATTATGGAACGTAGATATCTCATTTATTATATCAGATATCTAATATATTTTATAAGATATCTTATTTATTATATAAGATATCTTATATATATAAGATATCTTATATGATAATAAAGATATCTTATATAGTATATTAGATATCTAATATGTCAATTAAGATATCTAATATAACATACAAGATATCTAATATAGCATATAAGATATCTTATATCCTATATAAGATATCTGATATAGGATATAAGATATCTTATTTAATTTTTCATATAAGATATCTTATATGTTATATTAGATATCTTATATGTTATATTAGATATCTTAATTGGCATATTAGATATCTAATATACTATATAAGATATCTAATATATTATATCAGATATCTAATATGTAAAATTAAATAAGATATCTCATATCCCATATAAGATATCTTATTTCCTATAGAAGATATCTTATTTGTCTTATAAGATATCTTATATACTATATAAGATATCTAATATAGGTATATAAGATATCTTATTTGACTTTTCCATAAGACACAACACAATATATAAGATATCTTATATAGCCTATAAGATATCTTATAAGACATGCAAGATATCTTATTTAGTAAATCAGATATCTTATATCGGATATAAGATATCTTATATAGGATATGAGATATCTTATTTAATTTTACATATTAGATATCTAATATAATATATTAGATATCTTATATAGTATATTAGATATCTAATATGCCAATTAAGATATCATATATTACATATAAGATATCTAAAATAACATATAAGATATCTTATATGAAAAATTAAATAAGATATCTTATATCCTATATCAGATATCTCAAATAGGATATAAGATATCTTATATTTAATATTAGATATCTTTTATGTTATATTAGATATCTTAATTGGCATATTAGATATCTAATATACTATAAAAGATATCTACTATGCATAATAAATAGTAAAATGGCTTGCCATAGTGCGCTTAGTACTGGTTAACCGCTTAGGAGGTCTAAGCCTGCCCAGAAATAGTGTGGTTAAGAGGTAACGGCCCCGACATGACCATACCTGTTTACCATGGACGTAAAGCAATAAAACAACAACAACACAGGTGTACTTCTAGGTCACACTATTTTGTATATTTTTATGAAGCGAGAGACAAAATGGAATTATAACCAATGCTCCAATTTTCAATGGATATTGAATTTTGTATCATAATATATATGTGAGCCGCGACACGAGAAAATCAACAATGTGATTGTGCGCCCAGCGCAGTCTCAGATCAGCCTGGCCATCCGCCCAGTCTGATCAGAGTTTTCGCTGTCCGCATAGAGATAGCTTAGACCCTTAGCTGCACTTTGAGCACTTAATGAAGGGTCTAATCAATTTTAGCGGATGCCCAGGCTGATCTGAGTCTGCGCAGTGCCAACAACCATATTGTTGGTTTTGTCGTGTCGCGGCTCATGTTTATTTGTTTGCCCTGACCATCCATTAGCGCAGTAAAAATCATTGTCATTTTCATTTTATTGTAGTTATAGTAAACCTTTTTTTATTGTTTTTTATCGCAACAACCCTAGGAGTAGATCAAGCCATAAAAGTGTGTGTGTGTGTGTGTGTGTGTGTGGTGATGATTGTGCATGTATGTGTGTGTGTGTGTGTGTGTGAGAGAGAGAGAGAGAGAGAGAGAGAGAGAGAGAGGGGGGCGGTCTTTTTGAATGGGGTCGAGATGCGCACTCAGTGGTTTACTTGGTAAGCATGTGCGTCTGCCACCTTTGACAAAGTACCCTTTTTGAGTGATTGGTCTGCGACAAATCGTGACGCATCTGAAAACACAATCTTTATGAGTGGCCACTGTATGAAAATCATACTTTATTTGCATGAGTCCAACTCCCCAAAGAAGTTGTCCTCTTTCAAAATAAAACAAGAAATTTGGTGAGAAAGATGAAGTTGACGTTTCTGCACGCTGAAATATAGTATGTGATGTATTGAAAATCGTCCTAACTTTTGGGACGCCAGGTCTGGGCAGTATAGACCCAAACTCGCTGCTTTTAAAGGAGCAAACGGTTTTTAATACCCTTATTGAGTGAACAGATTTTCACGAAAACTACACTCTTTTTGACAGATGCTTACAGATTCTTACAAATTCTATTCTGGTAGAAGGCCCTCTTGGGCCTGTTGGACCAGCTCTAATTATTCATTATATTGTTTAAGGTCACGTCCGGTCGGTGCTTTGATATCTTCTCTGTATTCAAAACTTAATGGTTGGTCTTTCCATAACTTGTCGAGTCTAGCTTCAAGCATTTCGACAGTGTTTGCCTCCATCACTGTATCCAGTAATCCATTTCACAATTCCACTGCTCTTACACAGAATGAATATTTTCTTGCATTTAGCCTGGGCCTTTTCTTAAACATTTTGTATCTATGACATCGTCTTGTCACAGTTGAATAAAATCTGACACTTCGGGATCATATTTTCCTGAAAATATCTTATACATCTAGATCATATCTCCTCTTGTCCTTCTGTATGCTAGTATTGGTAAATTCAATGTTTTCAATCTCTCTTTATATGAAAGATTAGAAAGTCATGCTATTTACTTGGTAAATCGTCTCTGAACAGTCTCTAATAAATCTTTGTGTTTCTTTAAATACAGATTCCAGACTTGATTGGCATATTCAAGATGTGGTCTCACGAATGAAGTAGATTCTATATAGTAATTTAAAAGTTTTCTGATCAAGAAATTCAAATGTTCTGCGTACAACTACCATAATTTAATTTGCGTTTTTACCTTTTTCACTGATATGTTTTTCAAATGAAATTTTATTATCTGTTACTGCTCCAATGTCTTTTTCGTGATTTGTATATTCATCCCCTTCTGACTTCTTTGAGACGATAAATAACCATGTCAACTTTAGTACTCCCTATTCTCATACATTTACACTTTTCCGGGTGAAAGCATAAAAACACTTTTCAGACCATTCTTGCATTACTGTAATAATCATATCTTTCTGTAAATTTTCAGTCTTTTGTACACTATATACTATGGTAGATTTTGGTGTCGGCAAATAGTTATGGGATACTTCCATGGTTGATAACATCTGGCAGGCCGTTGATATACAGCACGAAAAGGATGGGTCCAAGGACAGGTCCCTGAGATATTCCACTAACCAAGCCCCGAGGTTATAAAACTTTTTTCGTGCTCAACTCAGCTGAGCATGAAATTTTCTCTGCTGATAAATATGAAAATGCCAACTTGCATTTTCATATTCATAAGCAGAGAAAATTTCATACTCAGCCAAACTGAGCAAGAAAACAACCGTACTTATCAGTAATTTGCTATTTATTAGCAGGTAAAATTTCATGCTCAACTCAGCTGAGCATGAAAAAAGTTTTATAACCTCGGGCCCAATTTTCCAGTCTGAGGATACTCCTTTACTAATACTCGTCGTTTTCGATTTGTCAAAAACGATTCTATCCATTTGGTATACACGGCCCCTATGTTATACTAGTATAACTTAAGTTTATGGACCAAGCGACCATGAGGGACCTTATCAAAGGCCTTCATGAAATCAAAGTAGGCAACATCAACGGAACCATCATTATCTAGTTTTTCAATCCAATTGCTTTTTAACAATTTCGCAGCTTGGAAATCCTAACCGAGTGATTTGAGTTGCTATAATTTTTTAAAAACTTTACTTAACACACACACACACACACACACACACACACACACACACACACACACAGAGGTTTTCGGACACACAAACTTACCAATTAAACACTGAGTACCCTAACACCCTAGACTTGCCCAGGTCTGTAAATTAATAGATCAATTTATGTTGTCTTTCTAATTTTGAAAAAAAGAGAGTATTTTCTGAAGCGGCTGTAAAATTTAGAGACCTGTAGTCGTTGAAAGAACCCATTTACCTTTAGTGTAGATGATTGACAGATATTTGGAGATTTGTTAAGATAAGGGATCATATGACAAGAAAGCTTTGGAATGCAGCACTAATCCATACTTATCAGGTACCGCTGAGCTTGTCAGGACCACTGGCACACAGTTCAGACCCTTAGCAAATTACTCCTTGTCAGCCTGTTCTTGATCTACACTGCTTGTTTTGACAGTCTGTGTAGGGTCAGTTTCTCGTGATAAGCAGTCTGATCTGAGTCTACGCTGTTTGCTCAGGCAATTTGGGTATCCACGGTTTCAGGTCTACAGTGTTTCCCCAGGCTGTCTAACCTTGATCTTCTCTTAGTTAAGCAGCATAAGATAGGTCTACATTGTTTGCTCAGGCTAAGGGACCGACCATTTGGTATTGTGGTGGTGTGTGTGTGTGTGTGTGGGGGGGGGGGGGGGGGGGGGGGGGGGCTAAGGGACCGACCATTTGGTATTGTGTATTGTGTGTGTGTGTGTGGGGGGGGGGGGCTGGTATATTTATCAAAAAATTGCCTGTCTTTGGAAATGCAAGAAAAAAAATAACGTGGCTCATAAGGGGGTTTAAAAAAATAATCTGGCCTCAAAAGTAAGTGAAAAAACTAACCTGGCTCCACCCAAAATTTAAAAGAAAAATATAGTCTGCAGATAATTCCATTTAAATTGAGTTTTTATAATGTCTCTGGCTTCTGGGGGGCACAGCCCCCCCCCCAGAACCCCTATATTTATAGTAATATTTCAATATTATCTACAATTGTTTTACAACAGCGTGCCCGCATGTGCATACATTTACAAAAACATCTTATACAGCATTCACATACACGTATTTTTGATCTGCCACATTACTAAGTAAAAGTTTCTTCTAAAACTGAATCGCAAAAGAGTCATTAGCTTATGGGAGACAAAGCCATTATGGCAAAATAAACACTCTAAAAGCCAAAAGTCCTAAAATTAAAAAAAAACTTATTTTTATCATCATCCCTAATTTTTCTCTATTGTTTCCAGTCTTAAAATTGCCATTAAAGTTGGGAAATTGCTTTGGACCCCCCTTTGTTAACTTCTTAGCACAGAACTTTCAGCCATTTTATTAACTGGCATTCATGTATAATGTGACTCTATCAGTAAGTATTTATCAGACTTTCTAAAGTGTGGATAAAGCATGTTTTGACATGATTGGGCTAGAAAAACCCCTTAAATTTTTGACCAAAATATCCCTAATTTAAGGCCTAAATCTTTGCCAAACTCATACAGTGATATTTATATCTGTACCTTAGATGAAGAGAGTAACGTGCTATAGGCACTGGTTTGCAAAAGCAAGCTAAGCCATGCCCTTAGCCTGGTTAAAGTCAGCACCATGTTCTTTTTGTGAGAAAAAAGGTGTAAAAATTACTGATGTGGGTAAAATAAAAGGATGTTAAGGTCAAGTAAACAAGGATCAGATAGTTCAGCCTATAAAATTTAAAAAAAAATAACCTGTTTGAGTTAGTTTGTAATAAAAAGAAATTAGCTCCCTCTGTCCTGTCTCCATCAAGAATACCCCCACCCCCCAAGAATATCAAATGGTCGGTCCCTAACTAATGTTAAAGGGTATAGGTTAGGTATATCATACACTTGTACTGCCTTGCGGTACAAGCGGTTAGGTACATCTTACACTTGTACTGCCTTGCGGTACAAGCCGCCTTGTATCGCAAGGTAGTACAAGTGTATGATATACCTAACCTATGACATCTGGTTTTACTGGTTGTTTGACAAGCCAGTCTGATCTGGTTCTTCTTTGTAAGAAATTAGTAAAGTTAAAACAGAAGAGAAGCCTGCATGAAAATGTACGAACAAACAACTGGATGCCAGTCGGAGTTTCTTCGGACCTATTCAGTGACAAATACTAAAGAAACTTAGCCCATTAATGCCTAGCGTCTCTAATACGACATAGGCAACCTGTGCAGACCCATTTCAGGCGCCGCTAAAAAAAAAAGCGTCTGATCAGGGTCTGCACTTTTCATATTTTGCTTTTTTCTCCTTGAAATAAAATGAAAATATAATAAAAAAAACTAAACTAAACCAGACACCCCTTAACTGATAAATGTACTCATCCGATTGATGAGGATAGAAGATTCCATTGGACATAAATGGGTTAATATAGAGGTAGGCCTATAGGGACTTGGGCAAGTCTAGCCTCACCCCCCCCCCCCCACACACACACACACACACACACCACACACACACACAGAAAAAAGTGATGGTTAAAACATTTCGGATATTATAATGCTTGTTAGAAATATGTTTTTCTCAGTCTAAGTGATCAGCAAAATGGTCCCAGCAGGATAATCAAGCATGCTGGTGAAGCTGTCAACAACCCTCCTCCCCTCTCCCCTATACCCTACAAAAGTTCTGGACTGCAATCTTTAGAATAAGATAAGATAAGAGTCGACGAGTTTCAGAACAATACAACATAAGCTCTTGATTAGCATTTGAACCGACTGCTAAAACAAGAGTATAGGCCCTATGATCAACAACTGTAAAAGAGCTGTAAGAATGAATAATCAGTTAGTAAGATGAAATTATTGCATCTGGCCAAGCTGTCTGTATGTTATCAGACCCAATTAAGTGTCTGCCCACCATGCAAACAACCAATCTTTGAGATCTGACGACTGCTTAAGTGAGATTTGATAACATTAAGTAAGACTGCATACTGAAAAGAAGAGATTTGAAGACGTCTCTTTGCTGAGATTTTATCTCACTGTGACTTGTGCGACTACCCCCGGCTCTAACCATACTCCTACGTACCCCACCAGCTGCACAAATGAGTTACTTCCCTTGAACACTAATGACGTGGCTAATGGAAGCCGCCATCTTTACGAGTAGTTGTAAATAGAAGGATATTTATCCATTGTCATCGACTTTGAGAAAAAGAACTGAGGAAAAACGAGTGTTTCAAAATGAACTTAAATATCTTAAAAGGGATTTTGGCCTTAGCATGCTTCGCAAACTTCGTTATTAGCGACGAACATAATCATATTGTAAGTAAACCCATCCGGTCTCTAGCAACGTCAACAAAAATGTCAAAACAAAATCTAGATGCTTTGCAATGTCTTGTCTGCACAATTTTATGATGAAACCGCTAATCAAGCAGCATAAGTTGTAACTATTGCTTGATAAGTACTGGTTACTTAACTTCGCATACTTCTTCAGTTGATGAAATAGTTCTTTATTTTTAGTGTGAAAAAGTGGGTGGGGTGCGTAAGTGTCAAAGAATTTCCAACACAGATAATTCACCGCGTCACAAATAATTAACTGCGTTGCATAGAATTATTCTGATATATGACAGACTGACGACTTACAGAGATGGTTCAAATGAGTGGTCACAGTATATGTTTCATTGAGGAATATGAAAGATATTTGTTTGTTGAATCGATGTCTTAACAACAGTATTGGCCTCTCAGGGACAATAATGGTTTCTAATCTACACTGGTATTAATCTTCCTAGTAATTTACTCATGGTACTTTTGCGATTGGGAGGTGCACATTTAAAGTCGAGACGTCCGAGTAATAAAATCACTCAGAGAGTAGCAAATGTCCATTCCATGGGTTTTTCCTGAAGTCTGAATTTGAACAGCCCAACAGTAGTTCACTCGAAAGCTTGGTGACTCCAATTGTGTTGAAAAGGTGTTTTCTCATTGCTTCACGTTCATTAAAATACTTTCCACAATGAAGAAGGTAATGATCTACTGTTTCAACTTGGCCACATTCACATAGATTGTTGTCTGTTAATCCTAACTTATACTGATAGTCCTTTGATTTGTTAGTTTAGCAACATTTTTGTATGAATCTGAATTTGGTGTATCTATCAGAGATTTGTCAGTAACATTGGGTTTGAATTTGAAAAGTGTTCTCCCTGATTCTGAAGAATTCCATTGTCTCTGCCATTGGGACAAACCCAGTTTTAAACTTTTATGGACCCTTGTTTAATGTCTGCCAAGGTAATAACATCTAAAGAAATAGGAGCGGCTGTATTGTAGTGGATAACACTCCGGACTACCAATTCAGGGGTCGCAAGATCGATCCCCGCTTCTCCGGTCTTTCGGATGAGACTTTAAACCGAGGTCCTGTTCTAGTTCTAGTTCTATCAATTACGTGCTTGGCTCCTCTGGAGCATCTTCGCACAGTTACTATTTACAGGCATGTGACAAGGGGTGTGAAGTCCTGTACAGTTAAAACTGGTTAAAAACATCCGTGTTTACGGGTGCCCACGCAGGATCAAATTCTTGAAGGATTCCAGGGACTGGGCACTGACTGTCTCAATAGGCAGGCTGTTCCATAATATTATCCCTGATGGGAAGAAAGGATACTTGTAGGCATCTACACTGCAGTATGGCACGAGATATCTGTAGTCATGTCCTTTTGTTCGGGATGCACCAACAGGCTGAAGAATATGAGATGCTGGTATTTCAACAAGATGATTGATGATTCTGTACATTAAGATCATCTTACCATGCTGTCTGCGAGTGTGGAGGGCTTCCCAGCCAAGATGTTCAAGCATGCTTGTAACACTGCTTGTTCGTCTGTAATAACCTGTTACAAATCTTGCCGCTCGACGTTGCACAGCTTCAATCCATATGACCTTGTTGTTCAGTGTTGGTGGGGCGTTAAACCGAGTTCACTCACTCAATCTAAAGAAATTCAGAATAGACAGGAGCTCCCTATTCTCATGGTACTTAAAGATACAACTAAGTCTGACCGTATAAAAGAAGCGCGGTGGCTCAGGGGTTAGTGCACTTGACTCTGAAGCCAGAGGTCATAGGTTCGATTCTCACCCGAGGCAAAATCTTCCTATGTCCGAACGCATTTTTCTAGCATCATTTGCAGGGATGATGCTGACAAGTGTGCCGTCCTTCGGATCGGGACGTTAAATGGAGGCCCCATGTGCAGGGAGAGTCCTTCCCTGTGCAGGGTAAAGATCCCTACTATAGCCACATGGCTATACATAGACTTTCATCCTGCAACACTGTACTGTACAAAAGTACACCATCTGTGTCCCCTCCGGGGGGTTAAGGCGTAAATGGAAGAAAGAAAGGAAGATATACAGAGAACCTAGAATCCAGAATAGTGCATGTAGTTAAGGCATGTTGGAATTTTTGGTTTCCTGGTGTGTTTGTCACCCGACGTAGGCGGAGGGGGACTATAGAAATGACCCTCGTCCGTCCGTGTGTGCGTCCGTCTGTCCGTCCGTCCGTCCGAAATCTTGTCCCCGCAACTCCTCCTACGTCTTTCATCGGATTGATTTGAAATTTTACAGATTGTATTCTTATGATATGAAGATGTGCATGTGGTTTTTGATTTTTGTTTCGGCCATTTTTGATGGAGTTACGACCCTTGCTGACTCAGACCTTCCGAAATCTTGTCCCCGCAACTCCTCCTACGTCTTTCATCGGATGGTTTTTGAAATTTTACAGATTGTATTCTTATGATACAGGGATACAGACTAGCGGTCGCCCACTCGCCCACTGCGAGTAAAAAAACGGCTGGGCGCCTAAAATTAAAATGACAGTCGCCCAGTTTGCGATCGTGAGCTTTCGGCGAGTGTCTGGCATGTTTTCGCCTTGGAGTAAAATCCGTCACTTCAAAGGGTATTGCTAACTTCCGCGCCGATATCTGCTAAGAATATTCGGTGTTCCGTCATACTTGTGTGTTGGATTTTACTCACTATCGAGAAAAACAACATGGCCGCCTCCCCGTAATGTACGATAGGCAGACAGATAGATTTGGCAGCTAAAAATCTTAGCCGTTTATGCATTTTTTGAGCGTAATGTGGCGATACATCGCTAGTGTTTCACACTTGATTGCTCAAAAGAAGCAAAACCCTGAAGAAAGAAGGGTTTACTACAAAGCCAACAGACACGGTGCCATTCTCGCGCAGATTCTGAATAAAAGATTCTCACGTTTTAAATGTGGGCCCCTAAATTTCTGGCTGGGCGAGTAGTTTTCAGTTTTTAGGGGCCCAGCTTGCTCCTATGAAAAATGAGTTAGTCTGTATCCCTGTGATATGAAGATGTGCATGTGATGTTTGATGTTTGTTTCGGCCATTTTTGATGGAGTTACGGCCCTTGCTGACTCAGACCTTCCGAAATCTTGTCCCCGCAACTCCTCCTACATCTTTCATCGGATCAATTTGAAATTTTACTGATTATATTCTTATGATATGAAGATGTGCATGTGATGTTTGATTTTTGTTTCGGCCATTTTTGATGGAGTTACGGCCCTTGCTGACTCAGACCTTGTCCCCGCAACTCCAGCCACATCTTGTATCAGATTGACTTGAAATTGTGCAGAATGTTTCATCGTGATCTGAAGATGTGCATGTGATTTTGGAATTTCAATTGTCCTGTTTTTTACAAAGTTATGGCCCTTAATGTCGTTTTTGGCATTTTTTTTTAAACTTTTGAACCGTTTGACCAAGAGAGCTGAAATTTGGTATGCTGTTAGCAGTTGGTAAATTGATTATTCTGATCATTGTTAGGATGTGCTAAATTATAAGTGACAGAGTTATTCCCCTTTCATAGATAGTAGACATTCACTTAAAGATAATGGGATAACTCCAGATCTGTTCATATTAATGGGCTGAATTTTCATAAAGGCATTGTTCATTTTTCATCAGATTCACATTAGCAGGATTATGGCCCTAGTTATTTTATTACTGGGTATGATGTTTTGGGCATTTTGTAAGGGCCTAAAGTTTCAGTAACCTGATTATACACATATATGCCCGTTCTAAACTTAAGTATTTTATAAAGAGGCCCAGTAATTGGGTATATGTCTTTGCTTATGCTCAGTTATTATTTGTTTACCAGGTTCTGTAATACACATATTTTCTGTTTTTGGCCATACAGTTACTCTGAAACGGAATAAAGGGCTGCAGTTTGTGACACATATCAAACGTCGGGTGACACTTGGCCGATGGCCTTTTATTCATATAGAACCATCCCATTATGGGTAGGCAGAAATACGGACCTCATATACTCACAGTACAGTAGAACTGCTGTGGCTCGAACCCTGATGGCTCGTTACCCCTGCCTGGCTGGAACTCTTTTCTTGGTCCCTAGAGGTCATTTTATATAGAATTTAACCCTGGATGGATAGAACTACCCTTGGCTTGAACTAATTGTCATAGTCCCCAGCCTGTTCAAAGCCAATGAAGTTCTACTGTATATGGATATTTGCTTCGTGGTTAACAATATAAATGCATGCAGAAATGTTTCCTTATTTAAAATGTTTAATACAACCATATCTAAATTGATTCAAGCAAGAAACAGACTGACAGGACCAGTTTTTATGTATTTTATAACCACTTTTATCACCTTGGGGTGTTGCTTGTTCCGAGTTTGGGTGATTTTTCACTATTTTGGCTTTTAGAAATGTCAACATCCTCAAATAGTGACAGAACTGAAATCTAATGTGTTCTAGTACTTTGTGTACCTGATGCCTATAAGCCACAATAAAAATAAGGAGGCATGTTTGTCTCACTGATTTTATTTGGATCTACCGTGAGAATCAGGGCTCGGGAAATATTGAAAAATGAATCGGTCCAGCCGATGACGTCATCACCTATCTAATTTCCAATGGAAAAAAATGATACCTGTCACGAAAACTAATGACAACAAGCGAAGTCCTATGAATTAATCCCGATTTCCGTACAATGGTCGTACATTGTTGTGTTTGATAGAGTTCTTAGTTTCAAACATTTTAAGACGTTTAGCTACGCATGTAGTAGCAAATACAAGACTAGAACCGTAAGAACGTGTTCGTAGACAAAGCGGACGTGATAGAAGACATCACACTTGATTGACAGGTGGACAGGGGAGACAACCTGTGCAAGCCCATTGCATTAAAATTGACGGTCATTCCTGTTTGTTTGCGAACAATACGTAAGTCCTGAGCATTAACCTGCCCAAGTTATGATGGTTGTAGTTCAACCGTTGTACTGTTTAACGTACCCAAATTGCATAATTTCCCCTCCACTGCCGCCGAATGGGCCGCGTCGGAAATGGTGACTTACGGAACGCGTGAAGAGCGTATACTGACTAGCTTCCACCGAAGTATTCGGTTGTCGCTAGGTTGCCGTTCATTATTATTCATGTTAGATGCGAACAAGAAAGACCGGTCTGACTGCTTAGTTGCGCTGGCTGATACGATTGTTAGTCATCTGTGTGTGTACTTAGGTACCTTTAGCCGCCATACAGTTAGAATGACACTGCGTACATTATACTCACAGCGGCGTCTTTTATCTTTACATCAAAGACAAACGTGCTTGACCCATAAACGAGCGGGTAATTGCATATCAACGCTACCGTTAGTATTATACCCAATATAATAATCGCGTAGATCCTGATCAAAATGCGCTATTTTTGTGCACTGATCGGCATTATTTTACCACTGGTCTGTATGACGATACAACTAGGAAATCGGTGAAATGGACGTTTCCATTTTCATATTTTATAGTTCCATTATTCAAAACATTGTATATTTTTACAAGAGCGTAGACCATAACGCGTCGGAAATAGTGACTATTAATATTAACAATGTATCTTCGTTTTGAATCTACACTTTTCGCGGAATAGGTTTGTATTCCTAAAAACTCCATTGCAGACAGTACGGAACATGAAAGACTATCCGTTGTAAGGGCAATGCAAATATGAATGAACTTCGGACAGACTTTGTCAATACATTCGTCAGTGTTCATCTGTTATGGATACATTCACAAACTTTTGAAGTCGGCATACGCCCTACACATACAGGTCAGTTACATTCTCGCGATCGTGAAAAAAGATGGACACTTTTCATCCCAAAGCTCACTCATCGTGATTTTGATAAGTTGTTTTGCAGACTGTCGTAAGAGTGCGCGTGATTATGACATTTGTTATTAACAGGTAGGCGGTCCAACATGTGGTTCAGTGCTCCATACGGACAATCTGGATTGGCCCGTAGGCGGTCTTTTCGTCTGGCTAACACCTGCGTTAATCCGATTAGTTATGACACGTGCTAGAATTTTAAAGACAGTGGCGATATTTCATACGTCGGGACAAGATCAAACGGCCGTGTGTAACAATTATCGGACGAATCGGAGAAAATTTCCTAAGTATTGGGCCAGTATTGGACCGATTATTTGGGGCTTTTGGCTGTTTCCAATCGGTCCCAATTTCTCAATTTTGGTCTGGGACCGAAAGAAATCCGGTTTTCCCGAGCCCTGGTGAGAATATGATTGCCACAAGAATATGGAGTTTGAGTATACAACCGGCATATGTGGTCACCTCTTTTAAGGGATCAGCTGTCTTGAGCAGCCACCTTTTCTGGGTCCATAGAACCAAAAAACAGTGCAAAAGAAATTTTATTACAGGGTCACCTGTCTCAAGCAGCCAATTTTTGGGCTTCCCTTGGGTGACCCCTTAAGACAGGTTTGACTGTATTAGACAGATCCGACCAGTATACGGACACTACCAGTAAGCGGACACTTTCGTGTTTGTCTGCTTATGTGGTCACCTCTTTTATGGGATCAGCTGCCTTTAGCAGCCTGAGCCACCTTCTGCAGGTCCGTAGAACTAAAATACAGTGCAAATGAACCTGTCTTAAGGGTCACATGTCTCAAGCAGCCAGAGTTCGGGCTTCCATTGGTTGACCCTGTAAGACAGGTTTGACTATGTTCAAACTCATTTTTTGACTTGACATTGCAGTTTCTGACTGTTCAAACATGACCGTGTCAGAAGAAAGTGTGTCTGACTGTTCAAACATCACACTGATAGAAGCTTAACAATCGTTTAAATGGCAGGGCTGTAGAAATATTATGCCCAACTTGTCCCGTTTCATTCTGGACAAGTGAGAAATTTCAGTATACTTGCCCTGGGACAAGTATTCAAAGTGTCATCAGCGGAAGTATTTCAGGATAATTTTGAGATATTTTTCATATTTTGTCATGAAAACATGTTGTGGGTTCCTGTTAGAATTGCCTCATTGAGGCAGTTCTAACTAAACAGGTGCCCACAACCTATGTTTTAATTTCAGAACTTTGTGACAGTAAGCCAAAAACTGTCAACAAGTTAAACGCTATCTCTATTCATTATCTACTATTTTTTCCTCATTTCATGTGTACCGTTTTGTGGGCAAGTAAATATTTGTTTGGACAAGTTAATTTTGTCTATTTACTTGTCCATGGACAAGTAGAAAATTTTGTTATTTCCACAGCCCTGTAAATGGTGAACTGAGATTTGATTTCTTTTGACAGTATGAAGATGCAGAGGAAGTGGTTCTGTGGATGAACACTGTTGGGCCATACCATAACAGACAAGAGACTTACTCCTATTTCTCACTGCCCTTCTGTGCTGGACCTAAAGAGAGCATTGGGCATTACCATGAGACTTTGGGCGAGGCACTACAGGGAACAGAGCTGGAGTTCAGTGGTCTGGATATTGACTACAAGAGTAAGTTTCAGCATAAGACTTCAGGGGCCGTATTCATAAAACGACTTAAGTGGTTGCTATGTGGTTGCTAAGGCTAAATTTCTTTGAAGGAGATTTCCTACAATTATGAATTTTGCTCTGGAGGAACAGTCTTACAAAGACTGTTCCTCCAGACCAAATTTCATATTTGTAGGGAATCTCCTTTAGAGATATATAGCCTTAGCAACCGCATAGCAACGACTTAAGTGGCTTTATGAATACGGCCCCAGAGCTCCAGATAAGAAAGGGTAACAGAGATAATTCAGAAATATTTTTCCACATTTCTCTGCAAAAACACTTGTTGAGACCCCACATTAGAATCATCTTGCAGAGACAGTTCTAATGTCTTATGAGGGGTCATAACATACTGTTTAATGAAAAAATATTGCATTTATATCATTAAAACCCCACCTTATCAGGAGACATTTCATTTTAATTGCACAAACTTAAACAGAGCTCTAGATAAGAGGGAGTGTTTGATGATAAGTAGAGATAATTTTTCTTATTTCATGTTGTGACTCCTCATCTGAACCCTCTCATCGAGACTGTTTAGATGAGGGTCTCAACATATTTTTTATGGAAAAATCAAAATCAACAAAAATTATCCCTAATAATATCACCAAATACTCCCTCTTATCTAGAGCTCTACTTAAAATTATTGTCGGGAGCTGCTGATACAAGGTGATTGCGATAACTATATTCTCTTTCCATAAAATGTGCTGTGGCTCCTCCTTCCTGGGTGAGACAATTCTTATATCGACCACAACATGACTTGTGAAAGCATATCTGTGTTGTGCCGGCCCTGACATTGGAATCACGTTGGTTAGAACCCAAGCGGATGCTGTTATACAACAACAATTGCTCTTAAGGAGAAATAAGAAAAAATGAATATCATTTTGCATTATACAGATTATTACATGGGATCCCACCTTAGCGAGCATCTATTGTGGGCAGACGGTGGACGGTGCTCCTTTTGGTGCAGTCTGAACTGGGGCAGCACTGTTTGATTAGGCACCTCTGTGTCAATTTAACAGGGTCATTATGGTGAAGAGGTTTGTTTCATTCTGATTATAGGTGATTACCAGAAGACAATCTACTGTGAGGTGAAGTTGTCTGAGGAGAAATACCAAGCATTTGTTTATGCCGTAAAGAACCATTACTGGTATCAGATGTATATAGATGATTTACCAATATGGGGTGAGTCTGACATACACAAACTACAGTGCCTGGCTGTTCAAATCTAACAACCTTTCGTTAGAATTTCAAACATTAATATTGTTAAAATGGCAAACATTAATATCTCAAATGCCAACATTTTTTGTTTAGGCTAATTTTGGCAAAATATTGCTAAATTAAGGATTATAAAAAATGATCAACAAGTCAAAAGTCTGATTTTCGTGCTAAAAGTGACATGCCTTCTGAAATTTCTGGGGATAACACTGTGAACATATACAACTTTAACACATTGATTGTGGTATCTGATTAGAACACCACGTTGGCAATGTGGTCCTAGCTAAAAGTTAACAAAACAGAACATTAAGAAATGAGAAAGAAAACACATGTAAATGAATTATGGCCCCTCCCCCCAAATGGGGGAGAGGATATTGGTGTAGATAGCATTGGTGTCTGGGCCATGTGGAATAATGTAGTTTTAATTTAAATTGTAATTAAGGTAGTACTGGTTTGCTTATGCACAGGTCACTGATAGACCATATCACCAGGACATATCACAATAGAGCTATAGTTCATTTATTGATGCTGTCAGATCTGTTTTCAGGTATAGTAGGAGAGATAGGGGAGGAAGGTTCTGGGTATTATATCTGGACACACAAGAAGTTTGATATTGGCCACAATGGTAAACAGATAGTAGATGTGAATCTCACCAGTGATGCTAAAGTTAAGCTGGAACCAGGGGCAAAACTTACATTTTCTTACGAGGTATGTGCATCTGGAAACTGATGTAATTGAACTTATTGGCATGGATGAGCACTTGGTGATTTCATTGCTCCAGTCCAGATAAGGGCAACAGGGATCATATTTCTTCATAAAAACATATCCTGTGACCCCTCATTAAACTGTCTTAATGAGACAATTCTAATGAGGGGTTGACTAAAAAAGACCTGGGGCCGTATTCATGAAACGACTTAAGTGGTTGCTATGCTGTTGCTAAGGCTAAATTTCTTTGAAGGAGATTCCCTACAACTATGAAATTTGCTCTGGAGGAACAGTCTTACAAAGACTGTTCCTCCAGACCAAATTTCATAGTTGTAGGGAAATTTAGCCTTAGCAACCGCATAGCAACGACTTAAGTGGCTTTATGAATACGACATCAGATGAGCAATATGTGGCCTAACTCTTAATGCCTTATCAGAACTGTATTTATAGTGGGATTTTGTGGATGATTGTCTTAATGTTAATTCTCCATAAAAACAGAGGCCGTTGTCCCCTTATTTAGGGTGATTTATATTAGAGTAAATAATAGAAGTGAGAATAAGAGTTGCTAAATTGTTATTAATACCCATCCTTATCAGTAATTCAATAATGGTATTTCATCAGAGCATCAAGTGACCTATAATCCATTGTTGGTTGTCATTTGTGACTTCACATAAATACTGCATTCCTGAACCCTTCCAAAATGGGTCTTAAATGGAAAGATGCTGCTGATAGAGAAGCAAACTCTTTCCTGTTAGAGTTGATTGCCCTTGAGAAGGGCGGAAAAAATGGAAATAGCAGAGTTGTGTCCACCCTATAGTCCCATTCATTTAAGGTGTATGGCTATATCTCCAAGGGAGATCATTCATACATGAAGTATTTGCTCCCTTTTTCATAGGGAGGCTAGTAGGAGGGTATAATTACTTTTTTTAGTGAGGAAATTCTTTCTTTTAATAAAAGACTACTTCAGAGAAGGGATTTAGAATCCAGTGCTCACAATTAGAAGATGTAACAGGGATAATTTAGAGATACTTTTCGTTATTTTTCTGTAAAAACATACATCGTGACCCCTCATTAGAGCCGTCTCACTGAGACAGTTCTAATGAGGGGTCATAGCATACATATGCTTTCATTGAGATATAAGAAAAATATCCCTGAATTATCCCTCTTACCCCTTCTTATCTGGAGCTCTGTATATCAGGAAATCAAATACTATGCTGTTAAAAGTTGTCTCCCTTGTAAAAATGGCAGCCAAACCTTGGGAATGTATTCATTAAAAACATTTTACCTTATGCTACCAGTTAAGTAATATTTTTTGCTCTGTTTTCAGGTGAAGTGGCATACTTCAAAGGTTGCATTTGAGAAAAGATTTGACAAATACTTAGATCCAAACTTTTTCCAGCACAGGGTATGTATGTTCTTAATGCCTCTGACTAATGAATAAAATTGTGGTATTCACATTCAGAGCTCAAGATAAGTGGAGGTTGAGATGTTTTCCATGAAACATATTTTGTGCTCCTTATAATGGCTGCTTTGGTGGGGGAACGCAACCTAGGCTTCTACATAGAAATAGAATTACAGTATCACCGAAGTCCACTTCTATCTCCAGTTCTGAAAGTCGAAAGTTATAGAATTTATAACATGATAGTTGCAGCTTTAGGTCAAGTAAAGCTGTCATTGTGATATGATAAATAAAAGATTGAACAGGTATGACAATAAAATTTGCGAAGAACATATTGTAAAAATCAGCTTTCATGACATACATATGTATTGTAACAGCTGGGTAATGAACGTTATATTGATTTATGGAGATGTGCAGTGAACCAGCGTGAGTACAGTTTGAATATATCAAGGATTTGATTTGTAGTGTCATTTTTTCTCAGAGCAAGAAGAAGACCAGATAAAAGGACAGATGTTGCAGATTTAAGATTGCCAAGACATTTTCAGTCCTAAAAGCTTCTTTACCCATATGAGAAGAAACAAACATAATTTTCAACGAAAGAAGTTCCTTAAATCTGTTAACTCATAAGGAAAGGGCTGTTAAGGGCCTGATAACAGCCAAGGCCCATTTCTGTCAGTTTTACGGATTTCGTCAGTCCTGCATCTTCGTACACTTACCTTTTGTAGAAATAAGAAAACTAACATAGAACTTGATTTATTTTCAGATTCACTGGTTCAGTATTTTCAACTCGTTTATGATGGTGATATTTTTGGTCGGCCTTGTCAGCATGATATTAATGAGAACATTGAGGAAAGATTATGCCAGATATAGCAAAGAAGATGATATTGATGATATGGTAGGTGGCTTTAATCATAGCCTGTTGAATTTAAGGTGTGTGGGTACATCTCTATGTTTTCCCACCAGTTTTTCAAGGGAGACAAATTTTGTTACTTCACATTCGTTTCCCTGGGCAACAAGACCCTTCCATACGGGATCTACTCTTAAAGGAAAGAATTTGCTCCTAGAGGAGCAAATTCTTTTTCTCGAAGAGTTGACCCCCATTGAGTAGGGATGCAAAATTGACAAAAACAGAATTTCTGCCTCTGAAAGTGTATTCATGCACCTTAACACAGAATTCAGTAGTTCGGGGTAATCTGCTGAAAATTTTGATGCGTTAAACCACAGAGTATTTGCTTTACAAGGCTATTGGGCAGACTGACCAATGGATATTGGGAGGTAGAAGCTTGTAGGATTCCAGTTACTTAATGCCTTGTGAGGGGCATATTTTCAAAGACAGTAAGAAAAACTTGATCCAAAAAAAAATGTTTTTTATGTCACAAAACAGTATTTTGGGAATATACAAAGCATTTTGAGTTTCATATAACCCTTTAAAGGATGTGCAACTGAAAATGCAGTGCATTTCCCTAAAAATACATATTTGATGTTACATATTTTTATGAATTCGCAATTTTATTTCAGGAAAAAGATCTGGGAGACGAATATGGGTGGAAACAGGTTCATGGTGATGTTTTTAGACCAGCATCAAACCCTATGTTATTCTCTGCTCTCATTGGTTCAGGATATCATATATCAGTTGTTGCCCTTTGTGTCATAACCTTCTCTATGGTTGGAGAATTATATACAGAGTAAGTATTGCTTGTGTTGTACATTATATCTGAAATAAAGGAAATTCATCTTATGGCCATTTCATATGCAATTTATGAAACACGTCTTTGGCCATGGGTGTTAGATTTGACTTATCATTTGACAATTTTTCCATGCATTTTATAGCAGAAAACTGACAATGTTTATAACAAGTAACATTAAGCTGTCAGCAGAGCTCTAGATAAGAGGGGTATTTGATGATAATTGAGGGATAATTTTCTTTATTTCTCATTGAAACCATATGTTGTGACCCCTCATCTGAACCGTCTCGTCGAGACGGTTCAGATGAGGGTTCCCAACATATTTTTTATGGAGAATTAACAAAAGTTATCCCTTATTATCACCAAATACTCCCTCTTATCTAGGGCTCTGGCTGTCAATGATGGCATTATCTTTAGCACCAAACCAAGTGAAGTGCAACGGGATCATATGATTTTATGTAGTAAGTTCTAGCCACATGGTAAATATTTATAACCAGTACTATATACTAGTAGTAACATTTATTTCTTGGAAGTAGCTGTTTTCAAACAGTTCAGTGTTGGACAGGCATTTTCAAACAGATGTTAGTTTCCCTTTGAATCCTGTGTAAAAACTACATATTCACAGGAATATGTTTTTTGCAAATTTGTTAGGTTCAAACTCTTTCTACACAGTTTGTGCAGCTCATTTTACCTGTAACCCACTTCTTAAGTGCTGAAATTGGTATATCCAAATAAATGTTCCTAGCAGGCATATGACGTCGTAAGGACCTCGTATTGGTGTCGATGTCGCATCCACATCAGTACGTTGTCATTACGACGCCATGTGCCCGCTGGGGTTACTGCAGCTGTAACTTTTTTTGTATGCTAAATTTGTTAGCTTTGCAAACATTGAGTTTTGTCCCTTTGACTAACAAGAAATTGTTAAACTGTTCATAGATCTTTTGTAACAAAAAATATTCTCAATTTCAGGAGAGGATCTTTATTAAGCACAGCAATATTTGTGTATGCAGCAACATCACCAGTAAATGGATATTTTGGTGGCAGTCTGTATGCAAGAATGGGAGGTAAAATCTGATAAAAAATATTTTGACAATTACCATTCAACAGTAACTCCAGATAAAGATAGGGTTTGTTTCTCATATACACAATAACTTATGAACTGCCTTTGGGAGATGTTCTAATGAGAGGCTACAATCATTGTTTCTATCAGATTAAGAGAATTTATCACTAAATTATTTTGAACACCCATAGCCCTACACACACAGCGTTTTTTTTTTGGTGGCCAACGGTTAGTGAAGTAATTATGTTTTCTTTCCAAGGTCTATCAGAATGGCGACATAGGTGTTACTTCCCTTGCATTGCCGTCCGCGTTGATGGCAACATGAAATATTTGTTGAGTTTTATGGTTTAGCTCTGTTTTGTAACTATGCATAGACAGGTGAGGTATGGAATTCTGTGGCTTGTCTGCATTTGTTCAGATTCTAATTACATACTGATATGACCTTAAGGCAACTAAATTTAAAAGGCATTAATATTTCAACACAGATTCAGAAGGCAAAATAGGTCCTAAACATCGCTTTAGGTTGTATTTTCGCAAGGCCGCGTAGCGCAGTCGGTAGCGCATCTGACTCAAAAGCCAGAGGTCACAGGTTCGATACCAAGCCCGGCCACATACTTTCTTTTCTCCTTCCGCAGATTCAAGAAACAACAGATTGTAGTTTCACTGAATGATTTTGTGTATATCTATTTCAGGTAAAGTTTGGATTAAGCAGATGTTACTGAGTGCCTTCTTCTTGCCCACATGTGTGTGCGGGACAGCTTTCTTTATCAACTTTATAGCTATCTACTACCATGCTTCCAGAGCCATTCCATTTGGAACTATGGTGAGTTGGCATATATACAACTGTGTCAGGAAAACCTGGACCTCCATATAGGCTTTATATCACAGTCTTCCCAGATTGCACTGTTTTTATCAGAGCTGCTGTTAAATAAGATTTATACATGAAATGGTCAAGTTAAACAAGAACCAGGAAAGAAAAATGAACACAATTACATGTATATTTTTTTTGCATTAACATGAATTTGCAAGACATTCATCAGGCGTGTGAAACTGAATGGTGGCATTTGAAATCAGTAAATTATTTTAGGTAAGGCTTGTCCAGTTGTGCTTGTGTAGTGAGGCCACAGTCTCTGGATTCGAAACCATAATGGCACAATAACCTTGATATAACCTGCTGAAATTCACATGCATATGTATAGTTTTGCCAGTTGGATAGGGCATACTACCCTGACATTTAGTGACACTAGAGACTAAGAGTCACTGATCACCAGCCTGATACTACTATTTCCAGCATAGGATACACTGCCTACATAGTCCCTGGTCTATTGGATTGAAGAAATTGGTGAGACATATGCCACTTGTTGGGAGTCGAACCCATTCTTGGACATTAAAGTTCTTATAGACTTAGCAGTATTAAAGTAGCCTATAAGATGAATGTACCTCTTCTACATTCACTGATTGGCTAAATATTTTTGCACTTTTTCTGACCACAGCCGGTAGCCGAAAACTCGTACAATGACTTTAAACCTTCATTTGAGTGTTGGGATGAAATCTTTTCCAATTTTTATACGCCCGTTTTGAAAAAACGGTCGTATTATGTCATGGCGCTGTCCGTCCGTCCGCCCGTCCGTCCGTAAACATTCTTGTGCGCGCCATAACTCAATAACCGTTTGGGATATATTCATGATATTTGGTAGGAATATGTATTAGGTTGGGGGAACGTGTCGCGTACAAAAATGGTTGCTCCCCCTTTCTTAGTTTCCAAGTTACGTCCCTTTGATTAATTTTTTACCTGCAAGTCTTGTGCGCGCCATAACTAGATAACTGTTTGGGATATTGTAATGAAACTTTTAGCAAGGTGTATGAAGTCCCAACGATGTGTCGCGTACAACATTGGCTGCTCTCCCTTTCTTCGTTTTAGAGTTACATCCCTTTCATTAGTTCTTGTTGACTATTTTTGTGTATACTTACATTGTGCATACCATAACTTGGTAACCGTTTGGAATATCATGATGAAACTTTATAACAATGTGTTTGATCACAAGACAGTGTGTCACATATAAGAATGGTTGCTCCCCCTTTCTTAATTTTGGAGTAACCTCCCTTTGATTAGTATATTTTAGGCATTTCTCATTCACTCCATATCTCCTTTAACTTTTGAAATATTAGAATGAAACTTTGTAGGAATGTGTATAATGTGGTAATGTATCCTGAGCAAGAACCACAACTCTGGCTTACTTACTGAATTACCTGCCCTTGCATAAATATCATGTTTACTCTGTAACATTTCAACTGTTTAAAATATTGTATGATGTCAAGGGAATGTAATGTAACAAAGAATGGTGTAACTAGTATATTTAGTTTATCTCCCTTGACTTGATATACTAACAGTATATTTAAATACTGTTGAATTCATTTATTATAGAGTGGTTGCCTCTGTTTGTCTGTCTGTCTATCCTTTTGTAAACAGTCTTGTTCATTCTGTAACTCCTTTATGACATTTAAACGGGCGTATTATGCGCCGCTTGCGAAGCCCTTGTTGTACATTAAAGGCTTGTCTGCTATAATTGCAGGTAGCAGTGACTTGCATTTGTATATTTGTGATATTGCCATTAAACCTAGTTGGCACAGTACTAGGTAGAAACCTAGCAGGACAACCAGACTACCCCTGCAGAATAAATGCTGTGCCAAGACCCATACCAGAGAAAAAGTGGTAAGTAGATTTCAGTAATTGGTAGTGCTGATGTGGTTGAAGAGTTCAGTGGTGATACACAATATCTGTTGGGCCAATTTTCATTTATGTCCCCCCACTATGGGGGGGACATATTGTTTTTGGTGTGGATCCCGTCGGCGTCAGCATAGCTTCTTGTCTGCACTTTATCTCATGAAGGGATGCATGGATTTTGACGAAACTGGCACAGATACATTACTGGGGGTGGGGGGAAAATGATTAGATTTTGGTGACCTTGACCTTATTTTCAAGGTCACAGAAGGTCAAAAAAGGATGAAAAATAGCTTGTCTGCATCATATCTCCTGAAGGAATTGATGGATTTTTACCAAACTAACACAGATTTATCACTGGGAGATTGCAAAGAAGTGATAAGATTTTGGTGACCTTGACTTCATTTTCAAGGTCACAGGAAGTAAAAGAGTGTTGAAAAATACCTTGTCTGCACCATAACTCCTGAAGGAATTGATGGATTTTTACCAAACTAGCGAGAGTTTACATTTTAGTCAGCTGGAATTAAAATAAAATTACCAAGTTATAAAATGCATCTTATCTTTTAATCAGAATTATTCACTAACTCATACACGTTTAGTGAAACAAGCTAATGGTGACATATGCCAGTCCAAGCATAGTTCAAAACACCCATACCGTAACATTTCGCCTTTTTATCAAGGTATCTCATTTGCAGTCTCAGTACCATTTCAAAACAATTTGGCTGCAGTGTACTGCAAACTGCAGCCATGCAGCTATACTACAGCCATAAGAAAGTGTACAAACACAAGGTTCTAGATGATGATTTTGAATAATTTATCTTTTTTCTCACCAAAAATATATGTCATGGGTACTCACAAATTTGCCTGGTCGAGGCAAAATGAGTACCTCTAGCATACATTTTTGGTGATAAATAAGAAAAATATCCTCTGAATAATCCCCTTAATTAGTAACTACAGCTCTGAAACTTAAGGTGAAAAAAACAACAACAAACAAACAAATTAAAAAAAAAAACAAAAAACAATCTGAGTAATATAACAGTAGTTTATTTCTTCCATAACTTTTGACAGCCATTGCGTGAAAAAAAGTTGGACTTTCTAGCTTTTCCTGTGGGACTTCCAAATTTGATGGGTAGGAAGTCTGGGACTTCCTGGATTTGGAAGTTAATGGAAGCCCAGTCTATCACAGATATATCACTGGGAGATGGCAAAGAACTGATTAAATTTTGGTGACCTTGACCTCATTTTCAAGGTCACATGAACAGAACAGAATAGAACAGAAAGATTTCTTTATTGTCGAATATAGTTAACATACAACATAAGCCCTGTAGGGCTTTTATTTTGACAAACAAAGGTATATCAACAAAACAGATAAAACTAAAGAGAATTCAAAACAAAAATATATCACAGTGCATGCAAGTATTATACAAGTATACAAAATCTGGAAGACTAAAAAACATTTATGATAGAAACACATCACATATATAAACAAATAGAAGTTTCATGAATTTGAACAAAGCAGAATTGATAAGAGACTGAAAAATGATGAGACAAAAAAATAAGAAAAGAAAATAAAGAAATGGGAAAGCATGTCATTCTGTATAAATCCTAGAAATGTTAGCCTCTGCTGCACACCATAAGCGGAAACATACGAAAGATACAAGAAAACCTTGTAGGCATACCAAGCAGCAAGGTCTTATGTAACGAAAACGAAAGGATGCTAGGTGGGCAGCAGAGACAAACATAGGATCATAAATCCAGCAAAATCCGTATCTCACCTTAAGTCGATAATCTTCTGGAAAATAATGAAAAAAAACAACAAAGCTCTCAGGTACAGGAAACCTTGCAGGCATACAAGCTAATGACAAGGAATCTTGTGCTGAAGAGCGAAAGGAGGACAGAAGGTGAGGGACAGAAAAATCCTGACCCGAACAGTTTAATAAACTTGTAAATAAAATCATGAGGTCAAAAAATGTTGAAAAATGCCTTGTCTGCACCATATCTCCTGAATGGATGGATGGATTTGAACCAAACTGTCACAGATACATCACTGGGAGATGGAAAAGAAGTGATTAAATTTTGGTGACCTTGACCCTATTTCAAGGTCGCAGGAGGTCTTAACTTGACAGCATTTAGGGAAAATGATACTGCTGGGAAAGCGCAGGTGGGGGGACATCTGTTTTTGTCAAAAAACATTTCTAGTTTCATCTGTTTTAGGTATCTGTTTTTCTGTTCATCTGACGTTCTGTCCATCTATCCATCCAACTTTGCTGTCTTTATTGTTCAAGGCCATTTTTGTCTTGAACCAGTGGGTGGGTTTCCATCTAACTTGTAAGATTTTTTCCATCCATGACTCAAAACACATGAAAGATTCTTACGTTTACAGCCCCTTGAAAATTTTCATCTTGAATACCACCGCTCAGCAAAACTACACAGTATGTTAAAAAAAAAAAAAAAACAATAAATTTTAGTAGCCATGAGATGTTGCTTTTTGATCTTTGATTATTTTGTTGTTGATGCATATTCTATATTTTTCTTGCAGGTTTATGGAGCCCAGTGTAATAGTAGTACTGGGTGGGGTCCTACCATTTGGTTCCATTTTCATCGAAATGTAAGTGATGCAAAACTTATATAATTATATGCTTTGTCAGAATATCTGCTACACTGAATGTTCATACAGATGTAGACTGCAAATTTTGTATTATTGTTGAAATATTGATTAATGTATTTTAAGACAATAGACATGAAAACAAAGACAATTTCAGAGGACAAAAAAAAAGGAAACTGTTATAGTATTAAGAAGGAATTAGAGACCGTAAGAAATTTTTGTTCTGTGAGTTCAAACAAGTCTTCAAATTTCGTCATCAGAAGTCTCTAGTATGTTACATCTACTGTTTATGTATTCAGAGCTATAGATGGAGAGTGAGTTCAAGGATAATTCGTGGAAAATTGAGATTCAGTCTCCATTAAAATACAGGTTGTGACTGTCATTCCACCCATAAGGATTCTAGAATTAATCCTTAACCTTCCAAAAACAAAAATGGTTGAATTTTCAGAGTAGATCCAGCTGAAGCAGCTCATAATGAGCTGCCTCATCTAGATCTAAACTGTTTACCCTTTAGTCATTGAATTCCCAAAATGATAATTATAGAGTGAGCGAAACAATTTTTTTAGCTCACCTGTTCAAATGTACAGGAAGAGCTATTGTAATAGCCCCAGTGTCGGTGTTAACAAAATGTTGAAATTTTACATTAAAGATTTTCATGTGATGGGCAAGGATCTATCCTGTACGCGGACAGGTCTTGGTTTAAATTTTTGCAGACATAAATTTTCTTGCTTTTTTTTATGCTTGAACGGTTAAATATCAAGTTTCGTTGTCTTAGCATGCTTTACTTTGAAACATATGTACTATTTTCTTTATACAGGTATTTCATCTTCACCTCATTCTGGGCGTACAAGATCTACTACGTGTACGGCTTCATGTTGCTCGTATTCCTGATACTTGCTGTCGTAACTGTCTGTGTCACCATTGTCTGTACATACTTCCTCTTAAATGCTGAAGACTACAGATGGTAAGATCACTTCACATTCCTTCGAAATATTTGTCAGTTTTTTTCCACAAAAAAGGTGATACGGAATTGCCATTTTTCGCAGTTACCCCTTTGTACAGTAATGTCTCATAAGTATTGTGTATTACCCAGGGGGCAGTTCTGATGAATGCTGTTTTATGGAGGCATATAAAAATGTTTTCATGGACACTCCTGAAAAAAAAGATAAAGATTTGATTCCTAATTGGAACTTAACGTTTAAGACAATATTAAAGAATATGATATAGTGTGTCTTCACATTTCCCATTCCTTCTTCTGTTGTGTCATGTACATTTAGTGTGGGAATTTCAGATATTAATAGGCACATATTCATACACGCTATTTCTTCAAGCATACCATGGGTCCAGATACTGTAGTTAATTCTTGGATAGTTTTCTTATTGCTGGATATCCAGCTTGCATGTTGTTACACCTTAGAACACTCCTCACAATTGTGAGGTACAGTAGAACTTCATTGGTTCAAACAGGCTTGGGACCCTGCAAATTAGTTCGAACCAAGGGTAGTTCTAGCCACCCAGGGTTGCTTTTTATATAAAGTGGCCTCTAGGGACCAAGGAAAGAGTTTTAGTCAGGCAGGGTTTATGAGCCATTAGGGTTCGAGCCTTTGAAGTTCTACTGTAGTTTTAATGAGGAGGTCACAACTTAGGTTGCAGTGGAGTATCAACAGAAATTACCCTCGTAAATCTGCCTTATTGTGATCTTGTGCTGAAAATAAAGTATTAACTGTTGATATTTAAAAATTGAGCTGAGTAGATGTCAAACCCCTTAAGGGACTATCCAAACACACCAGACAAGTTGTTAAGATAGTAGAATACCTTTGAAGATAAGAAATAAAGTTAATCCAGAGACAATCATGAAATGCGGCAGAGTTATTTCCAAGACGACAGCTTATATAATGAAAACAAAACAAACTTTATAAAAACTTTATTTTGGCACAGACAGGGATCTCCCCAGACCATTAAGGCATGTCGCTTGCAACATGCCTTCCTCATCAAATTGCCTATGCAACATGCCTTAATTTCCAATGAAAATTTATTAAAGTGTTATTATTTTCATTTTTTAGCCAGTAAAGTTGTTTTAAATGCATTAAAAATCATCAATATATTATATATAATGTAAATTTAGGCTTACTTTGAAAAAACAGTGCTATACTAAAGATTTAAAAATTTGATCAACAAGTCAAAATCTGATTTTTGTTCTAAAAGCGACATGCCTTCTGAAATTTCTGGGGAGAACACTGACAGAGAAATCAGTATCACACCGGTTTGCAGTCTTACATGACAAAGAGTGTCTCTGAAATACTCATTATGTGTTGTAGTGAATATTAAATTTTGTTCCATAATATTTACTATTTCAGGCAGTGGACGAGTTTCCTAGCTGCAGCCTCCACAGCTGGTTATGTTTATCTCTATTCATTCTACTATTTCTTCTTTAAAACTAAGTAAGTTGTCACATTGTACTAGTAATAGTATACAGTTGTCTGTATAGGTAACAATACATGCATCTCCTCAAGAAATCGTAACTTGATGAGGTTCTACAGTTCTCCCAAGAGTATTTCAGGCCATAATGATTGTGGAAATTGACGAAGTGAGAAATAGTCCTAGGCTACAGGAGAAATGCAAACCAAGCTGCTCCAGAACCTACAACCCTTGACAATGCTTGCTCAAGACTGTTTTGATGAACTTCAATACCTATTCATTAAGGATGGTTTGAGATATACTGGCAGCCTTCTCATCAGCAGGATAAGGCATCTAGATTATCATCTTATCTTTAAGCACATTAACCTAATGAAAAGGTTCAGTGGTCCTGGGCCTAATTCTTCAAAACAAACAACATTGTTAATTAAAAAGTTACTGCATTTTTAGCTCACCTGGCCCGAAGGGCCATAGTGAGCTATTGTCATACCAATGCGTGCGTCGTGCGTCGTCACGGAATTTGTCCGTCAACACCTAAAAACAAATATTCAAACATCTTCTTCTGTAAAACTACTGGTCCCATGGTTCTCAAATTTCACATGGAGCATGACCTGACTCCAGGGTCTCAGAATTGTAAAATTGGGTCAGGTTGAAAATCCAAGATGGCCACAGTTACTAAAAATAGCAAAAACAACAAAATAAACTTCTTCTCCAGAACCACTGGGTATATTTGTCTGAATTTGGCATGGAACATCAGTGAAATGTTGGTATTCAAAATTGTAAAAATGAAAAAAATCTGTAGCGGAGTTTTGTCACAGTGACCTACTTTCTGTTTACAAGTGTAATTTTGCTCAAATGCCAATGTCAAAAAACGACTTATTCAAACAACTTCAAACAACTTCTTCTCTAAAACCACTGCACCCATGGGTCTCAAATTTCACATGGAGCATGACCAGACTGCAGGGTTTCAAAATTGTAAAATTGGGTCAGGTCAAGAATCCAAGATGGCCACGGTTACTAAAAATAGCAAAAACAACAAAATCAACTTCTCCTCCAGAACCATTTGGTATATTTGGTTGAAAGTTTGTGTGGAACATTAATGGGACCTTGGGATTAAAAATTGTCAAAATGAAAAAAATCTATTCCGGAATTAGGTCACAGTGACCTACTTAGCATTTACAAGACCGATTTTGCTCAAATGTCAGTATTATAAGAAAACTCAATCAATTGTGGTCAGATTTGGTCAGAAATGGTCCTTGAAAGGAATTATTTCAATTTTGTGCCAGTTGACTATCCAAGATGGCCACCATGGGGGCCGTTACTAAAAATAGCACAAACATAAAAATGAAAATTAGTCAAGAACCCTTGAATGGAATTCGACCAATTTTGTGTCAGAATGTTCCTTGCATGAAGCCATTTCGATAAATTGCAATTTGGCTTTCCAAGATGGCCGACATCTGCCGTTACTAAAAATAGCACAAACATAAAAATGACAATTAGTCAAGAACCCTTGTATGGAATTCGACCAATTTTGTGTCAGAATGTTCCTTGCATGAAGCCGTTTCGATTAATTGCAATTTGGCTTTCCAAGATGGCCGACATCTGCTGTTACTAAAAATAGCACAAACATAAAATGACAATTAGTCAAGAACCCTTGAATGGAATTGGACCAATTTTGTGTCTGAATGTTCCTTACATGAAGCCATTTCGATTAATTGCAATTTGGCATTCCAAGATGGCCACCATCTGCCGTTACTAAAAATAGCACAAAACATGAAAATGACAATATCTCAGCAACCGCTGAATAGATTTTGACGAAATTTGTGTCTAAATGATTTTTGCATTGAGATGTTTCAAAGTAACTAAATATAGACAAGTTTTAATGGCCTTTGTTACTAAAATAGAAAAATGTGAAAATAAGAAAATCTCAGTGAAATTGGACTAATTTTCTGTCAGAATGGTCCTTTCATTAAGCTTTTTCAATTTTCTGCATTTTGGCATTCCAAGATGGCCGCCATTTGCCGTTACTAAAAATAGCACAAAACATGAAAATGACAACATCTTATTAACCGCTGAAGTGATTGAGACGAAATTTGTGGCAAAATGATTCTTGCTTTGATGTGTTTCAAAAATTAACAAATATTGACCTGTCAAGTTGGCCTTTGTTACTTAAAATAGCAAAATATGAAAATTAGAAAATTACAATGGAACTGGACCAATTTTGTGTCAAAATGGTCCTTGCATGAAAGCTTTTCAATTTTTTGCATTTTGGCATTCTAAGATGGTCGCCATCTGCCGTTACTAAAAATAGCACAAAACATGAAACTGACAATATCTCAGTAACCCCTATATGGAATTTGTTGAAATTTGTGGCAAAACGATTCTTGCATGAGGTGTTTCAAAAGTGAATATATAAAGACCAGACAAGTTGGCCTCTGTTACTAAATGTTGCAAAATGTGAAAATCTCTTGAATTGGAACCATTTTGTATCAGAATGGTCCCGTTGCACAAAAGCCAGGTGAGCGATATCAGGCCCATTTGGGCCTCTTGTTTAACTTATTGTATGCACATAGACTGCCATTTTTTTTGCTGATTTTTTTTTGATAAAGAAAATTACACACTTGATGTTATATGTACGTATACTAGATGACAACAAGTCTCTGATGACTTTGTTTAACTTACATTTTAAAACAGCTGAGCCCTGGTCTTTCTGTATAATGACAGCATTTGTTCTTTAGAAAGTTTACTGTTAAAACTGAGTTTGCTATTATAAAGAATCAAATAAATTCAGGTACAATTGGCGGTTGTAGGAAATTTTGCTGTCATAGTAAAATAGTAAATGTCTCTCTTCAAATTTTATTAATTGCTCGTGCTGCTAAAGAAGTTCACAAAAAGCTCACATGTGCTTGAACAAATTTTTCATGTTGGGTGCATATAAAAAAAAATCTCCATGCTATATAAAGGCCTTTAAAGAAGTGCTTTTAATAGGATGAAGTTTCAATGCTGTGTATGAAGAAAATTTAAAGAGACTCATGACAGTGCACTATATGCCTATTGTATAGCTTGATTATGGTAAATACTATTTTAGCGTGATAATGCTTCAAAAGATAGACAACAACATTTAGCATTGTTTTTCTATATTGCAGAATGTATGGTTTATTTCAAACTGTCTTCTACTTCGGCTACATGGCTTTGTTTAGTTTAGCATTGGGCATTATGTGTGGTAAGTGATTTATACAGTTTTGATGAGCTGCTCAATACAGTTTTCTGGATAAAGTGAGGTTTATGGTAATTTGAGGATATTTTTTCTTACTTCTCCAGAAATAATATCCTGTGATCCATCATGAGAACCTCCTTACTGAGACAGTATTAATGAGGGGGCACAGCATACATGTATGTTCTGTGGAGAACACCAAATTTATCATTGAATTATGATAAAAAGGTACCTCACATCCAAAGTTTGGTGACTGCCTCACATATGGGGGTACTAGTAAAGAAGCCCTAATAACTCTTACTAAAGAGCTCTAAGATCCTTTTCTAAAGAGGTTGCCGGGCCGGGCAGCGCAATCAGTAGGGCACCTGACTCGTAAGTCAGAGGTCCTGGGTTTGAATCCCGGTCTGGCCACATACTTTCGTTTCTCCTTCCGCTGATTCAAGAAGGGCAGTTGTCAGTTACTGGCGAAAGTATGTGCACTTAGTACTGGTTAACCGCTTAGGAGGTCTAAGCCTGCCCAGGAATAGTGTGGTTAGGTTAACTGACCGTCCCGACATGACCTTAGTTGTTTACCGTGGATGTTAAGCATCAAATCAACCAACCAAATCTAAAGAGGTTTCTTACCATTAAAGTTTAAATATTGGGACAGGTAGCTCTGCATTGCATTGAAGTAGTTTGACTAGGATCTACACTTTTTGCCATTCCATCCGTGGTTGATTTCTTTTAGTCTCTATTCCAGCATATAGGATTTAATGTGAGGGAGGTGTTTGAGAAACATCATATTTTACCTCCATGTTATAAATAGGAAAAACTTTTGTAACTTCCTGCATCCTTCCCTTGGAAATAGAGCCCTTCCAGAGGGTTCTAGTTCTTTCCTTTGAGGGTGGGTTGACATTTAGAAGGGAGGCAAAATTGAAAAGGGTAGTCGCTGCCCTTGAAAGTGTATCCATTCACCTTAGCTGGAAAATAGTCATTATTCTCACAAGCGTTTTCAAAATAGGTGTCTCTGGGTCACTTTTGAGAAAAGTAGACATCTAACTTTGCAATTTTGTCCAATTTTCCTTAAAAACTGGAGCTATCAGCCCATTAACATGAGCCTGGGGCTGCTGATTTGGAGTCAGATGAGGAACCTGATGGAATATTAAAATGATATTATTTTCTGTTGTAGGGACCTTTGGTTTTCAAGGAACAAGCACCTTTGTACGAAAAATATATTCAACAGTGAAAATAGATTAACAACGGGAGTTATTGAAGAGTGTAATTTATTTACTTGTAAATTACTCTATAAAAATGCAGATGTATTAAGACATTGTGATAAGATGGCTAGGAAATATATATGGAAAGAAAAATAGATTGATCGCAAGAACCATGGTTAACTCTATATGGAATCGGGAAGTGGAGAAAAATGTGATAGCGGACAGACTTAAAATAATATATGTGTGTCTGTCTGAAATATATAAAGGGTAGTTTTACTGATAAAGCTTAAAACCTTCATGTCTCAAGCAGTGGAATCATAGACATAAAATAGTTGACGTACACAAGAATTTGGAAAAAGTTTGTTTCTGACATGTAGCGTTGGAAATGGTAAGAATCCTGGCTGAGAGAAAGGGCTACATGTCTCTCAGTAGAACATGGTCAGTAGAACAGGGCTAAGAAATAAATGAGTAGAAAACGGAAAAGCTGTAGACAAGGGAGGTATTTGAGTATAAGTTATATCTGGTCTTCAGATAAGAAGGGGTAACAGGGATAATTATTGGATAATTTTCCTTTCTTTTCCATTAATACATACATTGTGACCCCTCATTAGAATCATCCCCCGAGACAGTTCTAATGAGGGGTCACAATGTATGTTTCATTGAGAAATAAGAAAAATTATCTCTGAGTTATCCCTGTTACCCCTTCTTATCTTGAGCACTGTATGTTAATTATCTTTAAAATGAAAAGCAGTTGTCTGTTAGTAGAGCAGCCTCACCGAGGCAGTTCTGATAAGTGACAGCATTACGATTTTATGGAAATAAGAAATTCTGCAATTTATCATCAGATAGCTTGTTAATCTAGAACCCTGAGACTGAAGTGGCTGTAGGGGCAGTGGGTATTGGAGGTGCACCTTATCTTGGGCACATCAGTTGACAGACAGAGCCCATCCCTTCCCTTTCTCTGCCTTTAACCTTCTCTAATTGGAAACAGGTACCCATTTACTGCTGGGTTGACAGAGTTTTTCAGTCAGTGGCCCTCTGGAGATTTGAATCTGCAGCCCTCTGCGCCATAGCCAAGTGCCTGTGACCTCTTGTTGATGGTGCCTCTCAAATTAACTAGTACAAGGGCCCACAAACCGACCGAATAAAAAAAGTTATGTATAACAAATTATGTACTAAAGACCCATAATTTTTATGCCCCCAACTTCGGAGAAGTTGAGGGGGCATATTGGTTTGGGCCTGTCCGTCCGTCTGTCCGTCCGTCCGTCTGTCCGTCCGTCTGTCCGTAACGCTTTTTGGCAGCTAGGAAACGTAGGAACGGCTTATGCTAAGATCTTGAAATTTTTTATGTGGCATGTACATGAAAAATAAGTGGACCCGTATTTTTTCTTTTTCCCGTCGGTCAGGTATTTTCAGAGTTATGCCCCTTTTTGGACTTAGTCTATGGAACCTTGTGAACAAAATATCTCAAGAACCCCTGATGCTAGGATCATGATTTTTCGCAGGATAACATTGCCCATGGTGTAGATGAACTGATTAACTTTTGAAGAAAATTCGTGAATTTTTGACCGAGTTATGCCCCTTTTTCGACTTAGTGCATTGTAAGCCTATGGAACCTTGTGAACAAAATATCTCCAGAACCCCTGATGCTATGATCATGATTTTTTGTAGGATAACACTGCTTAAGGTGTAGATGAACTGATAAACTTTTGAAAAACATTGGTGAATTTTTGACCGAGTTATGCCCCTTTTTCGACTTAGTGCATTATAAGCCTATAGAACCTTGTGAACAAAATATCTCAAGAACCCCTGGTGCTAGGATTGTGTTTTTTTTTGCAGAAAGATATTGCCTAAGATGTAGATGACCTGATTAACTTTTGAGAAACATTGGTGAATTTTTGACCGAGTTATGCCCCTTTTCGGCTTAGGCATTGTAAGCATATGGAACCTTGTGAACAAAATATCTCAAGAACCCCTGATGCTAGGATCATGTTTTTTTGCAGGAAGACATTGCCTAAGGTGTAGATGACCTGATTAACTTTTGAAGTACATTGGTGAATTTTTAGCTCGCCTGAACGAAAGTTCAGGAAGAGCTATTGTTGTCACCACGGCGTCGGCGTCCGCGTCCGCGTCTGCGTCAGCGTCAGCGTCCGCGTCCGCGTTCGAATTGGATGTTTTGGTTAAAGTTTTTTAAAGACCTATATCTCCTTAACCCATGGATGGATTCTTTTGATACTTGCACTGTAGTTAGATATTGGTCCAAAGTTTATCAGGGTACCACCCCCACTCCACTCAGTGACCTTGATGTCAAGGTCATGGACTTAGAAAATTGGGAGTTTTTTTGGACTGGATGTTTTGGTTAAAGTTTTATAAAGCCCAATATCTCCTTAACCCATGGATGGATTCCTTTGATACTTGCACTGAAGTTAGATATTGGTCTAAAGTTTTTGAAGGTACTACCCCCACCCCCTTCAGTGACCTTGATGTCAAGGTCATGGACTTAGAAAATTGTCTTTTTATTGATTGGATGTTTTGGTTAAAGTCTTTTAAAGACACATATCTCCTGAACCCATTGATGAATTCTTTTTATATTTGCCCTGTAGCTAGAGCTACAGAATACTACCCCAACCCCGCTCAGTGACCTTGATGTCAAGGTCAGGGACTTAGGAAATTTTGGTCTTTATTAAAGTTTTGTAATTGCATACTGATTCATAATGCTTTGCAGAGATTTAGTTAATACTTGAAATGATGTTAGACACTTTTTTGAGTTTTTACAAAACACCTTATACTTACCCCACTGGATGACCTTGAAGTCAAGGTCATCGACTTAGAATTTTGTCTTAAAGATTTTGGTTAAAGTTTTATATTTATGAAGACATAATTTCACAGTGCCACGATGATGGACTCAGTTGATACTAATACTTGGACTGATGTTAGATAATGGTTGATGGTACAGCTTAGCCAACCCCCCCCCCCCCCCCCACACACACACACACACACACCCACACACACACACACCTCAGTTTTTTTTACCTCAAGCTCATGGACTTGGATTTTTTTTTGATTTTTTTTTTTTATTTTAATTTTATTTTAAGACTTATTTCTGAGATAGCTTTTGTTTATAAATGTGTTTTAATTTTGTACATGCTTGCCTGAAGTTTTATGCATAACAGTCCACACCACCATAGCGGCTATGTGATGGGCAAGCACCAATTCAGGCGAGCTATGCTGTCGGGCGACAGCTCTTGTTTACTGAGTTATGCCCCTTTTTTGACTTAGTGCATTTTAAGCCTATGGTACAAAGGTACCGTTACAGTCAAGAACCATAAGATATAGGAACATACAGTTACAGGCTAAGATGTAGATGAATGGATTAAAACCCCTTTCTGACCTAAACATTATGGGATGAACCTTCCTTAGAGGCAAGGATACAGTTGGGGGCATAGTGTTTCATAAACACATTTTCTAGTTTATTTAGGAAAAATAAACTACATTGCATAGCTATAGAATTAATTCACAATCAGTAACTTTATGAAGATCTTGGGATCTCAAATGTTACAATTTTCAGCCATAACTACATACATTTCCTTTGCTTAAATGAGCTAGGTTTTACATAAGATGTGTAGGAGTTGCACAGGAGTAAGATATGGAATACAAAGATTTTAAATCCTAAAAGGATATCTGAAATTGTCTGTGCTGAAGATTATGACCTTTTGGTAATCTTCATGTTAATCCAGTAAGCTTTGACAAGGGAGATACAGTTTACTATATTCAAAGTCATAGTCCATCCCAAACTACTGATATCTCAGAATAAATTTAGAAAATTTGCTTAGAGGTACCGATAGTTTAGGAGTTGAAATGTAACGAAAAATGGGCAATGTGTCCAAACTATATATCGATATAAGAGGGTGCGTTGAGATATCAGTGTTCAAGATATCGAGAGTTGACTGTATGTCATGCCTTGTCCCAGTTGTTCTACCATAATAGTTGTATTCTGACAGCTTACGATTACTGAGATGGACTGTTCCATATTTTAGTTGGATAAGATAATGTGTTGGTCTCTGGATGTTTTTACAGCTGATTGCTGACTGTCAGTCAGTGCACACCCTGGTCACACTGCTCTGATATGGGTCTATCACTGTTTATTTGGCTATTGTTGTCAGAATAAGCAGAGCTCTAGATAAGAGGGAGTATTTGATGATAATTGACGAAAAGTTTTTCTTGTTTCTCATTGAAGCCATATGTTGTAACCCCTCATCTGAACCGTCTCAACAAGACGGTTCAGATGAGAGGTCACAACATATGTTTTATGCAGAGTTAACAAATATTATACCTAATTACCACCAAATATCCCTTCGTATCTGGAACTCTGGAATAAGTTCTGATTTCATATTGATGTAGGTGTAGGGGACAGAATGAGCACAGCAAATCATTTTGTATAGCTTCATTTACTATCACAATGCATATTCATGAGAGAGTTGAATAGTTGGGATTTATGTATGACCTTAAAGGTTAAATGACATGTATGCACTTGATAAATAGTTATAATTTGTATATAGTGGTTTTAATGCAACTCCATTACCAATTTATCAAGCTCCGGATAAGCTATAACTGTTGGGTTGAAAATTGAAACTTTTTTTTTTTTTTTTTTTTTGGACAAAACATATAATTGTTGTTCAGAGCTCTAGATAAGAGGGGTTTTTGATGATAATTGAGGGATAATTTTTTTTATTTCTCATTGAAACCATATGTTGTGACCCCTCATCTGAACCGTCTAGATGAGACGGTTGAGATGAGGGGTCACAACATATGTTTTTATATACTATGAATAAAAATTATCCCAAATTATCAGCAAATACTCCCTCTTATCTAGAGCTGCAGTTGTTGGATGTTTAGGTTAACGGATACACTTCCAGGGGAAACAACTCTTCCACTTTCATTTTTGACCCTCTTATTAAATAGGGGTCAACACTTATAGGAAAGAATTTTCTCCTCTAGGAGAAATTCTTTCTTTTTAGAGTACTCTTTTTAGAGTAGACCTCTTTTTTTGAAGGGTTTTGTTGCCTAAGGAAGCAAACAGGAAGTCACAGAAGTTGTTGCCCTTTGTGAAAATGGTGAGAAAAGTTGGAAGTGTACCCATACACCTTTAAGATTTCTTCTTATTAGAGCGAGCAGCATTGTGTGTATGGAGAAATAGTAAAACTGTTCATGACAAAACATATGGCTGAGTGGAGCTTTGAATTTCAGCTGTGACAAAACCATCAATGTGGTATGTGCGCCAGGCCAAGACTTGGATCAGTCTGGGCATCTGCCTAGTCTGATCAGAGGCTTTGCAGTGTGCTTACAAGGTAGTTAAGGGTCTAAGCTAACGCCATTTGAACAGGGAAGACTTTGATCTGACATGACAGATGCCCAGGCTGATCTAAGTCTTTGCTGGACACACATACCACTTTGTTGGTTTTGTCATGTTCCGTCTCATTTATGTTTTAATTTATATAGAATGAGTTGTTAAGAAATTGTATATATGATCGTGACAATTATCCGTTTCTCTCCATAAATATATATTGATGCTCTGATTAGTTCTTGGGAGGTGGTTCTAAAGAGTCCTCTTTGGAAGTTTGTATGGAGACTAAACTGTTCTGGAACTACCATCAAACTCCACCATTTTCCTGCGCTATTAATCTGATGCACAAGCTAGGGTAAATACAGTGAACAGCTTTTTTTTTTTTTTACAATAAATGTAATATAATTCCAAAACAGAGAAAAAATATTATTACATTTAAGTATTTAAGTGCTGACAAAGAAATCCAAGAAAGTAAATAACTTGAAACACAGTATTAGGGTATTTACTAAGTGAAACTATATCAGGCAAGACTGATCAGTCATACCTGCTTCTTGATTCGCCTTATACATAGCTGAAAATGAGGACTAATCAGACTGGAATATGTATTTTATTCGTAACAGAATGTGTGTGTAACTAGCAGAAATGAGAGATATTACTTTTCTGGTCTTACCGGCGTCTTCAGTGTAAGCTTTGCATCAAATCTGCTGATCTAGCTCATTTTGTGTCAATGCCCACACAGGCAAGACATTGCATTCCGTATAGTTCTTTTCACATGTTTTTGTGTGGTTTACAAGTTGGTTCAATCTTATTACTACATTCCTTTCTCATTTATACTATCATTTTCACTGTTTCTGGTTTTAACCCTAACCCTGTTGCACTCAGAGCGGCCAAAACTCTATGGAGTTTTGGCTGTTCTGAGTGCAGTAGGGTTAATTAGCAATTGTCTTAAGCCTTAACTACCGTAAAAGTTCTAAAAATAGGGACACCCAAAATAATTACCATAATTGGCCAAATAATGGACAGTTTGCTGTTACGATGCAGTAATGCATCCAAAAGATGCAGATGGAATGGCCAACAGTCCGGAGCCTGCTCAGACTCCGACATGAGTGTACTGTTTGCTCAGACCTATCTGTCCCAATACTTAGGACTTTTACGGTATATGTGATACAGAAAATTTGAGAGTGATTCAGTCAGATGGTTTTATTTCCAACAGACCACACAGCTTTTGTACTCATAACAATAGAACCATTTGCAACAAGCATATATTTCTGACTTTAAGAACCATTCTTATTGCAGCGATACGAAACTTGTATGGTCTGTTGGATTTCAGTTTGAACAGTTCTGTCAGTATTGAACTGGTCTGAATTTACATACTTGTCTTAAGCGTATTGGTTTGCATTACAGTTAATCTAGGGTTAGAAAATTATAGCATTTTACATGTTGGAATCATTCAAGCATATGTAAAAATGATTGTGTCGCTGAAATATGTGTATGTGTGTGTTTGTCTGAAGACAGTCAAATGCAATTGTAAAGAAATAGCTATGATAACTGAATAGAAATTTGCACATTTTTTTTTTTTTTTTTTTCCTCGTGTATACATGAAAGTTAATTCCATTCATTATTTGGAAGATAGCTATCTTAGTGTTGTAGAATTTTCCTACTGATTTCATTCATGGAGCATGTAGCTTATTGGAAAGAGAATTTTTTTTCCTAACATTTGCCATTGGTGCTCATGAAATAGGTTAATATTCATGTTCATAAACACATTTGAGCCGCGACACGAGAAAACCAACAATGTGGTTGTGCCCCCAGCGCAGACTCAGATCTGCCTGGGTGTCCGCCCAGTCCAATCAGACTCTTTGCTTAGGGCTTGAAGGGTAGCTAAGGGTCTACGCTACCTCCAAGCGGACAGCGAAGACTCTGATCAGACTGGGCGGATGCCCAGGCTGATCTGAGTCTGCGCTGGGCGCACAACCACATTGTTGGTTTTGTCGTGTCGCGGCTCATTCTGGAATAAACTTAGACCTGGAGGAGATGAATAGATGGGATTTTGCAAACAGCTTATTATTATGATTATGGTACACCCTATTTAAGAAATAATTTTCCCGTACTCATGAATTATGACTGATTAACATGTTTGTGATGGTTAGACCTCGAAATATTAATGTTTGTACCTGCCCGGCAACACATGTTGATCAGCGATTATTCACCAGTAAAGAAAAATCATTTCGACTCTTAACATTATATTGAATGAAAATGCTAGGATATTGTGACCTCTTCCAAAGGACTATTTTGGCAGACATTGACAGAGTTGAATGTTTACGTTGGATGTCATCAAAATGCGAAACTTGCATGCTGTGATCTTAGCAATATCTTTATCACAAAATTTCACATTATGCAGTTTCCTATAATACGTTCAATCGAGAATGCTTTATGAACGAAAATTCAGGTGGAATAAACTGCACAGTTGTTAGACTAAGACGTCGTAAAAATGTGGTGCATTACCACGCCAATATGTTACAATACCATGACAGTACTGGTCCATATCCAGGTAGTGATAAATTGACAACTTCAGAAAGCTCTTGTATAGAAATGAATAGGTTAACTTTCCTAAACTATGAATGGAGTTTTCATGTGATATAGTGATTTGAATGATAGTGTATGATCAATGTAAATTCTCAAATTATTTATAAATTTTTCTGTAAATATGTACAGTCATTTATCTGAACTGGACCTTTCTCCTATACGGTATATCAGTGGGTATTGTTCATTTGTTTTCCTGTGTATTTTGAATTGTCTTGTTTCTACTTATCTTTCGATTTATCAGAGCACTAGGTCAGCTAAAGTTAAGATTTTCATCAGTGCTCCAGATAAGAAGGGATATCAAGGATAATTTGGGATAATTTTCCATATTTCTTCATAGAAGCACATGTCGAGACATTTCAGAGGTCACATCATAGGTTTTCGGTGAAAAATGAGAAAAATTATTTCAGAATTATCTTCAAAAACCCACTTTATCTGGGGCTCTGTCTGACATTTGTAGTTTTTGTACGTCTCCACAAATATTATGTTGTCGGATTTCATTTGAATTTCCCTTATAATAGGAATTTAAGGTGAATATTACTCTTCTTATTTTGTTTTCACCGTACTTGTCAATGGGGTCTATGCTTAAAAGAAAGAACTTGCTTCATTTTGGATCAAATTCTTTCCTATAAGAGTAGATAGAATTTTTGAAGGCCTTCCCCATCTACAGTAGCAAACAGGAAGTCACAAAACTTGATTCCCTTTGTGAAAATGGAGGTGTCACAATATATTTCTGTTGAAATATTGATGAAATCCTACAACATAGTTAGCAGACAATGTTGAAATGACTTCATGTCAATGTGGATGCAATATCATTATGTTTCATCAACAATGGTAGGGTGTTGTTTCAACGACTATGAACATGCATTTTGAAGGGAAACAAAAATTTAAATTTTCATTCTAAACAGTGGTTTATCTAGAGCTCTGAAAATTTTATCATTCATCTAATAATATTACATGCAAGCTATAGTTTCATATCAGTTTTCATGATCAACCATATTGAATGTTTTGACTATTGATTGTGTTGCTTGAGTGGAACAGTCTGTATTGTCTTAGGCAGACATACGGTAATGGCTAAATGTGCTTGTGTCTGACTTCGAAAACAAGATCGGTCATGTGGTTACTATATTTTGTGAGAAAAAGCTATAGTCTGTAAATATCTGATTCTTATATATATAGGGCCACAGATAATGTGGGGCTTTGAGGGTATATCTGAGATACTATTTCTCTTTCAAGATAACATATGTTATGACCCCCAATAGAAGTAGGTCACAACTTACGTTTTATGAAAAGTATGAACAGATATTGTGTTACAGAAATCCTTTCTGAGTCTTTGCTGTACATTTGTCCCTGTGGTGTGTGTCTTGGTTCTAAAGAATCTGTTACAGCTGGTGTTGAGGACTGTGTGGTGTTTCTGAAAAGATTTCCTGTACTTAACCCATTGCATTCTGGGTAATTTTTGTCGTCTGCTGAAATTGTCGTCTGCATCAAAAATCAAGAATATTTTGACAATATTGGTCTAACTAACTCTTGTAGAAATGATGTCTAGGCAGCAAACAGTTTGGATCTCAGATCAGGCCCCACATTTGTCGGGCCTGATCTAGATCCAAACTGTTTGCCCGGATACGTATCCCAAATGGAATGGGTTAACTATAGTAGAGTATAGTTTTTGATCATTTGAAATCATTCAACAAGCAAGGGTAATCTTAAAATGGGTGCTAGAGGCATGAGCAGCTCTGTTCATGAACGGACTCAGTAACACACACTTTGCTATCTTCACATTCTTTCTGCCACAGGGAGCATCTTTGCAGAATGTGTTTGTGTCTTGGAAAAGGCTTTGGGCTCTGTTGTTTAGAGCACAGTAATGATTGCATGTTAGGCTATACTGTATAAGGTTAAGAAAAACAATGTAAAACATTTAATATATTATCTTCTCTGTTGGAGTTGAATTGCTTGTAAAGCTGAATGCATAATGCACTTAGAAAGTCAGTTATGAAGAGAAAGTCAGTTATGAAGACATCATTATTACCATTTGATTTTCCATTAGTGTCAGATTTCTGGTGTGCTAAGACTGGAGGTATTGTATTGGGCATGGTCTGTAATTAGAATAACATGATCTGGAAAGCAAAGACCATTACTGCATATGCTGCGTTTGCTTTTGACGGAATATACACTAAACTGCAGGTCCTGTTCAGATTGCATAGTTATAGAGTTTGATATTGGCCTCTTTTGGCTTGTGTTCATAGCCAGAATAGGACCTCTTTGTAGTGTTTAAATGAAGTTAAGGTGTGTAAACCCAAGGTGTGTGGGTTTACCACACAATGTTATTTCCACCATTTATACAAAGGGAAGCTGCTGTTGAGACATCATGTTTGCTTCCCTGGACAACAAAGCTCTTTCAAAATGGGATCAATTCCTAAAGGAAAGAATTTGCTGATAGGGGATCATCACTTAGAGGGCAGAATGTAATCCTAAGGGATCAACTTCTTTCCTTTAAGAGTTAAAGAGTTAATGCAGTGAAGGCATTGTGGTGCGGAGGTGACAGAGCCTTTCTCCAGTCTTAAACCAGAATTTAGACTTCATATATATCACATTTCAAATGAGGTGGTAATCTAGGGTATCAGTTATGATGCTAGTTACTGTGCAAGTATGTTAGATGATATAGTGACAAGTTAATGTATCTGTTAAGCTGTTGATAATGGTAAAATAATAAATTACTTTTATGTACATGTAGTCTTTGTAGTTTATAACTTCTATGTACACATATTGGAACACTTTAACCAGTTGCAGTTTGACAGAAGAAATGGTGATCAACTTCAATATGTGCAGTGTAATAACACAGGCCATCCATCTGTCCATCCATGGTCAGTTTGCAGATTATGGGCCAGGGGCCGGCCGTATTCATAAAGCCACTTAAGTCGTTGCTATGCAGTTGCTAAGGCTAAATATCTATAAAGGAGATTCCCTACATCTATGAAATTTGGTCTGGAGGAACAGTCTTTGTAAGACTGTTCCTCCAGAGCAAATTGCATAGTTGTAGGGAATCTCCAAAGAAATTTAGCCTTAGCAACAGCATAGCAACGACTTAGGTCGTTTTATGAATACGGCCCCAGAAGTCTTTAACCCTTCATCATATTTTCATGATACCTCAGTTATGTAGTACAAGTGCTTGCGACATGACTCCTCTAGCCTTCATACATTTTGAGTCATCTCTCGTTTGATGCTTTTTGGGCAGAAATGGTGTCCACTCCATAGCTTGAAAACCGTATTTTTTTTTTTCATGCTACTTCAGTTAAGTAGAACAGGAGTGAACAAGGATGACAACTCTATATTTTTTGAGTCATTTCTTTTATACTTTTCAATGAATTATAGAGATTTCTCGGTGAAATCGAAACTGATAATCTCACTGTTTCAAACAGTGAAATTATCACTTTCGATTTCACTGTTTCAGAAATAGGATTTTGTGAAATAGCCTCAAGTTTTTTTGTTGATTTTGTTGACTCGTGAAAATACTGCTTTTAGTGTTCATTAGGTGAAATAAAAATCGATCTTACACTGAAAAAATCAAATATCCTCTATTTCTCCTTGATTTTAGCTGTGCTACTTCTCTTAAATACCGTTGTGACTGTTTTGATTGTATTTTAGAGTTATGCAGAAAAGGTTATGATGATGTATCATATACATAAAATACTTCCCCTTGGTAGTTTGAGCTTCAATTTCTTGTCTGCTCCGTATTTCTGATATCTTCTCGTGATACTATGGAGTTATGACAGTTGCATATTAGAAATGGCAGCATTTGTATTCATAGTTTACGAATTATTTCCCCATGATGTTTTTAGTTGCGATTTCGGGTCCACTCCAGATCTTTAATATATGCAGGTTAGGGTGGAGTTGTAAGGCTTGGCACTTTACAAGTATTCATACCCCGGTTCCCCTCCCCCATCCTCCCCACAACAAAAACTTGTGTCTGTAAGACACGAACGATACACCCCATACGATGTCTGTTACAGGGCCGTGTACCTCATTGAATTAGGGGATAACTTATTCAAAATGATCATTTGGGGAGGTAAATCGTCGGTTTTATGGTCGGAAATTTTGTTTTACGGCGACGCGCCAGCGGAGCCGTAAAACGGAATTTGTGACCATAAAATCGACGATTTACCTCCCCAAATGACAATTTTGAATATAGTTATCCCCATTGTAATGCAATTTTTCACATTTTCCTCTTTCAAAGTGTACTTCTTTGCACCTATTGCAAGCGCTTTCAGCAGCGTAAAACCAAACGCCAGCCAATGAGAAGCGACGTTTTATAGGAATCAGGACAATTCGCCCCAAAGACAACTCGCCCCAAGACAACTCGCCCCACAAAAATCTCGCCCCAAGACAACTCGCCCCACTTTCAGAAGACAACTCGCCCCACATTCTCAGACACTCACCTTACTTGAATATCTACGTTCTTGTCCCACATCCAGAACAGATGTCGCTCCAATTTTGTATACTTCGTCCTGAAATTAAACTTGGATACTGGGAAGTCGACCTGTCACTTGAGCCTATGAATAGGCTTATTTCTATTCAGAGAGCTATGCTGAGTAGTTCAAGTTGTTCCGTCATAGGGAACAGTAGATGTCTCCAGCCGTTCATTGTTTGAAAATGACTTGATCGTTTTTATGTTGATAATTACATTGTTATTTGAAGCGTAATTGTTATCAAACTGTGGCTGTGAGGCATGCTACAAATATTCATTAATGCTTATTAGTATTTGTTGTCCCTTTAAGCGCCTAACGGGACAGGGTTTTAACATATTTACGAGGTAGGGCAAGTTGTCTTTGAGGCGAGTTGTCTCAGAATGTGGGGCGAGTTGTCACCTGAAGGTGGGGCGAGTTGTCTTGGGGCGAGATATTTTGTGGGGCGAGTTGTCTTTGGGGCGAGTTGTCTTTTTATAATGACGTCGGATTTGCGACAGTATATCGTAGAATATACTGTCGCAAATTTTTGACGTTATCCAATCAAATGTCGCGTTATATTTATAAGTGCATTAGAATTGTCTTTCATTAGCATAACATTCCTGTTATCCGGACAAGCTCAAAATGCTACATTTTGAACATTGATTTTATATCTAGTAAAAAATGTCACACACTCACTTTAGGCACGCACAAACAACCTTACATAAATCTACAACTTTCACTCAGACACCTTACTTGACCAATTCCAAACTTGCTCTCTCTCTCTCGCTCTCTCTCGTTACTTGATTATGTGATGTGTCTTATTTTTGTTCTTTAATGCTTTAACAAATCATATATTTTAATTTTTGGCCTGTATCATGCTATTGTGGACATTCTGTTTCTCAAATTAATTATATGAGTTGGCATGTATACGCACCTGCTGATAATGTCTCTGATATGATATATTCATAGCCACTGCTCTGCCGTTATTTATATGCAAATGTTTACTTGTTCTAGGAGAAGAACCAAGATTTGCTTTCGTTCCAATACTAGTATATTTTGTACGTTGTAATATGTTATGAAAGAAGAGAAATAAATATGTTTAAACTAAAGAGACATGAACGACAAAACCAAACAACGTATTTCCGATGCAGACACAGGGGAAGCACATCAAAAGTACCGCCTTGGAACGGCCATCGGGAAAACTACTGAAGACGTAAGTTACTTTATGCGCACAACCTTACACTTACTTCTTGTGCAGATAAAAAAGAATTAAGAGTAAAAAGAAAATAAACTAGAACTGATAGAGGATCTGACTATACCCTCGCTCACAAACACCCCCCCCCCCCCAAAAAAAAAAAGAAAAAAAAAAGAAAACAGATCTATGTCACCATGATTCCGTGTATGAGTATTCTGTCGTCGTGAACAGTTGCCTAGAAATCTGTTATGAAGTTTCATTATGCACAGCAAGCAGAAAAAGAAAAAAAATACCTTGAATAATAAGCAGGAGAAGGCCCATTCTCTGTCCTACAATAGTCAACTATGAGCCTTCTACATGTAATGTATTCTGAACAGTTGTGATAAATCAGTTCGAAATAGTTCATGATTGAATGCATAGAAAGAGAAAGTTGAATATGTACTGGGAAGACTACCATGCGCAGGAGAACACAGTGTCTGTATCCCACGATACAAGTCATTGTCAACTCGTACTTTCTTCGATTAGCAGTTACTGAGAAAGTTGTTACAAAAAATTCCAGTTTGAAATATTGAATGCATGGAGAGAAAGAAAAGTAAACAAATGCTGGGAAGAATATACCGGAGATGACCTCTGTCTCACGATGCAACAAGCCATTGTCAACTCAAATAAATAGATATAAACCATCCACCTTGAACAATGGCTGAGAGTTCTGTTGCAAAAAAATATAGTAAAGAATGCATATGCATGGAGAGAAAGAAAACTGAACAAATACTGGGAAGAATGTGCCGGAGATGACGCGTTCTCTATCCCACGATACAACAAGCCATTGCCAACGCTTATACCTAATATGAACCTTACGCCTTGAACAGTTGCTGATTACATTATTGAATGCATGGAGAGAAAGATCAGTTAAACGTATGGAGAAGTATAAGAATGAGAGATCCTCCTCTCTATCCAACGCTACAACTTGTCGTTGTTAACCTTTATACCAAATATGAACTCTCTTCAACGGTTGTGTAGATATCTTTGGTCAATAAGTGTTTCGGAAGGACGGACGGACAGAAGGACGGACGGAACGACAGATAGATGTAAACCAATGTAAACCAATATACCCCCTACTTTTTCAAAGCGGGGTATAATAAAGCAGCTGTCCGGTCTGAGCAATCATGGTAAAACACAGAAAAATCATCTAAACAACTATGATGAAGCAAAGAACTCGATGCAATCTGAAACCAGAGTGAAAGGAAACCACCATGATGGTTCTGACCATAGGCACTATGGTTTTACTCGTAAATCAATTTACGCAAAAGGCTGGGTGCAACAAAAAGGCTTTGGGTGCAACCTAGATTTTGATTCTTTAGTCTGGATTATTTCGTTCTACAACTTTTCTTTTCCTCGGCGGAGGGTGAGGGTGAAGGTTTGGGCCCAGTAAAACCGGTTTAAACCCCCCAGTAGTCATTACTGACCGTCCCAAGGCAACTTTCGTTGCGGTTGCATTTGTTTTTTGTCCGGTGCTGTTTAATTTTGTGTTCTCATTTTAATCCTTCTATAATAAAAATAGAAAATAGGTAAAAATAGTTGTTAAATGTTTATCGTATAATTTGCTTAGTCTGTTGTAACCATTCTGTTGGTCTAAGTTATTTTGTTCAGTAAAGATAGCAGAGTTGCCACCTATCTGGGAAAGAGTTGCTGACTCGGCTTATCAATTGTAAATCATTGTTTGTTGGGATGTCTTTGTCAATCTTTCCCTTTGATGTTGGGGATAGGGTTTGGAATCGGATTCAGTCAGTTCCTGAAGTATAGTTACTCTTTAAATTTGAAATGGATTACATACTTGTCAAGAGTCTATATCACGATCACAAATCATCCATCCGGCGCAGTGTACTTGAGTCAAATATTAGACCGCAGATACACACCCAGCCACATTAGTTATATCGATGAGTCCTCGCCATACACCAGGGGCCAGTTCAAAACTCACGATGTCGTTAGTTAACGTTTTGTTAAAATTTCAAACGTTAATATCTCACATATGGCAATATTTTTTGTTGAAAAAATGTGAGAAGCTTTTGTACTGCACAAGCTTCTCACACTTTTTCAACAAAAAATATCAGTGTATTTGGTTATGAATTCATTAAACAATTAACGAGTTGACCTCTTAACGAGCTCGTTAGGCTAACGATGCTTTGAACAACTGGGCCCTGAAGTGCCGGCCAGCACGAAATATATTTTTTCGAAAGTCTCTTGCACATTGCAGTATATGTAACTGGAACATAAATCAATTCCTATCCTCTGTCAGGATGATACGAAAAGGCATATTTTGAAAGTACAACTGAACTACGAGTGTCCGTTCTTAAATGGGTATTTCTTACCAAGGTGTGTTTTGCACTCGGAATGAAACGTGCTCTGAAATAATCCACATGAAGGACTCTTTTAACCCGTAAATGCCTAGCGCACCATAAAATGGTTCTTTGCAAACAATGTAGACCCTGAGCAGACGCAAATTAACTTCGCCGAATTTTGAGTAAATGTGTGACTAAAATAACCCCCTTTATTGCAGATTAGCCTGTCCGAACAATGTGGTATCAGAGACCACTAGGCAATAGCCAATACTGACTTAAAGCTCCAGTAGTGGCTCTTTAAGCAGGCTCGTTTTAGAAGTTATAGTAGCGGCTCAAATCTGAAACCTTTATAAAACAACGACTAAACAGATGAAAAGGCTGCTGTGTGCGTACTGCATGTGTGTGTGTGCGTTTTTTTCAGAATTTTAAGCTTTATACTACCAAATGGAATTTTTGCATCACCATATATTTTTCCATAGACGTAATGCAAAGTCAACCATTTCCAAGGGATACACAATGAAAGCCCGAATTTGCTTTACTTTCAGGTTTCTGTCATATATTAATGCATCTTTAAAACCTGGGTCCAGCTGTTCAAAACTAACGACGTCGTTAGTTAAAGAGACGTTAAAATTTCAAATGTTAATATCTCAAACTTTAGTATGCCAATATTTTTTGTTGAAAAAATATGAGAAGCTTTTGCAGTGCAAAAGCTTCTCACATATTTTCAACAAAAAATATCAGTGTATTTTGTTATAAAGTTTCAAAACACTTAACGAGTTGGCCTCTTAGCGAGCTCGTTAAGCTAACGATGCTTTGAACAACTGGGCCCAGACAAACTTTGAGAACAATACTGATCCTGTCTGGGCAATGATAAACTTTGGACTAATGGTATAAGCTCTGAACAAACTCTTTGTAAAATCCATCAAAATTAGTCTTTTACTCTTTGAAAGACTGCATCTTTGTAGACAGACGGAATAAAGGCCAATTTTCACAGCTGTCACACAGAAATATCAGACTATAAATCCACTAAAAACAGACCTATTTTCTTAGGCTGCTAAATCTGTGCATTTTATACAGGCAAAATAAGGCTGCATTGCATTAGCTCTATAGCAAAGCTATGGTGATGCAAAATTACTTTCGAGTTATATAGCTTGAGAAGAACGTCCCCCACCTCACCAAACTTACTGCTGCAAAACTGGTATGCCTCTCATTAAAATGTTGATCAGATATTCACTGCTTGCATAGTCACAAAAGCCTTCATGGTATTCTTATTGTTGTGTTTATTTAACCAATTTACGCCCAGTGGACTCTTGTATCCTTATCAAATGGATGAGTCCATTTGTCAATTAAGGGGTTTCTGGTTTATCATTTTTATTTCATTTTACGGAGAAATACCCAGTTATCTTCCACTTATCTTATGCAAATAGTGGAGACCCTGATCAGACGCCGCGTTTTGCGGCGTCTAATCTGGGCCTGTGCTGTTTGCTAATGTCCTTTTTATTAGACGCTGGACAATAATGTCTTAACGATTTCTCAGTTTTACGAGGACAGAGTCTGGCTAATATATACAACACAAACTTTAGAATTCTAATTTTAATGATGTTTTTTATCATTTATTTTGGCTTTGACCAATATACATGAACATAAATTATAAACATGTTACAAAATAAATATCAATATACAAACTTGCAAAACTGCATTCTGGCTTTGTCGGATTTCTTTAAAAATACACTGTAAGGGACTTTAAACAGTCTGACAGACGAAGTTGAAATTTCAGGCTAGTTTTCAGCTTATTAGTCTAATGCGAGTCTTGCCATTAAGGTACGTTTACTTTTTATCATGCATATGCTGCAAAATTCACCTGATAACAGGGGTATGATAACACGGTGTGATATCATGTCACTTTAGAACTGCGCTTGCGCGAATGTTATCAGGCGATGCCTACAGAAGCAATCTCAGAAGACGATTGGCTACATATTGACGTTGGCAGTGATAACAACGTTCGATTGGTTGGATGACGTCACGGACTTACATTATAACGCATTCGCGACGTCAACAATTTCAAACAATCTGCGTTTGCTTTTCTTTTGTTTGACCCTCTTTACATCAGAAAATCTAATGATGCATGATAAATAGAAAACCATGTAAGTGTCTTTTGATATCAAGTTTATCAGGCTCGACCAGACACACGTCGGACTGGCTCGGCAAGCCTCGCCATTCCTACGCTGTTTCTGGTCTCGCCTGATAAACTTGATATCAAAAGATACTATAATGGTATTCTCTATATAGCAAGTCGTCCCTGTTCGCACATATTTCATGTATACATGTATGTTAGCCGTCTGTCCAGTTCACATATGTGTCAAAAACAGTCTTTTAGGTTTCCGTTCTAATAACATAATACTGCAGCTCACATAATGACATCTTTGAATAGTACATAGCACTAATTTAACAACAATATATACAAATCAGATCATATAATATCATACGGCATCTCTTTTTTTATATAGAAACAACAACAATATATGTATCCTACAGCTAATCTAAATGCAGCCGTCTTTCCTATCTGCATATCCTTCACTTGGCAAGATTTGCACTTATTTTGATTAGCGCAATTTTCAGACAAGGATAATTGAGACTATCCTCTTAGTCCGGTATTGTTCATAATTCTGAGAAATAATCTCAAATTCTTTCATCTTTTAGAATATTCTGCAAAACGTTTGTCCATCACACTTCAGTTATTTAAACAAACCTGACACTGTAAAGACAAAAGACTATACCACATCATCGGTTTCATGATTTAAGCTGACTAATGTTTAATTAGTCTAACTCTTTCGGCGCCAAATTTTTCAGACGACAAATTTTCGTCTGCTCAAATCATCAGACGACAGCTTTGTAATTGGAAATTTTAACAATCTAAAGACATTTTTCATAAAATCAGGCTTTTTAAGTTCGTATTTGAATGGCAAACAGTGTAGATCCTGATCAGACGGCTCTTATAAGAGCCGGCTGATCTGGATATACGCTGTTTGCAAAGTCGCATTTTTGCGACTTTGGCGCCGAAAGAGTTAACAAAGATATCAAACCCAACACGAGACTCGACTTTCAATGTATAAGCAGTAATATTTTAGTTCAAAAATAAAAACTGCTTATAGTGAACTTGAAATCTGATGGGTAACTGGAATTTTATTTAGTCTCATTTTCAGATTTACTTTTATACCATTCGCACTCGTCTATACAAGGCAGTCATCAAAGTTGGACACTTTGGAGTTTGGCCCTATTTTTTGTGCGTAGTCACATTTCACAGATTATATCCAGACCCTACTTTATTTGATGGTTAAATATCTTCAATCACAGTACACATGAGATCATGATTACGGGAAGGGTAGAGTGAGGGTGTTAGCATTTCCAACCGGTGGGAACGCCCGTCCACCTTCCATATATACAGCAGAGAAGCCCTTCCAGTTGATCGTGTCGTCTGACCGGAAGCGCACCAGCAGATAGGGTCCCGTAGATGAGATCTCTGGTGGAACCTGAAATAAGAATAACATTTACCGTATACAAGATAATTTTCGCGGTGTTCCATTTTTCGCGACATTTCGCGGTCACTTAGAAACCGCGAATATTAAAATCGCGAAATAATTTCCTGTTTCTTACAAAGTATCTTCTGTAGACACGGTGTTCATAATATTTTGCTTCGATTTGCTTCTGTAATTGCTGGTACTTTTGACTTGAGCAAGTTCTTTCATTAGCCTGCGGCGACCCCGCCGCAGGTTAATGAACGAACTGGCTCAAGTTGAAAAGAAGTACTTTTGCTTTTCGCGCATGTTGCTAATCGCGAAAATTAAAAATCGCGAAAATTAATGTTTATGTTTTTGACCCTTAACCGCAAAAATTTGAATACGCGAAAATTACCGCGTATACGGTAATTTATAAATGACAGAGCTACTACCTTAGATAAGAGAAGTAACAGAATAATTATAAGACGTATAAAACTAACTGATTCCAGGCATGAGAAGTTTTGCATTTTGAACAGGTTAAGTCTTTCAGATAATAATACATCATAACAAGTTAATTTTGCATTGACAATAGAAAAGCGTGCATCAAAATCGCAAAATCATTCATTTGCTTCCATGAATATGCTTCATTTAACCAGACTGAATACGAGCTAGTGTGATAAAGTGCACAGCAGCGTGCTCAAACGAGACCTTAACTAGAAACATGGTAACTTATAGGGCCCCGCCTTTATGAAACTGTTGACTACATTTAAGTCATATGTGCCCAACCAGAAATAACAATACCAGCTTTCTGTTATCATGTTGTTCCTTCATATTCAATATGTTGTTTGAAATTAAGCCTCTGGTAGTGTCATTAAGATATAGGCAAAATACCAAATCATGATCAATTAAAACATGGGCAACAACTCTGTGAAGCAGAAACTGATGTTCTGCACACCTTCAGCTCATCTGGTGATGCTTTATATTTGTACCAAATCTTATAAAAATATCTTCAAAGGCTTTAAAGTTATAGTGCGGACAAGATCCATACCTAAAATAACGATGGGTTATAACTCTGTTAAAAATGAAGTTTTAGTTATGGTTCTTTTTCTCTGCACATTGTCTGATGATGTTTATATTTGTACGAAGTTTTGTGAAAATATCTTCAACAATTTTAAAGTCAGAGCGCGAACAGACTTCCAGACTGTAAACTACAAAGGGGAATAATTCCGTAAAAAATGTAGATGAAGAAGTTACAGTTCTTATTCTCCGCTCATTGTCTGATGGTGCTTTATATTATGTACAAGTTCTACGAAAATATCTTTGACGCTTTTAAAGCTATAGAGCGGACAGTATTTCTATATTCAAAGTTACAAAGGGGCATAATTCAGTAACAAATGTAGGCAGAGTTAGGATTCTTGTTCTCTGCACATCGTCTAATGATGCTTTACATTTGTACCAAGTCATGTGAAAATATCTCTAACGGTTTCAGAGTTAAAGAGCGGATACGATTTCTGTACTCAAATTTACAAATGGGTATAATTCAGTAACAAATGTTGGCAGAGCTATGGTTCTTGTTCTCTGCACATCGTCTGAAACTGCTTTACATTTGTACCAAGTCTCACGAAAATATCTCTAACGGTTTCAAAGTAATGGATCAAATATTTCTGACTAAAAAATTACAAAGGGGCAAAATTCAGTATATAATGTAAACAGAGTTACGGTCCTTGTTCTTTGCACATTGTCCGATAATGCTTTACATTTGTACCAAGTCTCGTGAAAATATCTTTAACGATTTCAGAGTTATGGAGTGAACACGATTTCTGCCCTCAAAATTTCAAAGGGGCATAATTCAGAAACAAATGTAGGCAGAGTTATGGTTTTTGTTCTCTGCACATTGTCTGATAATGCTTTACATTTGTACCAAGTCTCGTGAAAATATTTTTAACGGTTAAATAGTTATGGAGTGGACACGATTTCTGCACTCAAAATTACAATTGTACCAAGTCTCCTGAATAAATCTCAAACAGTTTCAGTTATGAAGCGGACAAGATTTCTGTACGCAAAATTACAAAGGGGCATAATCAGTAAAAAATGTAGGCAGAGTTAGGGTTCTTGTTCTCTGCATATCGTCTGATGATGTTTTACATTTGTACCCAGTCTCGCGAAAATATCTCTAACGGTTTCAGAGTTATGAAGCGGACACGATTTCTGTACTCAAAATTACAAAGGGGCACAATCCAGTAACAAATGTAAGCAGAGTTATGGTTCTTGTTCTCTGCACATCGTCTGATGATGCTTTACATTTGTACCAAGACTCGTGAAAATATCTGTAACGGTTTCAGAGTTATTGAGCGGACACGAAATGATGACGGACGGACGGACAAACGGACGGACGGACAGACAGACGGACGGACAAGGTGATTACTATAGGGCCTCCGCAGACTTCGTCTGGCGGGGCCCTAATTAGCAAGAATCGGACCATATCAAGATTTGCACAATGGTATTGGTCGGAAATGAGTAAACGAGTCAGTAAGTCAGGTATAATGATTCACTGGTAAGAGTTACAGGCCATATCAAGCCGTCTCCCAGAGGGAATGAGAAAGAAAGTTTATTTTATTGGGAATATAATACATGGAGAAAGAGAGACGGCATCCACTATCTCGATTTCACACGTGCAGCAGATCCTGAACATACTAAAAAATAAAGAGAATCTTACATTGCTACCACAGTATCTTCCTATAAGCGTGTCTGTATCGTGAAGACCATCAAACACTTCTACATTGTCGTATCTGCAAGAAAAAGAAATAGTTGAGCCGCGACACGACAAAACATACGAAATGGTTGTGCGCCCAGCGCAGACTCAGATCAGCCTGGGCATCCGCCCAGTCTGATCAGAGTCTTCGCTGTCCGCATGGAGGTAGCCTAGACCCTTAGCTACCATTTAAGCGCTTAGCAAAGAGTGTGATGGGAGTCTGCGCTGTTCGCACATGTCACTTTATCGGTTTTCTCGTGTCGCGGCTCAATTATGTTTTCTTTTATATTCACGAAGCTGAAAATCCTTATTTGGGCATATGCAAACTGAGCACGATGAGACCCAACTGTGGAAGGCCGACCATGCGAAATAAAATAAAAAGAAAACCGAACTGAAACTATGGCTGGCCTTAAGGTGTTTTCGTAGGAGGAAATCGTGTCATATGTAACACGTATTTCATGTACTTTTTGTATCTTAAACCCCAGTCACACATTCACGGTTCAAAGTGGTTGTGCGCCCAGCGCAGACTCAGATCAGCCTGGGCATCCGCCCAGTCTGATCAGTCTTCGCTGTCCGCATGTAGCTAGCTTAGATCCTTAGCTACCCTTTAAGCGCAAAGCGAAGACTCCGATCAGACTGAGTGGATGCCCATGCTGATCTGAGTCTGCGCTGGGCACACATGCCACTTTGTTGGTTTTATCGTGTCGCGGCTCAATTATGCTTTCCTTCATACTCACGAAGCTGGAAAACTTTATTTGGGTATGTGCAAACTGTGCATGTTCAGACCCACCTGTGCAAAGTTGACCATGCGTAATAAATTAAAAAGAAAACGAACTGAAGCTATGAATGGGTGGCCTTAAGGTGTTTTCGTAGGAGGAAATCTTGTAAAATGTAACACATATTTCATGTACTTTATGTGTCTTAATGAAAAGGCGTTTCACTTGCGTCATTTACATTCCCAAACGTATAAAGATATCACGACTAAGTATCAAGTTCATTCTTTAGTATAAATGTTAGAAATTATTTTCCTATAAACCCAAGACCAAATCAATGCTTATTTGCCAGCTGCAGAATATGACACCAAATACAGAATTAAGAACTGCAAAAATACTCATATAGTCTCCAATTCAAGAATTTTACTTCGAATATAGCAGCGGACACGTGTAACAATATCTTGTAATTATAACTACTTCGTTGCAGAGGGACGAAAGAAGTTATTTCGCCCACCGTTTGCGACACTTAATTACCTTTTGAAGAAATTTCAATAATGACCAGGCTTAAAAATGGAAGTGCAGCTTGTGAAAAAATATCTGCGGGCAGTCTATTTAAATTCTACCGTGTTCCTTAAACAATCCATATTTCTCGCGGAATGACTGAAATGGAAGGCGGTAAGTGGTTTGTGCAGGCTGATTGATTTGAACAGTGTCCGTTTGCAAATGCCATTATCTAAATAGATCAATACAGTGACTGCACCCTTATACCTTATCCGGCGTTTGCAGGTGAAAATATTGTTTTTCTTATTTCTACTCAAAAACATACATTGTTGGTACCCATCACAACTACCTCAATGAGGCGGTTCTAATGGGCATCCGCAATTTATGTTTTGAGCACAGACAAGGAAAATATCGCAAATTATCATCTGGGTCCGAGGTTATAAAACTTGAGTATGATTTCAAACTCAAAATAAACCTCACTGACTGGCTGCCTCCGAGCATGTGCTCGGAAGCAGCCAATCAGTGTGCTTTTTTTCAGTTTGAATAAAGCACACTGACTGGCCGCTTCCGAGCATGTGTTCGGAAGCAGCCAGTCAGTGTGCTTTATTTTGAGTTTGAGACTGCAAAAATGTGATGCAGCCTAATATTGACCTCTAGTATACGTGCAATCTGGCAACAGGATAAGATTGTAAACATGTTGTGAGAAGGACACTTGTCGGGTAAAGAATATCCACTATGTGTTCTCAGTTAACAAGACAGACTGCACGTTTCAGTACACAACCTGCCAAGTCTCACAGAGACAAAATCTTACTTACTTTTGTCTTTCTTAAATCTTACTTCTTTGCACTTCTGGAAGCCGATTCCCAAAGTCTCTTTATATGGCAACAATTTTTCAGCCTAAGTTTGAGCTTTTTACTTGTAGGTCAGGGCCCAGTTGTTCAAAGCGTCGTTAGCTTAACGAGCTCGTTAAGAGGTCAACTCGGTTAAGTGTTTTGCAACTTTATAACAAAATACACTGATATTTTTTGCTAAAATATGTGAGAAGCTTTTGCACTGCAAAAGCTTCTCACATTTTTTCAACAAAAAATATTGGCGTACTTGAGATATTATCATTTGAAATGTTAACGTCTCGTTAACTAACGACGTCGTTAGCTTTGAACAACTGGGCCCTGTGCCAGATCTCTTCTATCCTACGTTTTAAATTTTCAATCCTATAATTAACTTTTCTGAACCTATTCAGAAATATTTATTTCTTAAACTACAGTTTAAACGTAAAACATAAATTTGAAAATAAAACTCCCTGAAAGTCTGAAACCACGGATTAAACTGTCAAGGACTTTTAAAACTTAGGCTTGACAATTCTCAATCCGTAGTATAACTTTGAAAATTTTATCCACAGAATTGCTTTCTAAATTCAATGTCGGATTGAAAACACTTAGCGGACCCACAATGTTATGGGACCTTTTTTTGATCAACTCAAAAAGCAATATACGTTATAGACGCATTGGTTACAACATAGATGGGTGCGTGCTTGTGGTAAACCCAGTCATGGTTGACAGTCGGTGGGTGTGGCGTCAGCCATACAGTTCTTTCTTGTGGTTGGTTGGGGCCGGGAATTTATTGGTCTGTTGCTTAGCCCGCCTAGGTTTAATAGGTGGTTTTCTTTTGCTCCGGTATTTCAGTGGTGTAGTTTGCGGTATTTCAGTGGTGCAGTTTGACATCACAGGGACTGCTGGCAATTTATGTATATTCTTGCATGAAACTTACAGTAAGAATGCTTCAAATAAATAAGAAGAGACTGGAAAGATATTTTTGTATGGGCCGCATATAATCTTTCTCAAATCTCACTTAAAATTTCATCAGATCTAGTATATTGCAGTCCACAGGCGATAGCATGTCTGCTGTTCCCGTCTCGTTGGTAGCCTGTTATATATACAATATAAATTTAGTGTCCTGTGTGCCTAACTTTTGCATGCTTAGTTTTAATACACGTAAGTTGGACATGACTGGTTTACCATACTATACCCACTGTAATTTCACACAGAACAGAAACTTACCCACAATCGGTTTCGTCTTCTATTTCAAACGCGTTGAAGTAAAAGTTAATCTTGTATCCCTCTCTCGCTTCTATCACCCAATCACATTCTAGTTTGTTGTCGTAGTTTTGGTCTCCATAGCGAGCATGAGAGTAAAGCATTGTCTGCTGCTCCGAAGCAAAAAGGTGTCCACCACATACTAAAACAGATAAATATCAGTCAGCCCCAAAGCGCCAAAAATCAGACGACTTATTTATGTTTGCAAAATTTCCATTTTTTGACCAATCTATATCATATTAACAACTTAAAGAATAGAGGGCAAATCGTGTAGACCAAGATGAGACGGCTCATGTTCGTACACTGTTTGCAAACTCAACTATTTTTCATTTCTGGTGCTTTCAGTGTTAGGTACTAGTATTTTCAGTGTTAGGTACTAGTATTTTCAGTGTTAGGTACTAGTATTTTCAGTGTTAGGTACTAGTATTTAGGTTTATAATCTCTTTAAACAGTCGAATGGAATCCGAACGAAAACAAGAAGAAGTTTGGGATTTTTCCGTTTTTCACAAACATTTTTCTTCAATAAATACTTGTTAAAACACATAGTCCAGAAATTAGATATCATTTATTCAGAACTATTTAGATTAAAATAATATTAGTACCTGTGGTGTGTGTCGCATGGAAGCCTTTTCTCTGAACCGAAGCATCCGAGTAAAAGACCATATAAAGAGTATTTCCAGTCGATGTTACTGGGTGGGGAACCTTGGCTCCACAAAAACGTCCCAGACTTCTGGCCTTGGTACTGTCACCGTCAAATATTTCTATATGATCATATGTGCATTCCTGGTGCTGCTCCAACTCAAAATTTTGGAAGATAATTTTGATTCTCTGTCCATTTACTGTGGTAAAATGCCATACACAGTCTTTGCGACTCGGGTAGAAATCGGGCCAGTTGGGACTGCTAATCTCACCAGAGGGTACATCAATCTCGTGTTGACAGCCACCTGGTAGAGGATAACAAAAGTACTAAAAGTCGAAATGAATACAATAATTCTAGTGCCAAAATTTATCTCTAATCATAATATATACATGTATATATACTGAAGCGGAAAAGACAGCAGTAGTAAAGGGCGGCACGAGGCCATAGTGCCGCCCTTTACTACTGACAGCTTTATGTATGGTTTTGACTGGATAGCATTTCAAATAAAGGCAAGCATTATTCCGTTTCGTTAACTTATTAAGCATTCTGAATTCTAAATTGTCCGTCATTAACGCAAGACGATATTTTACTAAAGGCGTCCGAGAACACCACACTTTAATCCCTTTTTAAAGTCAGAATTGAGTTTGACAAAACCACTAGAAAACTGCTAAACGAGTTATGTGACTGTATTTTAGTTTACTGGAATGATAAAACTGTTCCATTCTAAAACGGCATTTACAACGAAGACACGTACCTGTGACGTGCACGTCTCATGTGGCTGCAAAGTTCATCCGATAAACGCACGACACAGAAAGGCCATACAACATTAGCGAAAGGCATTGAAACAACAACATCCCCAGGGGCCGTATTCATAAAGCCACTTAAGTCGTTGCTATGCTGTTGCTAAGGCTAAATATCTATAAAGGAGATTCCATACAACGATGAAATTTGTTCTGGAGGAACAGTCTTTGTAAGACTGTTCCCTCAGAGCAAATTTCATAGTCGTGGGGAATCTCCTTCTAAGAAATTTAGCCTTAGCAACAGCATAGCAACGACTTAAGTTGTTTTATGAATACGGCCCCTGACACTCAGGCTGGCCAAGTAGCCAATACATGCAGGCTAAAGTGATGGTAAAATGATAAAAGGATACTTGGAAACATGTTACGTTTGACAGACTATAACAAGCAAAAAGTTTCTTTTGTTTAATTTTCTGCTGAACGTGGTAGTGCTGAACTTATTCATGTCTGGTGATGACCGAACTTGTTTTAGTCACGTTATTGATGTGTGGTGCTGACCGAACTTTTCATTTTTGCTTAACATACATGTGGTTGTGCTGCAACTGTCGTTGCTGTTACAATTCTCATAACGATGGCCTCCAAGAGGCTCAGCGGAACAAATCCATGGAAGCACCTCCTGGCACCGAGTATGTCCATTACCGAACTTGGCATTATCGAATATGACATTTGTGCAACAGAAAAAATGAAAATGTAAAATGATTAGCTTGATTAATTATTTAGCATTAATATACTCGTTTTCTTTTTGTTTCAGTATACTTTCAACAATCTTTAACATTAAATTGAGCCGCGACACGACAAAACCAACAATGTGGTTGTGCGCCCAGCGCAGACTCAGATCAGCCTGGGCACCCGCCCAGTCTGATCAGAGTCTTCGCTGTCCGCATGAAGGTAGCTTAGACCCTTATCTATCGTTTGAGCACTTAACAAAGAGTCTGATAAAACTAGGTGGCTGCCCAGGCTGATCTGAGTCTTCGCTGGGCACACAACCACATTGTTGGTTTTCTCTTGTCGCAGCTCATTTTATTTTCATTTTGTTTAAGTATTTTAAAAACTATTACAGGTGCATGGTTAAAGACAATGTAGACAATGCATTAGAAACTGCACTTAACTGATTGGATTTATAAGAAGCAAAAGCAGTTAATCTATTTGAGCTCTGATTAACTGATGTTTAGAAAAAAATCGCGGGAACAACAACACTACCCATGTTGCCAGATAAGCAACTCAGGTACCTTCTTTGCAGTCATGTTTGTTCTCGTGCAGAGTGAACCCATTGTGACACGCGCACTCGTAACTTCCCACTGTATTCTTGCAGATGTGCTGACATCCACCATTATTCACAGCACATTCGTCCTTGTCTGTAGAATGAATGAGAACATACATACATGTATGACTATGAAGTCCCATAATCAGTCTTTTGGCTTTGCAAAATATACCTTTGAAAGTAGAATATTGCATAACGTAATGGGTTTATGAATATTTCTGCAGATTTTTTTCGAGACAATCGAATAAGGTTGCTTCTTTATTCGAAAGTATCTTCGGTAATCAACTTAAAATATAGTGACAGCAAAATAATTCGAGGAAAACGAAACTTATTTTAATCAAATCTTTTGAAAAAAATACGAGCATTGTTCATAAACATGTACGGTTTATAAAAGGATGAACGTCACACGACCATCCTGTTAACTTCAGAAATTGTCTTGTCTGCCTCACAGCTGACTCATTCAGAGCTCTAGAAAAGAGGGAGTATTTGATGATAATTGAGGGATAAGTTTTCTTATTTCTCATCAGAACCATATGTTGTGACCCCTCATCTGAACCGTCTCGGCGAGACGGTTCAGATGGGAGGTCACAGCATATGTTTTTATGCAGAATTAACTAAAATTATCCCAAATTATCATCAAATACTCCCTCTTATCTAGAGCTCAGTCATTCCCGATCCCTTGCTCCAATGCATGTCATTTCTCTCTCTTTTTCTGTGATTACGTACGTTTGTAACAAAATATCATTAACATCATAGGATTCTGTATCAGAGTCTACCGTGTGTGGTCGTTGAATAATAAATTAATAAGATGCTAATAAAGCTAGTTCTTGTTTGGCATGTTCAAACCATAAATCAAGTTTCATTAAAAGCTGCACAGCATAAACTAGTGTAATGGTGGGGTGCAGTTTCTTTATATATATAATGAGGTCGTTGCTTTAATTTATATTTCATAAAAATATAATAGCTGGCGCGATGTGGTTTAATGTAATAATGTTGACAGGGGTAGGGTATCAAAACATCTATTCAAGTTTCATAATTTGACACCCCAGATGAAAACCTTTAAGCTGGTATATGCCAACACTTAAGACCCTATCAGACTGCACAAATGCGCACTCTGATTTGAGTCTTCGATGCTGATAGAATTGTCTAGGAGTTCCAGTTTTGATAAACGCCATCGATCAAAATGTGGACATGCTCTGGCTGATCATAGCATAAGCTAGCCAGTTTGTGGATTTGTCCAAGCCTAACATATTTCATACCCAATTTGATAACAATTAGCCTACCACATAAAAGAGTCTGACAGAATATGATCCGAAATTGTCATAGAAAAACCAACAATGTAGGTATAAATATACTCGAGATGAAGTGAAATTTTATGATCAGTTTGAGTCAGATATGAATAGGAGTCGTGACATAAAATAACACATTATAATAATGTTTCAAAATATAAAATACGCACCAAACAAAAATAATAAATAAATCATCAAGTGAGTAAAATTTCTGTTATATTTTGAAAATATGTTTTAACCAAAAAAACAGACAACAGTGAAATAGAAAATCCAACAGGAAAGATGTCTTTACCCGACCCCTTTTTAAACACGTTCAATGATTTCTTAAAGGACTGGCAGTTGAGGGCAATGAATACGTAAGAGTGAAATATCAGTTTTGGCCATACTATATAGCTAGTTTCGGCTAGGGTTAGCAAAACGACAAATTTAAGATAAAACCGTACCTGTGAAAAAGCGAGCATTAAAACCAGTCTTCTGTACAGAGTTATCCGAGTTAAACTCAATACGTAACGTATTTGCCTCTGACGTAATAGGCATAGGTAGCGTCGAGCCACAATAGACACCATTGACGACGGAATCAGGACTTGTACCACTGACTATTCGGACTGAGTCGTACTCACAGTTTTGCTGAAAGAAAATAGTGTTTTTTTTTGTCGTTAGGTAATATAACAGAGATTTAAACTTTCGAAAAATATATACTTCCGCAATCTCTCTCAGTACTGACATAGCCCAACTAACGTCTCCAACTATTTTCCTCACCTTTATGTAGCCACGCACGGCACTGAAAATTCATTTTTTGGGTGTAGGGTAGTAATAAGTTTGTTAACAATGACCTCAATAATATTTCTTTGATTTTCTTAAAAATATGTTAAAAAGAATATAAGATAACGTGTTAGTGTAGAATCTTAGGCTAACACAACACTTCTTACTTCAGACTTGCGTTTTAAGAAAACCGAAGAAAACTGTAACTGTTTGTTCATTTTCTCTATTTCCCCCATGGTCATGTTAAATCAGAGCAAAAATGACTACATTAAATTCAGATTAAAACGTTTGAAATAGTGCCGCTAAAAAGATGCACTATATGGACCTAACACAACATTTATTATTTTTTATTAATGAAAAGCGATAAAAGAGGAAACGTATTTTTATGTTAAATCGTCGTTTGCAGGTACATTATAAAAGACTGAAGGCGATAGTTGCCCACGTTATTGGGACCATCATCATCCGGTAAATATTGACCAAGTGAGATTACTATCCGACAAGCATTAACAATGGAACTTAATATAATAAAGAGTTGTGCATACGTGGTTTTATGCATTTCCGTCCAAATATTGAGGGTAATAGTTCGTAGTACTCATGAACTGAGACAGCTCCTGTCTATAAGTGGGAAAAACGAAAGGCAGACCACCTTACCTAAAATTTTAACATTTTGTTGCGTACGACAGGTTTCCAGATTCTGTTAAACATGTTAGAAAGGATTTCAGGTGCCTTCGATTAACGTCTGGTAAGACAAAAAAAAACTTTGTTTTTATGTACTTCCGTAATTCAATTTTCTTTTCTTACCAACAAATTGGTAATTTAGCATAATTTTGATCTGGGAATGCTATTAGCCTGAAGTTTTGCCATTGCTATTATGATTATGCAACACGTTTCTATGTTTATTACCTTGCTGCATTAAGAGCTCTAATTTCTCACTTGAAATTAGCAAGAACAAAGACTAATGATGAGTTGAACCGAGCCATGAAAAATGATTTTAACCGCATGTAACAAAAGTCAAGACTTAGTTCAGCCTGCGCATCCGCGCAGCCTGATCAGAGTCTTGGCTTTTATTTAGATCCCTCAAGGTCCATTAATTATTGATATAAATAAGGACGATTATGATCGGATTGTGCAGATGAGAAAAACTTTCTGATTTATAGCCATCCTTGTATGCCATAAGACAGGCGTGGCTTATTTGTAAAATGATAAGAAGTTGCACTTAGACCACGATCGCATGAACTCGCATGAACTGAATAAAGAAATGTACATACCATTGCATGTACCACCAATGACATTCTAGAATGCCTCAACCTTTGTTTCAAAATTGTGATAGTAAACGTAAGGGCCGTGGCATGCTTCTGAGTCTTTCTGCATATTGCAGCTCGGATACAAAGTAAATAAAGAAATAAATAATGTAAAACACGTTTAAGAAATGATGCGGATTTTTTTCTTCAACAGAATACTGAGATTTTCATTTACAGAGCGCTGAATGTTTTTAAACTGTTTCTGTAAGCTCTCCACAGTTTGTCTGAGATTTTCATGAAATATGTGACTGTTGTTTGGTAATTTTTGTTGAAGACTTATTTTACCTAATACCTAAAAGTACCCTTGATTTTTTTTCGAGAAAACATTATTACGCAGCATTATCTTTCAAATATGAAACTGGGCCTATACTTGTGTTTTGTCGGTGCTACAGTAGATAGATGCACCGCGGCATGTACAGCGGTTACAGACTTGATCGAAATGGTTTAAGCACTTATTGAAATACGTGAGCGACGTGACTTGTAGATGTCACTGCTACAGCTTTCGGAAAACAACATTATCACTGATACATAGGATGACAACAGCCATAAAAACATCAACCATATGAAAATGTTTACTAAAACATACAAGTAGTAGTTTAGTGTTACAATATCTTTGTTTTAAAAAATAATTTTATTATCAGAATGCTTAAAGAGAAATATGGTGCCCGTATCACTAAACATCTTAAGCCTCAGATTTTCGAAAGCCCCATACAGTATGCAAAAGAGTTTCAGAAGCTTATCGACTGCCTTATTAAAACAAGAGCTGTCGCCTGACAGCATAGCTCGCCTGAATAGGTGCTTGCCCATCACACAGTGGCTATATATGGTGGAGTGGACTGCTATGCATAAAACTTCAGGCAAGCATGTCCATAATGACAACACATTTATAAATAAAAGCTATCTCAGAAATAAGTGTTAAAATAAAAAAAATCCACATGAAATTTCCAAGGCCATGAGCTTGAGGTCAAAGAACTAAGGGGTGTGTGTGTAGGGGGGTGGGTGGGTGGATGTGTGTGTGTGTGTGTGTGGAGGGGGGGGGGCGGTTATGCTGTATCAAAACCCTGAACCATTATCTAACATCAGTCCAAGTATAAGTATCAACTGAGGCCATTGTGGCACTGTGAAATTATGTCTTCATTAATATGAAACTTCAAATAAAAAATATTTCAGACAAAATTCTAAGTCGATGACCTTGACTTCAAGGTCATCTAGTGGGGTAAGTATATAGTGTTTTGTAAAAACTCAAAAAAGTGTCTAACAGCAGTTCAAGTGTAAACTAAATCTCTGCCAAGCATTATGAATCAGTATGCTATTAGAAAACTTTAATAAAGACCAAATTTCCTAAGTCCCTGACCTTGACATCAAGATCTTTGAGTGGGGTTGGGGTAGTACTCTGTATGACTTTGGACTAATATCTAACTAGAGTTCAAATATATAAAGAATTCATCTAAGGGTTCAGAGATATGTGTCTTTAAAAAACTGTAACCAAAACATCCAATCAATAAGAAGACAATTTTCTAAGTCCATGACCTTGACAGCAAGGTAACTGACTGGGGTGGGGGTAGTACCTTGGAAAACTTTGGACCAATATATAACTACAGTGCAGGTATCAAAGGAATCCATCCATGGGTTAAGGAGATATTGGGCTTTATAAAACTTTAACCAAAACATCTACTTAAACAAAAACAACTATTTTCTAAGTCCATGACCTTGACATCAAGGTCACGGAGTGGGGTGGGGGTGGTACCTTGTTAAACTTTGGACCAATATCTAACTACAGTGCAAGTATCAAAAGAATCCATCCATGAGTTAAGGAGATATAGGTCTTTAAAAAACTTTAACCAAAACATCCAATCCGGACGCCGACGCCGACGCGGACGCCGACGCCAGGGTGACAACAATAGCTCTTCCTGAACTTTCGTTCAGGCGAGCTAATTAACAAATTACAGTATGTTTTCTCTGTCTGATTTTCGACACCAGATTATGTCAGGGTCACTGATGAGGCTTGAATAGCCGAATCTTCACAGTATGGCCCATGTTCCTTCTTTCGAATGATTTCTCTGCTCTTGAAGGAACTCTTTTAGATTTTCATTATGAAAATATTAGGCTTAAGATGTTTAGGGCACAGATATTCAGACAGCCTCCGCCGGATTTTTTTTTGTTTTTGACAGTTTTATAAAATACCATTTTTATGACCCAAACAGCGTTGTTTAAATTCAAAGATGGCAGGGTCTTAAAAGCAATGGATAAAGTGACCGAATATTTAGGGTAAAGACGGTTTCACCATACGTCGTTCTTTATTGACTGTTATAATCGGCAGGATATTAGAAGTGTAAGCTGAATCCCATTTTTAAAGACGATAATCTTAAATTAGCATCTTCACATTTCAAAAGCTTGCTGTTAACATCTGGCTGTTATTTAATAATCTCTAAGGTGTTAAAAGTAAAAAGTATGCAAAGACCAGGAACTGAAACAATCAAAATCCAAATCCAGCCCTCAAACCATAGTTGGAAACAACTAAGATTACAAATAATCAAGATACAGAGAACATATGGTCAACCGAGTGAGCAGCTTGTTCCCAAAAGGTGGCCACTCAGCAACCCAAACCGAACCAAAAATAATAAGAACATACATAAGGTAAAACATCACAGAAACTCTGACACCAAAAACAGGCAACAGAGAACCACAACAGAACTACCGCCTTGGAACGGTCAGTAATGAATTACTGGGGGGCTTAAATCGATTTTACAGGCCCAACCTCACCCTCAGTTACTGAAGTGGTACAAAACAATTAGTTGGTTGTTCGGTTCGCATGATAACCCTCTAACTCGTCAATGAATCATCACGGTAAACACATAAATCAAATTTCAACACCATGAAGAAGCAAAGACGAGGACTCAACAGATACAACGGGCCGTCTGACAGGTGGAGATCCCTGTCCTGCCAAACAACCCCACTGGAAATCTGAAGCAAAAGAAGGTCACCAGTTGAGCCCCGGTGGACCAAGCAACAGACAAAAAGGCTCCGGTCCCAACCAACTAAAATATATAGCTTTAGGTCGGGGCCATCATAGAGTCTGACGACCGATCCCCCGGTGTGCAATTAAAGAGTGCAGCAAAGTTATCAACCGTGATTGGGTTAATCATTAAGCATGCAGACTGTCGCATAACATTTAAATTATAGCCAATACGTTTGTGACGTATTATTATTTTTCGGAATTGATCAGAAAAATCAGTCCTACCCTTAATCTTTTTGAATTTGTATACTAAGTCACCATAAAATTCTGGTTCCGATAGGCCTTAAGTTTATTCCTCATATTTTCTTAAAATAATCGCCAGAGCTAATAAATTTGCCAGGAATAGATAGAGTCGTATTTCAATCAGAGAGGATCAAATTAAACAAGCAATGAAAATACAAACTAAGCCATAACATATAGATGAATGAGAGAGAAAACAAACAGCATTTATTTTGAGTTAAAAAACTAAAGACGAGGAAGAATTCTTATGATAAATGCAGAAGAAGAAAGACTCGAAAAAATGATTTTAAAGATTTTAGCCCTTGTTTATGATTACAATAACGTTTTCACGAAATATTTTCACAGTAACCCCGATATTGCCCATTTATACATTTGACAACAGACATTAAGCGCAATTTTTGTAAAAAGTAATTTTAAACCATGAAATAAAATCAATTTTGTAGAAACGCGGTTCGCTATCGAAATCGCCTTATTGGATAGATTTAATTTGCTCTGACGTCACTAGCGCGTGCATGAATCACTATAAAGATACCTAGATATCGTCATATGACCTAAGGCCTGGACTCAACTTCCCTATCGGCCGACGATGGTGTTCATTTACATTTTCAATCTTGGTACAATATTTTAATATAGAAATAGATTAAACTGAAACACTTTTTCTGAACTTTTACACTGGATTTAGATATGATAATATATTATCTAACGAAATCAGTCAAATCGTTTATTTTGCGGATGGTGAAAAAATGAAGGAGCACACTTTTAAATGGCCATGTAATACGAATTAAATCTGGATCGTTTTTATAGGGTTTCTACTGTTCGCAAACATATTACATCTCAGCTCCGAACGTTCTGATATGCCCTGAACGTCTTGAAAAATATAAAACATCCATCAATATGACAAGTTCCTTTCCAAAGAGTGGAAGGTATATTTCAAGTAAAAATAATCCCAAATCGGAAAACAAACTCTGTTCCAGAGGAATGGCTCGAGAATTGATATCGTACTCTTGTTAATTCTCAGATATAAATTTAATCTGGCTTGGTAAAAGTACAGCTAACTTTGTTTTGCAGTGGAGGAGACTGGCATATGCAGACCGGACTGACAAATGTTCCTTTTGTAACCAAAAGAGATGAGAAATTTAGTCTTAAATGAAACACTCCCAGCGTGCACACAAAGTTGGAACATTGTCGCGATGCGGTTTTCCAAATGGCCATTCAACGTTTAACCAACACTGATTCAACGCTGAATCAATGTTTATTAAAAGTTGAGTAAACGATGTGTGCCTCTTAGATTTGTTTCAATGGTATGTGCCTTTTAGAACTTACGTTGTTTCCTTCAAGGTCAAAGTGGGTAAAGTTCAATGTTATTCTGTACTGCTCAGGTGCCGCTATTTGCCATACACAGTTCTTGTTGGGTGGGTAAAGCTCTGGGAAGGAGGGGCTCTGTAGTGTGCCATTTGCTTGGTCGATATAGCCACCACAGGCATCTGTTGAAGAATATATAACATAAATGCATTTCTATGAGTGCAAAACCTGAACATGGACTTCACGAATTTGTTCGAGGAACTCTGCGTTTAGTCATATTTACAACGGCCAATCACAGTTCCAGTTGTACTCAGAAACGGATTTTACGACTACTGGGCGGTCAACCCGTTGTAACAGCGGGCAAAAACGGTGTAATCAAATAGCAAATGCTTTTATGTAATTTATTTAACATAATTATGTGCGAAGTGGGTTGATCCCTTGATGTACATTTGCTATCTCTATATATAGTGAACGACAAGAAATAAACGTCTGTGTCAGTCACTCCTCGACTGGCAACTGATCTCGTTTACAATCAGCAGCCAAATAGGTAAATTAACTTGATTTTAGTTGTGCTTCCTGCCACATGCTGCTATCGGTATAAAACCTAAACATATACTCAAGCGAGAACCCTTGGAATTTTTAAATTCTGCACATGCCATTCGGGTTATGCAATGCCCCTGAAACTTTTCAAAGAGTCATGGGTGTGTGTATGGTGGCATGAATCTGAGACAGTCTCATGCACTTCTATTAAAATGTCGTTTTCCTTCCAGCATAGCGTTTTTTTATGACTTTAGCAGTACTGTACTGCTTAAAAGAATTCTGGATCTAAACTGCCTTTAAACAATACATTTTACCTCCAGCGGATTATAGATTAAAATGCAATTTTAAAATTTCACTGCTTAAGTATAATATGGAAATGATTAAAAGAAAACTGACATCTTTACAAACAGGACCTACGGGATTGTATGAAGAGTCCTATTATCTTTTCATTTAAACTCATATGTCTATTCTCAAAATTTCGTAATTTGAATTCATGTGAAATACACTAAGAAACAGCTATAACACGGACTGATTTCACTTCTGCAAATATAAGCAAAACTAAATTTAGCTCTGATATCTATCTTGGTCGTGTCAACTTGAGAAAACATCAATTCTGCATTATGCACTTTATTTACAGTGAATTGCCCAAGTATGCAATCAGATATAAAGCGTTGTATCAATGCAGAGTTCCAATTTAGAGAAAATTTTGGAAATCTTTCTTTTTTCTTTTGGAGTCTTTAATGCAGTGCATTTCATTATAGTTCCATTGCATATGCGATTCTTGTACTGAAATCAAATTACACATGCGTCATGTGTAACTCAGAATCCTACTACATATGATCTATTGAGAAATAAGAAAAAAACAAAACGCCGTATTCACCCACAATGTCTGGATTATCTTGGGCTCTAGTAATTACCTTCGCATTTCTTGCCATCTGAGTGAAGTTCATAACCGATTTTGCATTCACATTTAAAACTTCCCAAGGTGTTAACACAATCATGATCGCATCCATGGATATCAGTTGCACATTCGTCATATTCTGAAAGAAAGCAAAACAGCCCAACTGCAACATTGCTGCAGTGTCGTGATATTACATTTAGGCTAAAACGATGTTGTTTTGATCTTGTGTGTAAACTGGAAGACAGATGTAAGATGAAATTTACACATGAAAATATATATGTCAGCTCTTTCTATTATTAGAGGGACACACATGTACATACATATACAATACGTGTCTAACCTAACATATGACGCTGTACCTCAATGAATTTTGCAACATATCACCATATGGTCTTTCTAAAGGAAATAACACCATAGAATACATGTATATTTACCTCTCGAAGTCTCAAGTCTATAAATATTTGAAGTATGGACACGCCGCTTTTTCGACAGCTTAATTCTAAGTTGTTTTGGCATGAAACCCTGTGATCAGATAGTAAATGGCGTATTTCTAATACTATGTTACAGTACCCAACTGCTGGTAACACTTTAAAAATCTAAATGGAACCCACATATACACATGTACTACAATAGTAGGGGTATTTGATTGCTTTGGTTTTAACGGCTCTTTAAGACAGACAAAAACGTCCTAAACGGCATGCCAATCCCCATACTATTGCAAGAAGAGCAGGCCTAAATGCCCCTTTAAGGATGCCAAAACGGCAATAGTTTCGCGGCATTTTCGCGCCATTTACATTTAAAAGAGAGACAAAATATATAGCTAATGAAACATTTTTTACAAAACGTATAAATTTGTTTAAAAGGCATTTGTTTAAAGATGAGTCTCTCACTTCTAAACTTACCTTTCACAAAGCTTGCGGCGAATCCGGCCTTCTGAACGGATCCATCAGAGACAAATTTGACATAGAGTTTGTTTGAGGTAGATTTGATGTCTTCAGGTAGTTTATAGCCACAGAATTTACCAATGAGCGGGGACGTCTCCTCGTGTCCATCTCGTATCTCCAGGTAGTCATAGACACAGTTGTCGTGGTTCTCAATCTGTAATACGAAGAACACAGTTTTACCATCATTGAAATACATGTACTTATTTAAACTTAATTCTAAAGGCACTGACTACCTGTCCAATTTATCGAAACTTTTCGAATTAAGACTTGATTTCCTATTGTTCAGATATCAGAGTTCCTTAATTTGTTTCACCATAGTTGTTGTATCATACCTTTTCCTCGAAACTAATGGTGTATCAGTCTAGTACAGTCTTCTTAACCTAAAAGACCATTAAGTTTTGTTTTCTTTGATCGTATTCTCTCATTTAACCTCGATTTTAAAGTCAAGTTTCAGAATTAAGCAGTTTTTCATGGTCCTAGATATAGCTAATGTTTACACACCAGATCCTGGAAGGTTGACTACACCACTTTTAATCGACGGTACATATATAATCGTGCGGTAGTGTTTAAATTGTTATGAGAATAGAAACAACAACAACAATAATAAATTGTTATGTCAGTTCAGTTCCAGCTGATATTTTTATTTTGTAGAATTTTGATAAGTTAAAAAATAAATTACTGTCTGGATTTGCTTGAATATACGAACAATATCTGGGCTGAACGATTCCCCATCAAGGTGGTATAATGGAGAGGTGACTATTGCATTGAAATAACCATATTGGTCAGTAATGTGAACGTCTGCTAGGATGGAATCCAATGGATACAGGGTTCAGGGTTGAAGGCGCTTTAGAATAACCTGTTTACAAAGGCACAGAACTGAAGGCTAATGACTAAATGTCATTATAAATACCTCAAAGCTCTGAAATTTGACTGCTACTGAGTAGTCTTCAGGAACTGTAATTTTCCAGATGCATTCTTTATTTGGCTTGTAGTCATCCGGGTAGTTAGGACTTGTAAGCTGACCTTGCTCTTTCCTTATTTCACCACCACAGATTGCTAAGAAAAAACATATATGATTATATCATAAAATTATGCAAATTCAATAATCATATTATGGTTATTGAAATTTGTATATCATAAAATTATGTAAATTTCAATAATCATATTATGATTATTGAAATTTGCATAATGTTATGATATCAGACACAATTATCTAAATTTACACAATGTTATGATACTTATCGGACATGATAATGCTATGAAACGTATCAGACATGATTATTGAAATTTGCACAATACAATGTTATGATATCAGAGATGATTACTGAAATTTGCACAAAGTTATGAAATCAGAGATGATTTCTGAAATTTGCACAAAGTTATGATATCAGAGATGATTATTGAAAATTGCACAATGCTATGATACCAAGCATGATTACCGGTATTGAACTTTGAACAATGTTATGATATCAGCCATGACTGAATATTGCAGAAAATACATGAAAGAATCGAGACCAGACCAGAGAGGCGTTTGAAGACAAATATATATAGCAAATTGTTTCCAAAAATACGTCTGATAAAAATGTATAGAAAGCACACGAAGAGCATGTACAGCTACTCGACAGTGCTGTAAACACTTAAAATACCTTCATATTTCGCTTCAAATCCCTTGCCACCTCCCCGACTGCTCCGATACTCCACCCACATTCGACTGTCGGATGATATCAAAGTCTGTGGTATCTTGTCTCCACAATAGCGACCTGAAACATATTCATGACGTATATAAAACAAAGCCTGATGTACGCATTTTTACGTCACAGCTTTTGTGTATATTGTATTTGTTTATAACAAACACTCATGTCTTTAAACATTCCATCTCGAAAAGCTGTTACATAAAAAATGGCATTGCATTAAACTGAGCCTTGGAGTATTTATTCCCATTTTATCATGTCAGTAGCAAATGATCATGTTCATACAAAAAAGGATAAATATTGTCATCGAATTGTGGATCTGATTTACGAATATCCGCATGATTGGCACCCATACTTTAACCATGGATAAGTAGATAGAAGAAAGGGCACGCTATAAAACCCAACATAGCTTGCCAGAATTTACCGATTCAAACAAACACTCTTGAAGAATGCTACTTGAAAATATGGAACAAAGGACAAACATGCAAAGGTAGCCGAGTTTCTGATCATTAAACAGATTTCAATCGACATAACAGAACGTGCCAACTTAGATTCTGGGTACTGCTTTGAATTCTATTTGTATTATTGTATATTGAAAAGTAATCAACGTTTGATTATTTATTCAGCAATGCAGGAGTTGCATAGTGTTCTATCAGTGCATTTGCGTAGGAAAACCAAAGTGCACGTCTTGAAAAAACTTCCCGAACGTAAATGCAAAATGCGCACGCATGTCTGTCGGCGTGCATTGGCAATAGTTCTGGGCATGCGTAGTTCGTTAAGTGAAATATATACTAGGTCAAATTAAAGCCTTTGCAAACTGCGCGTGCCTGACCAGACTGCGAAGATGTGCATGACCTAATACCGCAATCGGAACACCGCTCGGCCAATTCCGTGAATTCACAGAATTGGCCGAGCTGTGATCCAATTGCTTATACCGTATGCAAAAATAAAGAAAACAGAAAATGTAGGTGAGTGAGTACCAAGAAGTGGCGACATGACGTAATAACCATCCCTGACTTCGAGATAGTCTGTGTCACACTCGATGCCGCTGCTGTGCCCAGTCACAGGAACGTCGAGCGCAGTAATATTGAGGACTATTTTTTCTCCGTGCGTTGCAGAAATCCTCCACTGGCAAAGTTCTTCTTTATCAGGTGTCGGCGAGTGGGAAAATAATCCTATAGATTCCTGAAGAGTTCTTCCACAGACTGTAAACACAAAATATTATTACATAAAATATGGTATTTGGACAATATCAATGATAATAATTAAGCTTACAAACAACATCGAAACAACTTTGAATCAATGGTGAGTCAACGTCATGACGTTGAGTCACCGCCGATGCAAAGCTGTTCCAACACTGTGAGTCCAAGTGGAACATTATTAATCTTATGTAAAGCTGTATCTTATTTGACATATTGGCATTTCTTTCTTTCGCACTATTCAATTTTAACATCACTATTCAATATCAAAATCGCAAACGGCAAGACTATTCACCCAAAGGGTACGCAACATTGAAACAACAATGAATCAACATTGACTCAGAATCATAACATGAAATCAACGCTGAAGGAATGTTGTTTCAACACTGTGTACCTGCTGGGCAGTACGTCCAAGAGAAATATATAAACTCATAATGGAGGCTCTATCATAAACTGGTTTGAGTAAATTGTCGCAAACAGTCGACGATTTCCGCACCGCATTTCTCGCGGGTAATGCTGAAAAATTTTATCAGGATAATTTCGACAGCTATTTGTAAATTTTTTGTCCGCCATCTTTAGCCAAAACTGGATAATACCCACAAATCCCTGAGCCAAATACGACAGCTCATAACAAGTTATCCTTTACCTCACGCCAAAATCGGTTTGAGTAGGGTATTCTGTATGCGTGACACGAATCAAGTTGGGAATGTGCAAAAACGCCTGTATGTCATGGAGAAACATTAGTGTGGCACCTACTTTTGATGAAACTAATACATCATATACTCTCCCCGGTTTATGATTGGAGTAAATTCCTTGTGACGTCAATGCCATTTTTGAATTATGATTTCTAAGAACCACTGGAACCACAATAATTAGATACTCACTATGTCTTAATGCATAATTGCTGATAACACATTTCTTTTCACACGTCTGGGACAGAGTGACTAAACAATAACAGGTATAAGAATAAAAACAAAACAATGTAATCTTGAACAGGAGTGCGGTAATTAAGTGAGCTAATGGAAATGCATTTTAGTCGGAAGCCCGAAAAGGAGTTTAGGACCTATCCTACGAGCAAACATTTAGGTCAGGCTGGAGTTTCTCCGGTTACCAGGATCCACAATTTAGACAAGTGAATAGTGAACACTCTGAGAGTACTCCACCGATGCATTGCCTTATCCGAGTCTTGGCTTTTAGCACGTTCAAAGGGTCCTTTTTGTAGCCACGGACCCGTCTGAGAACACGACGAACGTCATTTTAGTTGATCAATCCGCCCAACATAATTTGATAAGACAGGGTAAGAAACTGCAGGAACCATTAACCTTAGACATTATCAGCAATATCCTGAATATCAGGTTTTTCTTGCAGTTGCAGAGACAGAACTCAATTACATAGTGCAACAAGTCCAAGAGAAAAAAATCCAAACTTTCTGACAGTTTAATTATTTCTTTGGCAACAAGTACCAATATTTTTCGGATAAGCATCGTAAAACAGCGTTCAAAACAGTTTTTAAAGTACACTATAATTTCTTCAGTAGGCCAGTAGTAGATAATGTGGCTTTGGGTTTCTGCAGTTTTAACAACTTAATTTTCTTCATTACTAAAGCTCACTGCACTGTTTCTAGATGCAGCTGCATCATGATGGAAATGTTGAAATATATGTATTAACCAAATCGTTTCTACTTGAAAAAAGCACATTTTCGTTGGGGATGGAAAAAAACAAGAAAATAATCAACTATGCAAAAGCACCTGAACGACCCCCCAAATACTGTAAACCACTTAATATCTGCGGCATCAAAATTTCGCGGTTTAATGAAAATGACATATTGGCGCAGATTAATTTTTGCCGATATGATTTACCATGGCTTTAGATAATAAAAAAAATTTCATGTAAATTTATAATAAGTTTCCTTTCTTTTCTATTAAACAATACAATGAAGCACCAATTAGAACGAGAATCGTCCCATTAAGATGCAACAATGTAAAGGAAATAATCTCGAATACTCAAAAAAGTACTCCTTTTTATCTAAACCTCTGTAATGCTGTGCTTATGTAAATGTATTGGAATCAAATATTGGCGGACGTATATTTTAGCGTTCTTTGCCTTAACAGCCAATATCGCCCAAATTTAGTAACCGGCAAGTGTTTAACAGTATTACTTTAGTTGCCCGAATACTAAGTCTTTGAAGGTGACTGGGTACATCTCTCTGTTTTACCGCCATTCTTGCAAAGCAAGAATAAAGGTTCAAAGCGTCCAAATGACGTTGTATCAACCTCAATGACGTCGCATTGGCGTTAATACGAGATCATTACGATGTTATTTGTCTGCTAGACACTGTGTATACCCAGAACAACATATAACACTTGTGCAGTCTAGTCAAAACACGCGCGTATATAAATTTGCTTTTCAAGCGATTATTTTGCGGGCGCATCCACCAAGCCTGAATGCACAAATCTTATATTACTACGCAAGACTTCACAGTTCACATTTTGTCCATTGATTGTACTTAGCAGTCTTTCACGTGTTTCGGTACATATGTCTACAAATAAAGATTCCATCATCCTAAATATGCATATTTCACATGAAACAGCTTGAGATTGAGTTAAAGACACATTTACTCTCATATTCTTATCCCAGGGGCCATCTTAGTTCAAACCAATTCAAATAACAGTTTCTTGATATCTAGTGGGGCTGCCCAGGGAGTGATGATATCTGGTTAGTCTATCTGTAGTTGGGGAGTGATCTGATTAGATTGCCAGATTCCAATATAACTGTGAAAGTAAACTACTCCCTATATTTTATTTCATGAAATTATTTATCGATAGTTACTTTCTGTAAGTCCTGCCAAAGAAAGTGTGTGCCATACTCAGCAGGTACATGTGGTCGTAACGACAAGGTAGTGACGTCGATGCGACGTCGCATCGATGTTTGTGCAATGCCATTTTGACATCATGTGCCCGCTAGGATAGTAAACGCGAATAGCGCAGAAACGATCAGCTGCCGCAAATGCGACGACCAACTTTTCACACCATTTATAATTACTGATACGAACATGGCAACTATGACCATACTACTCAGAGGAACTCTTCGCTTTTTTACATGCCCTAGAGTAGTATAGGGCGCTCATAAATGAGGGACTTTCAACTGAAGTGAATTGATACACATTCAGGGAGAGCAACTTTGCTATTATCACTTTGCCACTCTGCCACCCTTCCGAAATGGAGGTCAGCTCTTAAAGAAAGCATTGTCAAGTCTTAAAGGAAAATATTTCTCCTAGATTAGATGAATTTCTTGCGATTTTAAATCATTTTAACAGTATTTCAGTCATATCAGGACGGTGCCCCTAGAAACAAAGGCAGAAAATTCTTGGGGATCACATTCTTGCCTTTAAACTGGACCTCATTTCAATAGGTGTGCATCTTCTTTTGTTTTGGTATGGAAATTTTTTGTCACCAACCACTAAAAATCAGTAAAATGAGCCGCGACACGAGAAAACCAACAATGTGGTTTTGCGCCCAGCAAAGACTCAGATCAGCCTGGGCATCCACCCAGTTTGGCCAGACTCTTCGTTAAGTGCTCAAAGTGTAGCTAAGGGTCTAAGCTACCTCCACGCGGACAGCGAAGACTCTGATCAGACTGGGCGGATGCCCAGGCTGATCTGAGTCTGCGCTGGGCGCACAACCACATTGTTGGTTTTGTCGTGTCGCGGCTCAAATCTCACTTCCAATGTCGGGCTTAACATGAAGATATGCGGAATAGGTTTCCATTTTGGTTGATCCCGGTGCTTTTTGAGCCAAATTATCGTTTATCGTGGAAACGCGTATGGTACGTTGACTGCTATCGCCGTTACCACAGGCCTCTGCCATTACCTATAAGTACTTTCTCGGGTATTATTCTAAATTACCCCGGTGGTTCAACTATTTTTGCTTTGTCTTGTCAATAGCACACCTGCATACAGATACGTTTCTCATTAGAGAGCCGCGAAATAGAGACTACGCCAGGTGACATAACAGAATACAGGACACTCAGATCCATCTGCGCATTTATGCCGACGGACCCTAGTGCTGAATGTGTGCAATATAAATTCCCAAGAACCAGTTGAATATTGATGCGAAAAGAGAGAAACGATCACACTGCGCTGATGTCCAGATTGATCTGAATCTTGTCGGAAGGTAACATTTCTAGAGATGCAGCGGAATTATAGATAAGGTTTTGACACCATTTTACAACTTATCACTGATTTATTGACTAAAAACGAAACGGCTCCCTAAGGCGGTCTCCAAAATGAGCCTATATCATAACCTACAGCAACAATATCGAACAACACGGTCCTGATGCAACTTTATGAAATTGTTCCAAGTAGTATAATGCCAAAATAACTTAATTTGCGATCCAATTTTGAAATTTTTAGGATAATTAAAATTTTAGTGAATGACCTTAAACATAACTTACTGACCCTGCCTTTACATAATATATTTCAAACCCAGTGATTCGTACCTAAGCGTTTCAAAGCTGAAACCTAGTACACTAAGTTTCAAAAAGTTAAAATATGACAGATGTCACTTTTAATTGATACTGTCATAAATGACTAATTAGGAAGTTTGTAACAAATAACACTGAGCTTTGAGATTACGGCAAGTGGAATCACATTTCTGCAAGAAAATACTAATTGACAGGGAAATAAATTTTCAACAGTCAGACAGTGAAATTTACGTGCTTTTAGACACATTTTTGAATTTGAATACGGCTCCAGAGTTCTTTTACCGAAATGTTCATGTATCTAACTTGATAACAACAACAGCAGCAACAACAATAATAAAACTTAAGCACCTTAAACTTTATTCCCTACTATGTAGAGCACGGTGTGAAGTCGTTATTTTTGGTCTTGCTGTGAGAAGGAAATTTCTTTGCAAAATATGCATGGTGTAGGAGTTGCAGGAATTGTAGCAACACCTCTTACTCAAACTTACCCCACATAAATAATAATCATAGTAGAAATAATGATAATGATAGATAATAGTAATAATAATATTAAAACGTAAAAGTTTGACAATATATGTAATGATACTATCCTATACTTCATTTTTGTGAAATGCCTTAAGCCGAATTCAAGCTCGTGTAACACTTCACTTCATGTAAATTTACATATAGTAATGGGGTCATACTCACAAGGGCATCTATATAATTTGTTAGCTTGAGCAATATCTCCAGGACTAAGGCGAACTCGTTGTCCTATTTCTGGCCGCACTACCATTTCCGGTTTCTTCCGCGGAAGAATCGTGTCCACATAGGTGGCGCGTGCAAAGGTGTTGCGTGCATAGTGCATGATGCTTCCATAGTCGTAGTCCTCGCCTAGGGAATTAACCTCCAGTGCTGTTAATTTATTGAAATTATATTGCTGTCCTGAAAGGAGAATGAAGAATAGTGGAAACAATACTGGTAAGGTGGCAATTTAGCAGTGTCAAATATTTACATAACAGTGTCAAAATGACACTGCTGTGTAAAATATTTGCCACTGCTATTATACGTAACAAGATGGCCATTCTCCCCAATACTCGCATATGAAAACCAGCGTTTTGTACCGGTGCGCAACTTTATCTAAAACATGTTCACATCCTGAACAACAGACCCAGCAAACAAAAAACTTTGGAGAAACTTCGTATATTTCATCAACGTTGACAGATTGTGATTTCAATATTGGGTGCAGTAAGATACCGATATGTCGCTCACCGAAGATTTTCTAATTAAGCAACCTGTTTATATCCGGGGTAATATCCGGTTTTGTTTCGTTCATGAACTTTTCTCGCCGTAAGATGTGCCCTTGGCTTCGCGAGATCCGCATTCATTGGTATTTTATTTTGCCACGGAATGGTTTTCTACGGAATTTCTTCGAAAAAAAAAAAAATCCTAATTTCAGCCTTAGTCCTTTACCCGCTGAAATACGCGTATTGTTTGCATTTACTGCAGTTCTTGGACACAACATTGAAACAATATTGATACAATGTCAATTCAACGTCATGGCACAGTGTCGAAACAATATTGAATCAATGTTGATTCAACGTCACAACGTTGAATCAACAGCGTTCCAATGTTGTTACAAGGTTGTGTGCCTGTTTTGGAGTTACTTTTTGCGACGTGATGTAACCACCTCAGCATCAAGTACCTTTTTAAACGGGAGTTAAAAAACAAGTCCCAGTTTCAAATGAAAAACCGGAACAAAGTTGAAAACCAGACTCATTTCCATATGCACAGCAGCAGCCAACAAACTTCCGCATGTTTGCAACCTGTTTAAGAAGCCTTAAAATAAAGGCTGATCAATTCGAAAATACCTTTTCTTAGTGCCTGTCAACAATAACAAAAGAGCCGACAAATACATTATCCATTTTTGTTGGTCTAAAACAAATCTAAAACGCTGTTTCAGCGCCAAACAAGGTCAACGTATAAGATCTTTGACAGGATCCGAATCAAACAGGGAGGAGGCCAACAGTTGGGCATTGAATATCTTTTTATGTGCTACGCCGTTAAAATGGCAACCACTACTTATTATCTGTAACAGCCATTATGTAAACTGTTCAAAGGAAATCTGATTCTAAATTAACAGCAACCTGTTCATATTTTTACGCAGCTGGCAAAATAAAGTTTTTGTTGTTGACAGATGGAGGAGCAACAAACAAAGATGAGTTGCGTTACGAGAAAAGGGACCCAATGAACGCATATCTTTGAAACAGCGTCATATCAACGTCATTGCAACGTCATGCCGTTGCAATGAAGTCGATACGACGTTGTTTCAATGTTGTGAGCCCAAGGGCAAATTGAAAGGGGAAGAAACAGCAAACGAAGATGATGGATAGATGACTTGGCGGTATTGTATCCTTTGCAACAGTTTTTATTTCAGTCATATAGAGCCAATGGAAAGGTAATAATGAAAGGCTGTGTGCAATAGAATCCTGTTTACGGTTGGAAAGAATTACGCCTGAAGCGGAGTTCGAACCCTGGGCCGCTTGCTTAGCAGGCATATGCTTAACCCGCTGAGCTACCGGGCTCCTGCAAACGAAGAAAATCTGCGTTTCGTGTTTAAACAGCGTCGCAATGTTGAACAGCGTCGTATCATTGTCTTTCAGGAAGAGTTATAGTTGACGGTAAATAATCATAGAAACAGTGCAGCTAATCTCATCATAAGTTTGCTGCAAAAAAGCAGAGACACTTGTCTGTTTATATAATTGTATGGTATTTCTTAGTTGTGTCTACAGCTAACGTTCAGAAGTGAGTCGCGACCCGATGAAAAGTGACCTAGGACAAGAGCAAACAACTAATGATAAAGCTACGCAAATGCATGTTACAGTAATGATCCTAAAGATTCAAACAAACTCCTTAGCAAATAGTACAGGACCAGAACCGAATCAGTGTGTACATAAAACAAGTACATTTGTATTTACATTATTTGAGAATCTATTATTTTTTTGAGAAATTTAACCCTTTTCTTGATAATTGCAACTACTGTAGCATACTTGCCAAATATGAATGACGTTATTACCACGTTATCACATAAATCAGTAGTTCACGTTTGGCTTCCGTCTTACAACGTTATGTAAGTATTTAAAAGAGCTGTTTGACGTCACTATGACGTCACTCTGACGCCACGTATGTTTGTGTTCTATGCATAATACAGCTCGTTGCAATGACAATGGAAATCGAAATTCGCA